>VZTD01001501.1:1352873-1509155 GCA_013397725.1 Rhagologus leucostigma | reverse complement strand
GGGCCTGGCCAAGCGGCGGGGAAGGCCGAGGCCTGCCGGGTGTAGCGCGGGAGGCGGCCCAAGATGGCGGCCGGGGCGGCTGGACCTCGTGGCGCGTCCCCGCCGGGCTGAGCCGGGTGCCTGTGCCCGCAGGTTCCCTGTCGTTGCTTCCAAAGGGAAACCCCACAATGTCCGGAGGCCTCGATGTCCTGCAGATGAAGGAGGAGGATGTCCTCAAATTCCTCGCTGCCGGGACCCACCTGGGAGGTACCAACCTCGACTTCCAGATGGAGCAGTACATCTACAAAAGGAAGAGCGATGGTAAATAGGTGGGGTGGGTGGCCCGGGTTGGGCAGCTGGGATCGTGTGGACACAGCTGGGGGGAGGAGGAGAGTGCTTGTGCTCTTTAGCATGGCTTCTTCATGGCCCGAAAGGAGCAGATGCCTTTGCTGAGCAAACAGTGTTAACTCAGAGAAGTAGACTGAAATACGGATTTTGGAACAATTCTACTAGTTCTTGACTATCTTGATTGTGGAATTTGGTAAATCAGTCACAGCTGGTTTGGGCAATTTTGCTAGTTCTTGACTATATTAACAAAATGGTTTTAGTATCTCAGTAATGTTTTCTCCTTGTTTGCATTGGTCTTCAATCTAAGCTGCCCTTTTTTTTTTTTTTTTAAGATTTAAACTCATAACAGGCATAGGTTCTTGATGACAGATGCTGGAATGTGTGACATTAAAACTATAAGGGGAAGGTTTTCCTTGGAATAGCTTTCCACTAGCTGGAATGAGACTAGAATGTCGTCATTTCATAAAGGACATTGAGGTGCTGGAGGACGTACAGAGAAGGGCAGCAAAGCTTTTGAAAGATCTGGAAAACAACATGAGGAATGATTGTAGGAGCTGGGTTTCTTTGGTGTTGAGAAGAAGAGGCTCAGGGGGGACCTCATCATTCTCTACAGCTACGTGAAAGGAGGGGCCAGGCTCTTTTATGTGCCAGCAATCAGAGGACCCAAGGAAATGGCCTTAAGATGAGACAAGGAAGATTCTTAGATAATAGAAAAAAAATTTTCACTGGTTGGGTGATCAGACAGTGGAATAGGTTGCCCAGTCACCTTTAAGAGGGCCCTGGATATGGTGCTGGGTGTTATGGTTTAGTGGTTACAGTGACTGTGCTGGCTGAACAGTTGGATGGAATGATCTTAAAGGTCTCTTCCAACCTTGATGATGATTCTATAAATTTTGGAGTAACCACAGCCATGTGGCAGGTGTAATGGCAGAGGAGTGCTGTTCTGTTTTAGGATCTTGTATTTGCTGGTTGCTCTAAAGCCTTTTGTTGCCAACAGGTATTTACATCATCAATCTGAAGAGGACCTGGGAAAAGCTGCTCCTGGCAGCTCGTGCCATTGTTGCCATTGAGAACCCAGCTGATGTGAGCGTCATTTCTTCCAGGAACACTGGACAGGTATGGACATCAGGAAGCCTGCAGTCTTGGGAGCGGGGGCTCCCCTGCCGTGCATCGTTGCCTGCCAGTGACAGCTTGGTGATAATAGGCAATAACACCGGTTTTAACTATAGGAATGCTTTCTGTAAACATGGTTTTTGTGTTGCACTTGGCAGCTTAAAGCCCACTCCCCATTTCAGGGTGTTTGTTAACTTGTTTTTCTTCCATATCCTTCTTCCTCTTGGATTTCTGTCGTATTAGTAGTCAGTCTCCTGGTGGCCCCTTCGTCCCTGAAATACTGTGTGTCATTGGCACTGATTTTTTGGGGACAGTAAGCACGTGATACAAAGGTTGTCAAAGAAGAAATTTTCTCTGTTACTGAGCAAGGTATATTTGTAATTTTGACTCAAAATTTTTAGCAAAAACATTCTGTTGCAGAAGGTGATAACCTTTGAATCTCATTAGTCACTGGAGTTTCTGAGCTTAGTTTCTTTAGGTAACTGCAGGTGGGGCCACAACTGTTTAGGGAGATACAGGGGTGGGTTTCTGAAGGAAAAGCTTTGTTTCCCGTGGGCTTGATGTGCACACTATTAAAGCTTGGTGCTGAGGTCAGTTTCTGGCCAGTGAGCTCTCAAGTGTCGGAAGTGTGCGACAGCAAAGGATGGCAGGGTTTTCGCTAACGCCAGGAGAGGGGCTCCCTCTAGGACTGGAGTTTAATAGTAGGCCCTGCCACATGCCTGAGAAGCTGTTGCAATTGAGTAAGAACTGCCAACTGCAATTTTAATGGACACAGCTACAATCTGTGTGTATTTACCACTGGGTTTTTCTGTAGTTCCTTGAAGCTCCTGGATGATGAAAGCATGTAGAAATAATGGAAGAAAATGTGCTTTGCTTTTTTCGTAAGCTTTTAGTTTTATTCCTCCTTTCACGATCTGATTATGGGAGTTTGAAGTAGAGCTTGCCAATAACTTGAGAAGAGAAGGCTTTTTTCCATATCTTGACTTCCTGCTTTGCTGGTGAAGTGATCTTTTGAACTCATGGTGTAGCTCTTTTCAGTAACGTTTTTGTCTCTTTCTGAGGTGGTGAGCCCTGATTTCACAGGAATTAAAACAAATAGTTCAGTTAAATTTCGTGCACGTTCACTGACAGCGACTTGCTTGAAATGCAGTTTTCTGGTTTGGTTGAAATGCACTTCTCCTGCTTCACCTTTGCCGCGTCCCTTTTGCAGCGTGCGGTTCTGAAGTTTGCTGCTGCCACTGGGGCTACTCCTATTGCCGGGCGTTTCACCCCTGGCACCTTCACAAACCAGATCCAAGCGGCTTTCCGTGAGCCACGGCTCCTGGTGGTTACAGACCCCCGGGCTGATCACCAGCCGCTGACAGAGGCGTCCTACGTCAACATCCCCACCATTGCCCTGTGCAACACCGACTCCCCCCTGCGCTACGTGGATATCGCCATTCCCTGCAATAACAAGGTAACACTTCATTCTGGCATTCCAGGCAGCTTCCTCCAGAGCGTGCCCTGGGCTTCCAAGATGGGTGCTTTCTGCAAGGGAGGGTTGGCTTGTATCTCACGTGTATCCCTGGGGGGTGAGCTAATTAATGTCTCTTGCAAACTGGCAGGCAGGTGGGGAGGAGCAAATAAACTGCACACAGTTGGAGCTTGGAGCTGAGGCTGGTTTCTGGCCAAGGAACTCTCAAGTGTAGGACGTGTGCTATAGTAACCTGGCAGGATTTTTCGCTGACGCCATGAGGGTCTTTGTGGCCCAATGAGTGGAGTTTGGTAGTCATTCTTGCCACAGATCATGAATATGAACGAAAGATAAAGTGAACTGATTGGGAAGGTGCTCTGAAATATTACCTAGCCGGAAATCACCTGAAAGGTAAGGTCTAGGAAGATGAGAAGCTATCTTTGATCTTTATCTAGATGTCATTACCCAAAACTAGCATAAGCCACATGTGAGGATGTGTGTAAGCTTTGTTTATTTGGTCAAGTTTTCAATTTCTTCATTCTTGAATATGTGGTGAGCATCATCCCTTTCTTTTGGATGAGATTCACATGGGGGTGGTGAGCCACATGAAACTCTTTAACAGGAGAGTTACTTCAGGCCATGTTGTGATGGCACCATGACTTCTGAAAATGTCAGTGGGAACTTGAAAAGTTGCCCTTTTTTTGAGTCCAAGTACATAAGTTTGGCATTGGCAAGTAATGTCCTTCACCAAGCAAGAACCTCGGATTGGGTGCAAATGAGTCTTCTGCTCTTTCTGCAAACGTTTAGCTTTACAGCAACTCTTACCTACTTTCTTCTGTTCCAGGGAGCCCACTCAGTGGGTCTGATGTGGTGGATGCTGGCTCGGGAGGTCCTGCGCATGCGTGGCACCATCTCCCGTGAGCACCCGTGGGAAGTCATGCCTGACTTGTACTTCTATAGGGATCCCGAGGAGGTAGGAGCCTCACGGCAGCGAAGTGTGTCTCTGTCAGATGTTTTGCTTGTGCTCCTCTTCCATGGTCCTGTGTGTCTGCTGTCGAGGACAGGTTTTGCCAATATAATGATTGCACTTCACACTTTAATGTGGCGGTTGGTTAATCATACTGCCAGTTGGTGCCTGTTGTCTGATACTTGATAGTAAGGGTTGTGTTCTGGGATGTGTTCCTGGGAGACTCAGGCTGGGCTGTTCCGTTGCAGATTGAAAAGGAGGAACAGGCGGCTGCTGAGAAAGCGGTGACGAAGGAGGAATTCCAGACCGAATGGACAGCCCCGGCACCTGAATTCACTGCTCCTCCTCAGCCTGAGGTTGCAGATTGGTCTGAGGGAGTGCAGGTGCCGTCTGTGCCCATCCAGCAGTTCCCCACAGGTCAGTTTGGGGAGGTGTTTGTGGGAGGGGGTGAGGGGTGTTGTTGTGGGTGGAAGGAGCTAGGGAGCACTAAGTGTTGTTGTCTTTGCGATTGCAGAGGACTGGAGTGCCCAGCCTGCCACTGAGGACTGGTCAGCAGCTCCCACGGCCCAGGCTACTGAGTGGGTTGGCACTGCCACGGAATGGTCTTAGCTTCAGCCCGCTGTACTGTGAGACAAATAAAGGCTGGTTTAGTACACACTGTGCTGGTACTGTGTTTGTAAAGTTGTTGGCTGGTGGCGCGTGGGTAGCATGGGGCGCAGTCCTCAGGCAAGAGCGGGGTGTCTTTTACACCCTGCTGAATGGAGCTGGGGGCTGTGGGCTCTGTCCCTGCCTGCAGCAGCTCGCTGGGCTGCCCCTGCTGTCTGCATCAGTGTCTGGGGCTGGTTTCACATTTCCCCCTTCCCTGGCTCCGTCCCGGTGAGGAGGCAGCAGGGTGTGTGCTCTCCAGAGAGGAGGTGGTGACATGGGGCAGAGCAGTTTGCTTTTGGTTGGTTTGGTTTTGGTTTTTTATTTTTTAGCAGCCCAGGTGGGTCCACCCAAATGGGCTGTTTTTGTCGTTCTGCTTGGGGTTTCACAAGTTTGCAGGATGAGGAAGGTTCTGGTGACCAGGTGTGGGAGGTGGCCTGAGTGCACAGTGGGGAGAACAGAGCCCTCGAGTGGGAACTGCTCCTCTGATGGAATCCCAGCTTTAGCATCAGTATTGCCAGTTCCTTCCTCAAAAATACTGCAGGAATCTTCAGGAAAAAAACACTGTATTAATTCTTCTGCTTTAGTGAGGATTATATTGCTGTGATTATTAGCAATAATGGCAGGTAGACCCCTCAAGAGAGATGGGCTTTTGTTTGTTGGAGGTGAAGATTGTTCAGATTGGATCCTTTTTTCCATATTGGTGTGGTTGCAGATTCTCCTTTTTGTACCTTCAGCACTGCCAGTCAACCCATAAAGAATGTTTTCTCTTGGCACGTGTGCTCATTTCGTTTTACTGTAATAGTGCATACTAGGAGTAAAAAAACCTAAAGCAAGTTATGCATATTACTTCACAGTATCTGTCCAAAGGAGACTGATCTTTCTTCCTCTTATCTTTACCTATTACATGCAAGGTGACTAAAGATTTTGTTAATAATGAACAGCATTTAGCGGAGAGGCAGGTGAGCACTTCACCATTTGTTCCTGAAAGAGCCCTCCCTGTCCTGTTTGTGCACTGTGTTCCTCAGACGTGCGCTTGTGGCACATCCTGCAGTACTTTACTTCCCAGCACCCATCAGGAGGAGGCTCCTTCCTGCCACCTGAGGTGTGTCACTTGTGTGTCAGGTGGGTTGACAGCCTGGTCATCTTGGGACTATGGTTGGTTGTTGTAGCTGGATTGAGAACAGCAGCCTGTACATCGCCTGCTGATTGACTCCCCAGATCTGAGATTGCCCCAAAAGATTTGTTGGCCTGGACTTTGTTTTCACTCTGCTACATTAAAAATTTGCAAACTCAAGAGCATATTCTTACCCCTCTGTACACTGAATCTCTGCTATTACTGTTTCACCGTTGTCCCTTTTCTTTATCTGTTGTGTAACTTCTTCATGTGAATGTGTTCCTGCTAATGAGTATGTAGAAGTCATCAGACAGCTCCTGTGTGGGTGATGGTGCTGTTTTAAATCAGTTGGTTCTGAGTACTTGCTACTGAAATATTCCTGGCGTGTTTCTGGAATGTGGTTGTTTTCATTTAAGTATTTCCTGAAGTATCACTTCAACTTTCAGGACTGTCATTCTTAGAACTGAAGACTGGCAGTGGCAGGTGGATCTGCACAGCCCGGTCAGGAGTTGGTTCTCTGCATGTGGGTTCGGTATCACCTTGCTGGGGTAGCTGGGGTAGAGTGGGAGAGCTTGTTTGCTTGCAGCACTGCATAGGGGATGAATAGCAGCCTTTTAGACAAGGAGGCAGCCTTGGCTGTGACAGCAGAGGACGCATTGCAGGAAGGCTATGATCCTCGGCATGCCAGAGGCACAGGGAAGGAAAGGTCTTGGCACAGGAGTGGAGACAGCAGCAGAGACATAGCAGAAGATCCTACATCTGCCAGGGCTTCCTCTGTGGCAGATACCTGGCAGATGTAATCTATTGGGATAGTGTAGAGGAATAGGAAGAGATAGGAGCAAATCCTAGAGACACTGGCTTGTT
The DNA here is from genome assembly GCA_013397725.1 of Rhagologus leucostigma. NCBI lineage: Eukaryota > Metazoa > Chordata > Aves > Passeriformes > Rhagologus > Rhagologus leucostigma. The sequence goes on along the minus strand of VZTD01001501.1, from coordinate 1,502,669 downwards.
TATTACTGCATTTTTTTTCTCACAAGTGCGGTGTTGATGTTGGATAAGGCCAGCAGAGAACTTGTAACTGTGTTGTTCTGGATTGATGTGATTGGACCCAAAATGGCTTAGGCAGAGGTCTCCATATAGTGACAATTTCCATTGAGGGTCATGGCAGTGTTTCCTTTCTCTGTGACCTTCTCTTTGTATTTGATTTGGGTTGATGGAGCTGGGTTGAATGGGGCTAGGTGTGCTTCTTAGGATAGCCTTCCAGAGCTGGTGTCAGCAGGAGCTGGCTGGTGTTGCTGAGCACTGAAGAACCCCTTGGGAGAAATGAGCTGTTGGAGTCCTTGCCAGTATGCTACTGCGTGATCCATCAATCTCTCATACACGTGCTTTCTAGTTCCCTCCCTAATTTATATGCCACCATTCACAGATGTTCCTTTTCCTTTCCAGTCACTTCTTTGCCCAAATAATCACAATACTTTTAGTATCTGTGTATTATTGTAGGATTATACCTAGGCTTTTCTTTTGTAGGAAGCAAAGGGTTTTATGCACAGTTGAAGAGATTCATCTCTCTACTTAAATCCAGGCTGCAAAAATGTTCCACTCTTTGCATCTGTAGTCTGTTTTGCTTTGTGAAACTATGAAAATGGCTATAGGATGTTTGATGCTGACTTTCAGGAGTATGGTGTACTCTTATTGTGAGCCTGTTTACTAAAATCAGTGCACCGTGTAAGTAAGCATGCAAAGGAAACTGAGGTGCGTGTGATGAATTCACCTCGCTGCTCCTCTTAGGAGGCTTCCTTACCACCCAAGACTGTGAGCATGCAGTTGGAGTGGATCTTGTAATATAAATTTTATTTTTCTTCCTTGGATTAATAGCATTTCCATGGAGTAAAGCACGTGGTAAATCTGCAGTCGTCATGAATGCAGCACTCTCCACAGCTGTGTATCTTGAACCTTCTTTGGACAGACGAACTATTTTGAGCATGTGTGTCCTCGCAGAGGGAGAAAAAAAGAAAAACATTCCATATTTGTCTCATTATTGCTATAGGACCAAGGTGTTGCTGGAGCATCTCCCCACTGCCCTGCAGCTTCCAAAGAGGCATCAGGCAGCATTTCAGGCTGTTTCTTTCCTCTAGCCAATGCTTGGCACTACCAGCTCCCAGCCCTTGCAGCCTAGCGCTTGTGAAAACCACAAAGCCTCAGAGTTGGTGAAACCTAATCTGCATTGAGTCTGTATGGCAGGTAAAGGTAGAACAGTGTTACAGTTGTATGTTGCACTGGGAATAAAGAACTTCATTGATTATCAGCTCTGCAAAGAGGCAGACTGTGATAAACACCTTGGGCATGGGTACAATCTTGCTATGTCACAACACGGATTTTCTCAGTTTCTTGCGTTGTGGGGCACTGATTTCTGAACCTGGTTTTATTTGGTTTTTTAATACTTGTGATTTTAAGAATACTCACTGCCATTTTTCTGCTGTCCAGTTTAGGAAACGTGTCGTTTTTATTTATACTTTATTCATTTATACACTCAGTAGTCCCTGATGAACAAAACTACATAATGAAGATACCTTTTTGATTGTTATCTCTGTAGCTGAAAGAACATGTCTTTTTTGGGCTGCTGCTTAAACCCTCAGTTTATAAAGCATTAATAAAGACTTGAGTTTAACTGGTGTGCCTTCTCATGTGACAGAGTCCTAAATATTTGTCAGTGTTTGTTTCACTGGCTACACGATTGCTTTTACTAGGTCTGTTCAAGCATGAACAAAATAAATTCCAAAGGGATGCAGGATGCATCCTTTGAAATTATGGCTCCCTAACCATGCTTTGAGGGCCAGAGAAACCTGCTTTTGTAGAAAGGCTTAGTCTTCCTACTAAATGCCATTGCACCACATGCAGGAGCCTTCCTTGGGTTGAGTAACACAGCTCACTCTTCATTTTGGTACAGCCTTGCTGGTGACTTGGGCAGGACAAGGGGTACTGCAGTGCACAGGGACAGCTTGTGCCCACTACCCTTGGTACGGGGCTTGGCGTTTAGCAGCTCAGGAGGGGAGAACAGGGTATATTGTGTGGGCCAGAGCTGGATGCTGAGGACTGAAACGACGTTTTGGGTACTCAGTGGGACTATACACCCTCCCACCGCGTACGTGGGTCAGGGTCAGGTTTAGGGTTTTGCGGAGCAGGGAGCTCGGTATGAGAGGTGTGGCACGATTCAAAACTCAGAGCTGCTCTGCCACAAGGATAGTTGTGCCAAAGACTGGGGCAAGCTTTTGCCATCACAGGGCATGCTGGCACTGCTCCATCCTGTGCTGCAGCTGGGAATGTCAGGGCACAGCCGTAGAGCCTGGAAAGCTGCTGTGAAGCTCAAGTTCTCACTTGGAATGTTGAATTTGTTAGCGTTGCCCAAGGAACTGAGTCCAGGGTGTTTGCCACCTTACCTCTGGAGAGCCCAGGGGATGCTCAGAGTGAAGAAGATGGTCTGGATGTTTGCCTTTTGGGTCTGAACTAGGTCAGGACGACCACACCGGCCTTTGCCACTCAGACGCTGGCATGGCAACAGAAGTGGCTTTCCGGGAGCAGGCAGACACCCGAGCATCGCTCCCGCCTGGCAGGTGTTAGGTGGATGGTGGTGCGTTGCAGAACTGCAAAATACGAGTGTGCTCATCACTTCCCAGGCTCCAGTAGATGGGGCTATTATTCCTGGTTTGTCCTTATCTCGGCCGCCGCTGGCAGCGTGGCAGGAGAGCTGGACAGAGCGGGCACTCGGGGAGGGAAGGTACAAAGCTGCCCCTGGCCTGGTATTTTGACTTCCTGTGCCAGAATGGTGCCGTCTCACAGGGACCATAAGATACTTTAAAAAACCCCAACCAACCAAAACCCTACTATTTTTCTTTAAGTGTCTGAATGTTAAATTTGTTGCCTCCATGCTCAGCTGCAAACCTTGATCTTGGTTTTAATTTCCCTAAGGGAGCAAGTGTGGGATGCTGCTGGCTGTGAGTGTTCCTAGCTGAAGAAAGTCCGTGTTGGAAACTTTCTAACTCATCTTTTCTGTTTGGTTTATTGCTTCCAGCATTTTCTAGAATGACTTGTCTTCTCCCTAGTACTCCCAGGTATGCAATTCACTGCACCTGTTGGCTTTGTTTATATGTGAAAAAATTAAGCAGCACATGCAGAGAGGGAATCAGCTGTGTGCCATTTTCCTTCACTTGTTATTTTGCTGTTAGAGGTTCTAATTTGAGAGGAAAGATTAAAAAAAAAGAAAGGCACCGCCACTTCCCTCTCTGCAGCATCTTTTCTGAAGGCTCCTTTAAGCCACGTTTTTGCTGCCAGCTGAGTAGGGTTTTAAGAGCCCCAGGTGCCATGGGCTGAAGTGTCTCCTACCATTTTCTCACAAGGACTGGTGTGGGGTAGGAGTGAAAGTGCTGTTGGCTTTTCTTCTTGGGTTTGTGAGGCAAACTCACTTTGTCCATCCGCTGTAAGTGGCCAGTGGTTCTCCATCAGCTCTCTCAGAAGGACTGAGAAGTCTAGCAACTAGTTTTTCTGATTTCAAGGGTTCAGCCCTTTGAAAAGTTTTGAGATAAAATTTAAGTCATAATTCTTTTCCCTAAGCGTGTCTTGGATTTCTCCTTGACTCCTATGCTGCCCCTGCTTCTTGTTTTAAATTTTATTTTTGTTCTGTGAAAGCTACATGTTTGTGTTTATTGTTTCAAAATGAGAACTGGGATTTCTCGAACCATACCTTGAATATAGAAGAAGGAACTTCATTAAAATGTCAAATCTGAGACTTGTGATTTAAAATATGCTAAGTCATCAACTCTGAATGGTACCCTGGTGGGATGAGTGCTCTGTGAAGCCATTCTTTTGTGACTTGTGCTGTCTTTACTCCCCTGGGATCTGAAGGATGGAGCTTGCTCTGTTAAGGTAAGTGTCAAGCTTCTGCATTTCTTTAAATTTTATTTTAAATCTTCTACCATTACAAGAATAGTGGATTGACCTTCCCTTCTAGTGTCCATTTGGTAGGCGCTGCTCTTCTGCTGATAAGATAATTGCAACACAAAATATGGAGGGGAGCAATGAGTGCCTCCCATGGGGCAGTGTAAGCCCGAGGGGAGCAGGGTGGGCATCAGGCACGGAGCAGCCGCCTCCTTGCTCTCCAAGGCTGGGGTGATCTCAGCAGCTGCAGGAGCTGCTCAGGCAGGATGTTGCTGGTGTGATAGGGACCCCTGTGGCAAACGTGTGCTTGGCACATCTTCCTGGTTATTGAGATTTAAGGGATACGTTTTAGGATGCATCTGGGTGCTGTGGAGCTCCCAAAACTGCCCAGAGGCTGCCTTCCCACCTGTGGCCGGGTGGAACAATAGTCTCACAAATAGTTTAAACAGATGTTACTTTCAGAGACTCTGCCTTGCCTTCTATATTCTTTCCTCTGAATTCGAGGTGTGGTGGTGACAGGAAAGAGGAAACCCTTTATTTTAGGTGCAGATTTGTTTTTTCTCCTGGACTTTGGGTTGGAGGAGTACTGTGAGCAATGTGTGTCTGGTTCATCCCCAACAATGGGATGGTTTGGGCTGTTTGGTGGATAACCAGTTCAAATACACTACTTGGCTTCAGTGGCACCATGGCAGCATTGCATACCCAGTGGTGACTTGTCCTGTTCCAGCACGCCTACTTCAGCTCCTCAGGGCCAGCAAAAGGTCTTTAAAAGCTACTTACCCTCCATGTTACTGGCATAGGTGTTTGGGAGGACATAAAGTGCTGAAAGGGCATGTGTGTGACACTGGACTTTCCCTGGAGATGAGTTACAACAGATTTCCACCACTTCTGCACAAGGGAGCTGCTTTTGTCCACGGGTCAATGCTCAGGGCAGTGCTAAGGCAGATGTTTCCCCACTGCTGGCTCTCTGCTGCTGTGTCACAGCCCCATCCTATGTGGGCATGATGACAGGGGTGTGGAAAATTGAGCAGAAGCTGCAGAGAGTTCCCCAGGCAGAGCTGCAGCTGCTTGTGAAGAAAACCTTGCCAGTGGCTCATTTGTTATATTTGCAAATGCAGCATCAAAATGCTTCTGCAGCTTTTTCCTCCAAAAACTGCTGGGCTTCTTGGGTAGCAGAAGCTGAGTTTGCCAGGGGCCTCTGCAAAAGCCCTGCAGCCCTGGCCTTGGAGCTGTTTGCAAGCTGCAGCAGCTGCTGATGGAGCTGGGGGACCTGCAAGCTGCAGCGGTGCTGCTGTGGTGGCAGTGAAGCTCCGTTGGTGTTCAGGCAGTGTTTGTGCTGCTCTGTCCAAGCTGCTGTAGCAAAGTGCTCTGGCTAATGAAGAAGGCGTGGTTTTTATTATGGTGGTGGGGTTTTTTCCTCTCTTCCTGGCCCTGAGCCCTCCAGGTACCTTATTAAAATAAATCTGGTAATAGGCTTCATATTTTGAAGATCCTAAACATCTGCCACGGCACTGAATGATTTACTGCTGCTGCTATCCAAAAAAACCCAGAAGTCCCATATGCGTGAAACGTTTCTTAATTAGAGGAAGGTTTGGATCTGCAGGCTTTTGCAGGAAAAGCCTTGGCTCCCACTAACAACTTTGCTTTGAGGGAGGGAGAATGGAAGAAGGGGGAGGACACAGCTGCTTGGGGTATTTCTGCAGCTGCTCTTCCCTGGAAAAATGAGTTAGTAATGCCATTAAAATAATGTTCCACCTCCTACTAACCTGATCTGTGCACTTGATCACTGTGATGGTTTGTCTATCCTCAAGCAGTCCAGGAAACAGTACTGTGCCGCTATGGTTGTTTTCATTTTATTTTCAACTGAGCTGAAGTTATTTTTTCTCCCTCCCACATTGCCAGGAGAGGGATGACACTGGCAGCTTCTGCAAGCATTGCTCGGTTCCTAATGGAGAAGCTCTCCTGCTTTTATATCCTGCAGCTGTTTCTTTGCAAAGCTTTTTCACAGCCTTGTGCAGCAGTGGTGGGTGCAGTGTGTCCTTATCCCTACGCTGGCCCTAAAGCAGGTGCAGGGCTGTTGAATTTCTTACCCTCCTGATTTCCCAGCTCTGCGAGCTGGGTTAAAGGATGCTAAATCCCACTCTTGTTGCCTTGGACGTGAGCCTCCAGGGAGGACAGCTGAGCTCAGCACTGGGGAACCTTGTGTCCCACTGTTGCTCTCCTGCCTGGGTCTGGTCCCCAGGAGGTGGAGAAGACTCCCAGTGGTTGGTCCTTTCTTCCCCTTGGCTTCTCTGCCACCTTCAGGTGACTTTCGTCCATTGGGTCTTTCCGTGGGGATTTGATGCTGATGCACATGAAGCCTTTGCCTGCTGGGAAATGGCATCTGTCCATCCATCCATCCCTGGGTGCCTGTCGGCTCTCCTCCCTCCACCTGCGCGCTTGGAGCACCAGCTGCAGAGAAATCTCCGTGCTTCGGTGCTCTCTAGCTTTGCTGTCAATCATGAAGGAGTGGAGCAGAAAATAATATCAATTCTGAAACATTTTAAAAATCCACTCGTCTTAATCTCGGTGCCTGTGTGGATACATGCATACACAGACTGTCTCCTGACATACGGGAGCTTGGCGGCCTCTGTTTGCTGAGGTCATGGAGGACGTGGGTATTGCCTGAGTAGCACCACGTGGTACCAATTTAAGATTTAGGGACAATGCTCACAACTGGGTTTGGATGTTTATAGACATCTGAATGGAAGGGGACCCCAGGGAGTTGAGTCCTGTGACTGCAGCAAAACCAAGCCTCCCTGCATTAGCTCAACACAACACAGCACAGCATTGTGTTGGTATAGTCCATTTAAAACACAAGGCTGTGTTCTGATTCAGCACTGATGACTACGTTGTGTGAGAAATGGGCCAGGACCTAGAAATCCTGGGATTTCAGAGTTGCTTTTTTCCCCAGGGGAAAACTGAATCTGAGCATTTGGGAGTGATAAAGCCTTGGCTGCAGATGAAGCCAGGCTGCCACCTGCCAAAGGACAAGCTGCTGCCTCAGGGCTCAGGCAAGTGGCAAGAAAACCATGACAGAGAGGAAAAAAGTCCCCATGGCTGTCAGGCTGAAGAGCTGATAACATTGCATGCAGCATGAATCAAAATGGGGGGAATCACTCTTTTAAACTCTTTTGGCAAGCACTTAAATTTTTTTTTTTTTTACCAGGACATTCCTGCTTTGAAGAGATGTGGTTTAGAGAGGCGGGGGGGTCAGGCTCCAAGGTCCCTGTCTGACCTGCTTGGGTGGCAGCAAAAACACTGATATATGGCTGCAGAGAGTACAGAGAGGGGTCTGAACATGCTGGGGTGCAGGAAGGTGGGCAACCTGCTGTACCCACAGCCTGCTGTGGTCAAGTCAAGGGCCCACAGGACGTCACGTTGATTCTTAGCGCATCTTCACCAGCACAGAAGCCACTCTGGTGCTCCTGACACTGGCAGTGGCCCTGCCTCGCTGGGCTTCTGCCAGTGCCGGTCTGTGAATGTCCACCTTTGAGCGGTGCAGCTATTTCTAGAAATAACCCATTAGCTTCTCTGCATTTGAAAGCAAAACGCAATCACCTGATTTTTGAAGAAATTCTGAAGTCTCCTTTTATCTGTCTCTCGCTTGTATTTCCTGTGAGTTCTTTTTTAAGGTTCTGGTCTCTTTTATAAGGCAAAGATATCAAGAAAAGAGCTAGGTCTCTACAAATAAGCACAGCACAGTTTTTAAGCTCCTAATTCCTGTGAGGAAACAGATACTCAAGTGTTTTTCTTGGGTTAGACCTTTAAAGCGGAATCCTTTTTGAATCTGCCTCATGTCTGACCTAACTAGACTCCTTTGCTCAGTTCCTTGAAAGTAGACATTCCCAGACTGGCACTGGCAGAGCTCCTACCCATCCAGGCAAGAGCTCATGGGGCTCCTCAAGCTTGTGGGGCAGGATAAACTGATAAAATCCCAGTCTCCATCATCAGGAATTTTCTCTGGGTGTCGGGAAGTGGTTTTTGGTTGTCTTCCTTGCCTGGACTTGTCAGAGGAAGTTTCTCAGGGTAGGTCTCAGCAGGTGCTGGTGCCAGTGCAGCTTGTGGCTCTTGTCCCTACAATGGCTCTTGTGGTGTCTGGAGCCTGTTTGTAGGCGAGAGGTTTCTTTAGCTTAGATGTGCAGCTGACAACCCTCCTTAGCACCCTGAAAGAACCTAAAAATCCATCCCCAGAGCTCTGGCTTGTTAACTGGTATGAGGAAACCCTCTCCCCTGTCCATGATCAGAGAGAGATTCCAAAGAAGAAAAGAGGTGGATGACAAACAAGACCTCTGCAGCTCACATTTTCAAGCAAGGTGATGATTCTATTTCTGTGGAGGTTCAGAATGTGTGATAAATGGCTTTGTCATAGTGCAGGGTTAGCTATAGGATCAGAGGATGAAAGCTCAAGGTGATCTTGACTGCTTGTTTGGAATAAGTGAGGTTATCAGGAAAAAGAATGCTGTCAGTAGTGGTGGCATCCAGTGCTTGTTTCCCTTTCTCTCCTTGGAAAGCTTCATGTAAGCTACCTGAAAATACAGGTTCAGGTGTTTCAAGGTTCCCTTTTGAAAAGAACTTACCGTCCTTCTGCAGCAAAAAAGTTGATTTTTTCTTCTTTGGAGAAGCCAAGGGGCCTTGGTACTGAATACAAAATCGGTGTATTCTTTGCTTTCTTTTCTGGGTTTCTGAGCAAACCTGTAATGGTGTCTACTATTTTCTGTTCACTGAGAGTACAGAAAGCAGCTTGTCTTGTATACAGCTGAGCACATTATGATAGAAGTGTCTGAATTATGTTTTCTGCCCTAAGAGAGGAGTGCACGTTGTTATCCCCCTCACAGCTCATGTTTTGCAAAATTGTCCTTTTAAATTTTTTTATTTTGCTGAGGTTCCTGTTCATCAGTAACACTGAGCAGATGCTCTGCCTGGCCTTGCAAACTGAAAACTGATGCCGAGGAGAGCTGCCTGTTTAAAAACAAACCTCTGATGAGTAGAATAATAAAATAATTAACCTTAGATATTTCCTTGTTTTTTTTACCAAAACTTTATGGATGCAGCATTTGAGCTAGTGGCAGTACAAGATGTGAAAAATTTGCAATGCAGAGGGCTCGTCCAGTCATCTATGAATGCAAGCTGTAAGCTGTGTGAGATGTTCCAGTACTCACCACTGAGCTTTTCACTTTTTTTTTTAATTTCCCCTTGAAGTTAGACCGAACCCTGGAGGAAGATTGAGATGGACATAGTCTTTCAACAAATGTTAAGGGGTTGGAAATCAATGCTCAGATAAGGACTTTTTGCTGTTTCTAACAATAGAAATATAGGGATGAAACCAAACGCTACTGAATATTCCAGGGAGTTTGTGGAGTTTAACCTTCAGTTGCATGTGAATGACTGGTAAATGGACTCAAAAAACTCCAAGAGACAAATAATCATTTCAGTCAATATGAGGAGTAAGGGTTGGCATTTTTACACCTTTCACAACTGTTGTGCTCTGACAGAGGACCCCACTGTGGATTGGAGTCAGGGAAGAGAGTTGCCACTGGTCTGCAGGAATTGGCTGGCTGATACTATCGCCCTTGTATCCTAAAGTCTTTGAGCTTGCAAAAGGCATGGATCAACGGGTGAACCTAATGTATTATAATTAGAGATAAACAAGCCTTGAAAGAGGAATTAGCTAATGTGCAGTTGTGTGCTCCAGAGACGACAGAGTGCTTTGGAATGCTCCATATTATTGCAGGTCTGATTCAGGGGCCTGATTCAGAGAGTATCCAAATCCTGCAGTAGTTACTCATCTGGTCTAAGTCTGCCTTTGCTCCTCTGGTTTCCAAAACCTGTCTGGAGTTCTTCATGGCTTCTTCATATTTCTTGTTGCCTTTACATGTGTGCACACATGTATGCACACACACATTTCCAGCCTCTTTCTGTTTTCTAGCAGAGGTGAGTGAGATCTGAAGCCACATTCTCCCGTTTCCAAATTGTGTTTCAGTGTGAGCTGAGGAGTGATGAGGAGGAGAGCCCTCTTCCTTGATACTCAACCATTCCCTAAGATACCAGAATCTGCAAGGCAGAGAGGTTGTGCTGAAATCAGGGCACTGTGTTGTTTCTGTGATATCTTTCTGGGTTAGCAGGCTGGCAGCACCTTCCCCCAGCACTTTCTGACCAATCTGGACACCTGCAAAGAAAGACGGGGCACCACAGCTCCCGTGTCCTGGAAAAGACCTTCTCTTGCCTGACTTTTCTCCAGTTCAGTGACTGGGTATCTCTGCAAAGAGCTCACCACAGCCATGTTGCATCAGCAACTCTCACGGCAAAGAGGCAAGGCAAGACCTTATCTGTGGGACCCCCCTCAGAGAAATGTCCTTCCAAGCCCAGGAAATAAATCCGATGAGCAGCTTCTCACGTGGAGGCTCCCTGGGAGAATGACCAACCCTGATCATAGCAGTGTCCTGGGAACAGCCAAACTGACTTCAAGCTGTGCAGCAGGAACAGCTGTTTCTAGAAACAATCCATTGACTTTTCTGTATTTGAAAACAAAGTGCAATGATTTAATTTTTGAAGAAATTCCGAGGTCTCCTTTTATTTGTCTCTTGCTTGCGTCTCCTGGAAGTACTTCTCTAGGGCTCTGGTCTCTGTTATAAAGCACAGATATCAACAGGCAAGCCAAGCCTCTATCTATAAATAAGCACAGCACAACATTTAAGCTCATAATTTCTGTGAAAAAGCAGATGTCTAAAACTTTCTGTTGTATTAGACCTGAAAGACTGAATCCTTTTCCCAGTCTGCCTCATGTCTGACTTAACTGGGCTCCTCTTCCCAGCTCCTGAGAGGTGGGCATTCCCAGGCTGAAGGTCAAATGCTCTGTGCTCTGTCAAGACATAGAGAAATAAGTTACTGAGTTTCCTGTCCTGAACCTAGCATTCCACAAGATTTACGCAATTTAGTAGAAAAAAATTCAAAGTGAGGACCTTTTTAAATCCAAATATTCCAGTTTTAGCAGAACTGTTACTATCTATGGTTATGGATTTGAAGAATTTTATTTTTTTATAGACATCTTTATGAAGAACAACATACCTGAACACCAGATCTAAGCTAGCCAGGATTGATTTATGTCACCAACAGGAAGAAACTGTAGGTGTAAAAAGGCGGGTCAACCCAGAGAAGGTCTGTCACAGAGTCCTGGGAAGTCCTGTAGATCAGGATGATACTGTTCTTAAATTGCACCAGGAATTTCTAACTGGTTATATTCAGAAACTAGGCCAAGGCAGTGTTAGTCTCTCAGTTGCACTGGGTGGTGTTGCTAGACTAGGAATCATATCCAGGGATTGGAATAATGGTGCAAGCTGCTGTCAACAGACTGTGAAAAGAGGAGCAGAGTGGGAACCTAGAGAAAGTGATGATGAAATTGAAACAAAAAGATGAAAGCTTGGAGGAGGTAGACTGGAGGAAAGCTATCGCAAAGGACAAAATGCAGCTGACAAATTCCCCTCTGGTAGGAATCCTCTACTCCTAGTAGCAGCTGCCTTGTGGCTGAGCAGGGACACTCATTTATTTTAAGAATACTAAATTCTTCAGGCAGAGGAACAACAAAAAAAACCCACAACAAACCTCTGTTTAAATGACAGGTAAACTCACACCACTTTTATTATTCAAAGAAGCCTTTGAAAGGACTGGCAAGCACTTGATCCACAGAGCAAGGTCACTGCTGTTAGCAGACACAGGGCTGTGCCCTGTGTGAAGCAGTTCAGCAATGTCGTGGCTGATTTTCGTTCTGACCGCCTCCCATTTCCCTTCTGATAAAAATCAGCACAGCCTTTGGGGTTACATCTCTGAAGTACTACTAAGTGTCTAAACAAATTTATATTAGAGAGTGTTGGATAGATGCACACCACCAGGAGTGGGTGTCCAACATGCAGTAACCATTTCCTACCAAAACTACAACAGTTCATGCAGCACCTCCATTTTAATGTCAAACGGGAGAAACTTCACTGAGGTTATCGAGCAGCCCGTGGGTAGCACGGCTGCCCTCTCCCTCTTCCAGGGACTGGTCCCAGTGGGTGCCCCCATGGCCTGGGCTGGCCAGGGTAGGGTGCCCGAACACCCAGCGTCCGTGGCTGTGTCACAAACACTTGTGATGGCGGGGTGAATGCTGCTCCTCTCCCGCTGGCCATGGGGCTGCCATCCAGGACTTCTCCTCTGCCTGGTTTCCTGACAGGGCTGGTTCCATTCGGAGACTCTATTTTCTTGTCTAGAGCAAAGATAATGAATGTTATTTTCTTGGGAGCAAACACTGCCTTTCATCCTTTCCCCAGTGGCTGCTGTTTCTTCTCTGTGCAATAACCAGTGTCTGAGGATTTGTGTTTGAGCATCTGAGTGAAGAAACCAGGAATAAGACTGTTCTGCCCCCACTCAACAGCCAGTACGTGTCTCTGCTGCCCAAACCCTCTTTTCAGTTCTTAGTGATGAATTTATAAGACACAATAATCCTACCAGCCATGCTGGTACACTTCCAGGCATGGGGTGGTTTGCTGATTTTTAGCCTTTATTTTCAGTGCACTTGAAACACTGCCAGCACTATTTCCGTTCAAATGAATGCCTTGGGTCTGCTTTGGAGGGAATCCGTATTGGGTTACTCTGAACCTTCCAGTTCATCTCAGCCCATCTAAATTCAAAGGGGTTATGGTCTGCTTTTCTCACCTGTACCAAGAAAAAATCAAAACCTTTCAAGTGATTTTCACAAATGAGAGCCGGAGGCCATGGCAGTCAGGAAGTGGCGGGTTGAGATCGAGCCTGGAGGATCAATTTTCTTTGACAGTACACAGATCCTGGTGCTAATGCCTCCTCCTGGTTCTTTCTGCCCAGTCATGGACTCCCACAGCAGAGCTTACGTGATGCATTTATTTACCCTAAGACCTAACCCAATCCTGTGAAAAGTTTCTGCCTCATTCATGATGAATTTTCCAATGAAAAGCTCAAATCAGGAAGAAAAACTCTGACTCAACTCATCAGCCCAGAAACAACACTGGAGTTTAAACATTGTTCCCAGAATAAATTGCTGGTTTCATGACCAACATGGTTAATAGTTGGGATAGGAATCATAATTTTGGATTACAATGCCCACGGTGAGAAGCCTCTGTGAGATATAATCCAGTCTAAAAATGTGCCCTTCCTGGGTGTCCACTGGTAGGTGGACTTCTGTGAGAGGACAAAATCTGTGTTAATTATAGTCATCCAATCCCTTGCTAAGATGTATCCCTCCAGTTTCTCAATCCTACCCAACTACTTTGGTGGCTAAATGAGTCTTTTCCCAAGTGTTACAGGGAGATAGTTTAATTTTTACCTTCTGCTTGTTTGGGGATACTTTCAGTCTTCCTACTTGGTGTAAGTAAATCCTCCAGATCTTGCAGCATAGGGTTGCTACTGGCTTTGTTGTTTCTCTTGTTTTTTTCCTCCTCACGTTGCTGCATCAATAAAAACCATTGAGTTTAGTTAAAAACTGCAGATGTAATCTGGGAAATGGTGCCCTGGTGTCGTGTTGGCCTGATTAAGTGTTTGCTGGTATGAACGAATCTCTTTGACAAGTTCAAAGTGCTGACTCTTGGTCCGGTGACTAAGTGTTTCCGGGAAAGAAAGTACATCCCAGGCAGGACTGGAAAACAACGGCTTTGCTCCTCTCAGGGCAAAGCACTTGCTGATAACATGGTTTAGGTCTGTCAGGCTGTCTGTGTGTTGCTGCAGCTACCAATCTGCCCTTTCTGGTGTATTGGTTTGTTTTAAATGTGAGCCTCTTGTGAGAGAGGGTGTCAGGGATAAATGCCAGAGGAAGAAGAAGGTATGGCAGCATAGGGATCAGCTGTAGGGCTGTCTTTGGCTTTACTTGCATACATCTAGCGCTGCAAAAGATTTTCTTCTGGATGGTAGAAGGAATCTGTTCTTTTGGATAGCGCTGAGTCCTGCTTTGTGATCCCTTTAGCCCTGATCACAGCCAGGCTGTGCAGTATGAAATAGACCAAGTGCCCCAAAGTCCGAGTGTGCTGTAGCACATGTTCAACTCTTGCAGTACTCGAGGATGCCCTTTGCACTAAGGCACTTAGTTATAGCCATGTGCATAAGTGATTAACTCTGAATTTGAGCATCTAAATATAATTTATGGAGTCCCATTTCTCAGCGCTCACATCCTCACTTTTAATGTTGCAGCAATCTCTGCTTTATGCAATGTTTTGCTTTGTGTGAGATTGCTTCCTTGGCTTAGATCCTGTCCTGTGCCAGTAAAATGGCTGATACGAGTCCTTTGATGATATCACATCCTCTCCTGATTCAAGGCTTGATATTTTGGGCACATCTATGTCATACAAAGCAACAACAGGATGGAGACCCTCTAGAGAATCTCTGGAGGAAACTGATGTTGCCAGATCAGCACAAGCCCTGGTACCAGGATGCCTTTGCTGTTTCTCACTAAGACTCATTCTCTGAGCAGAGCCTTGCTTTTGCAGGTATTCTCCTGCCAGACCTAGCTCATAAGGGTTCAGAGATCCCTGTGTTATGGTCCTCTACATGTTGCAACTTCTCACAGTTCAGAATATCACGAGGTCCAAATCGTACCCTGCTAGTTCAAGTTGTTGCATCTGTCTGTATCTTGCTTTTCCCATGTGCACAGCAGAAACATCCTCCTCTGTAAGGTGTTTTGAGAATCAGTGGTAAAAAAAAGTGTGTTATTGCCATATTGTTAATTACGGCTCTTTGCTCTTCAGCTTGTACAAAATCTGGCTGTGGTTTTCATGGGCTTAGCGTTGTTCCTGGGAAATCTCAGACACCAAAGCATTTCCTGAACTTCGAGGTAACTTTTGTACATGGAAAGCACAATTTATGGGAAAATCAACTGTAGTTCTGATGTATGAAATGGCAGGCTATTATGGGATGTGACCACTCTGTGCAACTAGACATTAAATGCCATCAGAGGGGACCAAGCAAGCATAAAACACGTCATCTTCTTGTGTCACCAGTGTGCTCAGGAGCGAAGAGTGATTTAAAAGCATATGCCACGCATCAAAATTGAAGTGCATGGTATTTCAGAGGTGGCTCTGCCAGATCAATACCCACCATCTGCATTTTCTTCTTCAGCTCTGCATTGGCGCGCTGATACGCTTCAGACACAGCATTCAGGTAATAGATGGCGAGGCTAGAAAAGAAAACATGTTGCTGTAGTGATAGGATCAGGGGAAAGAGAAGGTTTCACAAGGAGAGAACATGTAATTTTTTGCCTGCCTTCTAATACCGAGTTTTCCCACCAGCTGTCTCCAAACTGCTTTTAGAGGCTCACGGTTCAGGAAATATTGGGCTGCCTGTGCCATGGTTAGTTGAGACAGACTGAGCCCATCCAGTAGCTCAGTTCTGCTCAAACAGAAGAAAAATGACCACCCTGCCCTTGTGCCTCAACCTTGGTTGGCCATGGGCTCCCTTTGCTTCCTTTGCACCAATCTTGGTGAAACCAGGCAGCAGCCTTGAGATGGAATTGCCACCAGGTAGCACAGGGACCTTAGGAAAAACTAGGAAACTGGGGAAATAGTGGTAGAATAGGGCCTTGATGCCTCTCCTGAAAGCAGTGCTCAAAGAACAGTCCTCCTTCCCACTTTTCCAGGACCAGCTGCATCCTGCATCCCCAGACAGGGCCCTGGGAGAGTGAGCAGAGACAGGAACAGAGGGCAAGCAGAAGCCGGGTTGGAGCAGAGCCACTGGCTTTTGTTTTGATCCTGTCTTCTCCAGAAAGGGCATGCCAAAGCCAGGGGAAAACTGAGCCAAGCTGGAGGGAACTGAAAGGCAAGCAGGGATGGGAGAGAGCATGCTGGCTGCCAGCCTCTGGCACATGGGGAGGCTGTGCTTTAAAACATGCCCAAGTGTCTGTGTCTGTCTTGCCACCTCTGACACTGACCAGCCAGCAATATTTTGGTAGTAAAAAAATGTCTCCTCCTGCTTTTGTGGAGTGCTTTTATTTTTCTAAATTATAACCATCATCTGCTCAGGTGCCATTCCCAGGAAAAGTTCCAGCTGTTCAGTTCACTGCTGCAGTTGTTTGGGTTTTTCTAAAATAAAGTAGAAAATCCTCTTAGAACAAAAAAAGGAAGGAAAGAAAAAAGGTTTCCAGATAGTTCATAACCTGCATGTGTTTCTCCAGCCCAGGTTCAGCGTCCCCAAACCAGACTCAAGGATTTCATCAGCTGAGTGTCTGACCCTAAGCCCAGCAAGGTAGTGTGTACTGGCATGTTGGTTTCCAGGTGGGAGATCAGGAAGTGGTGCTTAGGATCGCCTTTCTTGAGGCTTTTTACAGGGGTCTGTCTAGAGGAAACACATTTTCTTCCTTTTGCCTAACATTAATCCAAAACTCAGTCTTGGTGATCTGAGCTCTCTGTCCTGCAAATCCTCTTGCAAATTGTTTTTTCTTTTTGTTCTTCTGTAAAGATGTGATAGTTTTATTTCTTCTGTGTTATCAAGCTCATTGCCTAGAACATATTACTTTGTAATCAGGGCTGTGAATAAGAATGGTGTTGATAACACGCTGATATTTTGTGTTTTGCTGATTCTTGTTTATCCTAAGTCAAGCAAGGACATTTTTTTTTGTCTCAAACTCTGCCAGTGAGGAGGTACACAAAAGAAAATGGGAGGTGGCATAGCTGGGACAGGTGACCTGAACTGACCCGAGGGATATTCCACACCATAGAACATAATGCCCAGTATATAAACAGGGGAGTTACCTGGAATGGAGGCCAGTCTGGTTTTGGGAAGGGGGGTCTGGCATCTGTCAGTGGGTGGTGAGCAACTGTATGTCACCTGTTTTTCCCTTTTTATTATTATTATCATTTACCATTATTATTATATTTTACTTTGATTTTTATTATTAAACTGTTCTTACTGCAACCTACAAGTTTTGCTTTGATTCTCCTCCTCATTCCACCAGGGTGGGGGAGAGAGAGGAGGCTGAGAAAGCAGGTGGATAGTGCTTAACTTCCAGCTGGGCTTAAACCATGACACCCTGGCACCCCTCGTTTCTGATGTACTGCTTCCCCAGTTCTGGGGAGAGTGTGGGTCACTGTCCTTTTCTAGCCTGCACAGGAATTTTAACTTTCCCCCTTCCTGATGCAGTAAAATGCTTCTATCTTCTGCCAGGAAACTCTGCAGGCCACAGCTTGAAATCCTACTCTCAGCCTGAGTGGGATTAGGTTACGTGTCTGTGGGCAAAATATCTTTCATTCTTATTTCTCTGTATTTCCTGCTTAACTTCTCCTTGGGCAGTTAGAAGCAGGGCAGTAAGCTTGAAACCCATGTCACTCACTGAACCCCATCATTGTTTGGGACCAGGAGCTAAGAACTGAAATAAGTAGAAGGCGCATTTTGGATTGCACCTGGAAGAAAGAGAAGGGGTTATCATGGCTAGAGAAAATTACTTAATTCAGTCCGTAGAAGTGGAAAACACATTTTTTGAGAGGCTGCAATCAAAATCAACAGACCATCCATTTCCGATCCACCTGTTGCTCTTTGTAGCGGCTATTTTTATTTCGGCTGGATTTTGAGTTGCCTTGCCTGCTGCTTTGAGAGCTTCTGTCTCTTTGCTCATTACGACTAAATGAAGCCTTTGCATTTCCCTGGTTCCAATATCTTGAAAAACTGTATGGTGATCAGCATAAGGACTAGCTCCAGCTTGACCCTGTCTGCCTGTCAGCACCACAGCAGAAGTTGAAGATTTTCAGAGACAAGGCAGGAAACTGGGGACTCGACCAAAAAGGAGAAGAGAAAAGGACAGAAAATTAAGAAACAACCTTGTTTGGTCACTGTGATCTTGTCTGGGATTATCACAGGCAAGGTGAGAATGTAGATAACAAGCACTGCCTCTGCAAGACACTCGATGCTCTCGGGGCACGCCAGAGCTACTGCCAAGGGGCCGTAGGTCCGACAGGTCCAGGCACCATGGGGGAAGCCACTTCTGTAGGGCTGTGACTCTCTCTCGGGAGCTGAACAGCTGGAAATCAAATATGTAATACATACAGGCCATAGAAGCAGCGTATCTGGGTGGAAAATGAGGATGTTTTAGGTAATATGCACGTAAGGTATCACTCAGTTCTCAGAGGGGAATCAGGGCAGAGAAAAAATGGTCTCTCAAGGAGAGATGGACTGATGGTAAGGCTGTGATGGGGGAATAGCCAGCCCTGGGAAGGTGTGATAAAAGGTGTCTCTTCAACAAATAAACTGGATTTGTGCTGTTACTTGTCCCAGCTTCAGTGGAGGAAAGGGCAGGAGATTTTCACAGGAAAAAAACCCGTTATTCTCAAAGATATTACTCTCTCCCATCAGCTTTTTTGAGGGTTTTATCAAAGCCTCAAAAAACCTGGCCTGCAGCCCTTTTGTAAAGGTGGCCCATTTGGGGTGTTCTGCAGTCTTCATTTTGTGTTTGCAATAGCATCTGCCAGTGCTGCTGTGAAGCCCACAGGAATGGAGTTTATAATTCCATAATATGCTTGGCCA
Organism: Rhagologus leucostigma; assembly: GCA_013397725.1. Lineage (NCBI taxonomy): Eukaryota > Metazoa > Chordata > Aves > Passeriformes > Rhagologus > Rhagologus leucostigma. The sequence goes on along the minus strand of VZTD01001501.1, from coordinate 1,484,201 downwards.
TGCTGGGGATGTGGTGTGAGACCTCTTGTCTCCTGCACATACCTGATCTGATCCATACAAATGTAGAATCTGCCTGCGCAAGTTACAGTACCTGATCATCCTTTTTAGGTTAAAATGAGCAAGTAGTTTGAGGCAGGTAGAGGGGTCACATGTCATTTTCAGTTTAATTAGGATTTTTCTCAGGTTGTTTGTATAAGAAACTTTGTATGGAACTTGTAATTGATATAATTTAATGGCATAACCTTCAGTGCAGCTATTCAGAACGGAGCATCATGGTGCCCCAAGGGCAGCTGTACTGGATCAGCCCAGAGGCTCATCTCTGATGGATGTGGATACCCCAGGAAGAGTCAGAACAGGAAGCTCTGTATGTAACAGTCTCCCCAGCTCTCTCCCCGTCTCCCATTGATTAGTCTGAAGTGTTCAGAACTGCCTACTGGATTTGGCCACAGCTCTCCTACTCATTTTGATAGCTACGCAAAACCTGAAGAACAGTGCCAAAAATATATTTTCAAAAAAGAGAGAACTAATCCTAGTACTGCTGGAGGTGCTACGGATTTAAGTCTGATTTCAAAGCTGAAATGATCAAACGGCACTAAAACAAATAACAGATGTATTATTTGGAAAATAAAAAAGTAAAACCCCCCAAACCCAAACAAAGCTCACAACTCTTCATATTTTTGGAACATGTAAATTTTGAATGCCCTGTCTTGGCTGTGCTCTAAATACCACCAGCTGTGACAGAAATTGCTTCTCCAAAAGGCACCAGGCTGAGACTGTCCGTTTATTTCCTGCTGGCTACAGAAAATTTTTCATATGGAGGCTGTGACAGCTTTGATATCTACAAGGCTTCTGTCAGCAATGCATTTCATCTACAAAGTTGTGTTTAATTGGGTCAGGTAATTAAATTTTGGGAAATTGAGTTAGGCAAAGGTAAGGGAGGTAGGGAGCATGTGTCTGCTCTAATCCGTGCAGTTATCTCAGCAGAAGATATTTATTTATATTATATGTATTTAGACCTCACTAATATCCCAGATTTTTTTTTTCACCTTCTCCCCCAAGGCAGGCATGTTAATATTGCAAAGAGAACTTACACCATGAGCAGAATTGCAGGTATGATCAGTCCTGGATTTGCCACATAGCTGAAGATCTTGGCAACAAAAAGTGGAAAATCAAGCTCAATGGTCTCTTGAATGACATCATACATCTTTTTCTTTCCACTGGAAAGACAAACAGCCAGTTAAGGAGTGTAGATATCTCCTGGAGGGACAAAAAGATTCCTAGCCTCATGGTGCCAAACAGCATGTTTCACCTCTCGGTGAGCATCAGCTTGCTGTTGGCCACCAAGGAGTTTAAAATGCCTTTATTTTAAATTATCTATTGGTCCATTCATTCCCTCCCTGCCTCCCCCCACTGATTATACAAATCATCTTTGCTAGGCCAACTTGGTCCTGGAGTCAATATGTTTATTTCCACACTTGACTTCTTTATGAGTCCTGACTATTTACCCCTCTGAAAGAGATAAAAACCTACAGACTGCAGTAACCATATATTTTTGATGAATATCTTGTTAAATTCGGCCTTTTCATGGTAGAGATGACTTTCCATATGCAAATTCCGGCTTTCTGAAATAATGAGCCAACTTGAAGAGCTGCTAAGTAATGACAAAAATAGCAAGCTGTGATTATTGCTTAATAGGAGACTCAGTGAAAGAGTAATTTCAAGCGGGATTGATAAAGCAGATGAGATTATTTTGTATGAAAGGAGAACAAATCTGTAAAGGGCTGGATTATGTAATTGACCTTCTTTTCTCCACAGCATCTCTGGGTCTGGGAATTCAACCCTCTCAGTGCAATTTTCCTATTTAGGTGTGGTGCCTCCTGGGAGCTTGCAGGATTCCAGTCAGGAGGGCATTGGACTCTCTGTCTTGTTGATGAGAGTCAGTAAAGAAAACTTGGATAAACAATATCCCAACCTCATCAACTGCCAGGAGCTCAGGAGAGCTGAGCTTTCAGTCGAGCTGCCAAGGGTCTGAATCAGGCTGAGTGGCTTTTGAAGGGTTGATTGGGAATTGAAATAGCTCTTTCACATTGCAGATTAGTCATCTCCAAATGATAGTGTGCATGCAACAAGTTACTTGTCAGATCTTCTGACATTACTCGTTGACACCTGTCCTTGTTGTAGAACTGAGGGAATTTTGGTCTCTTGCCTTTCCCCTGAGTCTTTTAGCTTTCTGATGTCATTCTCCGTCAGCAAGCAGATAACCTAAAACAGTGCATCTACAAGAACAATTTGTTCCAAGCTGGCTCCCTGCTGAGTCAGATTCAGCAGGCCCAGGAAATGGAGTTATTCAATCAAATTAGACTTTATTGGCATGTTAATCCAGTCCACTGAATGCTTTGTGCAGTGCTGATTCTGTCCTAATTAAAAGAAAAAGAAAGCCCCACAACATTTAAAAAAACCCAAACACATACACACACACACACACACACAAAAAGCAGCAATTTTACAGGCTCACCCCTATCCATTTCCTGCTATTTGTCAGCTAAAGTCAACATGTAAAATACATCTTGTGCTGTGGGAGTTCTTGTCTCCATGAAGGAGACTTCATTTTATTTCCACAGTGTTCCAAAGAACCTTAAGGATGCTCCCGCTGGGTTTTTTGGGTGTTTTTTTACTGAGAGCTGCACCTTACTGTCCCACCCCTGCTGTTCTCTGGTGCTTTCATCAGCGTGTGTTGGGAAAACACTGGGAATCATGTAGCAGAGGAGAGCAGCAGACAGGAGCCGGTTCAGTGCTCCCAGCTGACTGTTTATACCCCCTAGCTGGACATGACCCTTTGCCTCACATTGCTAAGGATTTAAACACTTCACCATCTCTGCTGGAGTCCAGTCCTTCTAACTTCAGGAAAATAATCCCATGTACCAGAGAACAAAACTGTTCTTTTTGGTGTTTTGGTAGTACCTGAAAGGTCCACAGTCAAAGGAGGGAGGCAGGGACATGATGGTGTAAGCCACAGGCAGGAGGCTGAGGAAGAGGATCAGCAGCAGCAGTCCCATGTAAAAATTGTTAGACTTGGATGCTTTGAAGACTCTTTCATGAGGGACATTGCTACTCATAACAGCCCAGCACTGAAAATACATGGAGGTTAATAAGCGTAGCACGTTTATACCCACGAGCCCTGGTGCGTAAAAGGATCCCATCCTGAAAAGGAAAAGAGGACAGGTGCTGTTTTTTGACAGACTGGAAGGTTTACTCTTTTCAAGAACAGAAAAAGAGGTGTTCATGTGGTGGCAAGTTCGTTCACAAATGAAGTCTGGGCGGGCTGATAGGTGCTCCCCCTCTGCTCCCACAGTAGAAGCCAACAGCATCCACAGGGTATGGTTATGGTATGGTGCCTCTCACTTAGGACCAGTAAGGCCTCACAGTTCTCCAGGGTTGCAAAGAAAATTTTTCAGTTTGTGACAAAAATTTCTTGGAGATGGCTTGGAAGATGTCAGGTGAATGTAACCAGCAGAGAGAGACCCACTTTTATAGTTAAGCACAGAAAGCCAATCAGTCAGAAAAACCAGAACCTGAAGGTTTATCTAGTTGGCTTGGACACTTTCTAACTCCACTAACAGATTTTCTAAAAATGGGAGGGGAAATAAAAAAAAGGAAATATCTTACCAAATCATTCCCTGGTTGAAAATTAAACCCAAAACATTGCCGCTAATGTCAAACTCTGCGTAGGACGGCTGTATGGGGAAAGAAAGGAAAGTGTGTTGTTGTTAGAGGTACCTGCTATTGTTTTCTCCTGGGTGTGTGATGCTTATTTAAAGCTAGCAAGCAGGGATTCCTGGGAGGGCTCCTGCTGTGTGCACACCGCTTGAATGACGTGCAGCAGTGTGGGGAAAGCAGAATTGGAGCACTGTGCTGTGGGCTGCTGCTTCTCTCTTGGCTTGCTGAAAATTGGAAAGATATACGGAGGTGCTTAGAGCTGCTCCGTGTTTCTCTCTCCCTGCTAATATAACACCAGCTGTGAGCATGGCACGGGACCACGTTTAAACTCCAGCTGGTGCCTGGCTGTGGACTTAGAGTTCCACCCAGGTAAAATATTGAATCTTGAGGCAGTGATAATTATGAGCTGGAGGGCAAATGCTGTGCTGGATTATGTCCATGTCCCTGGGTCCAAGCTGCTGAAGAACAGATACAGAGGGCAAAGGGAGAGAAATACGAGTGAATATATGACCTGATGGCTATCAGGTGACATTTCACTCTGTGCTAGCTGATAGGTTTCTCCATATAAAGCAGTATTTTAACTATCTGATGTGAGTTCTGATGCTAATGGTGGCAGGTTCAGAAAAGGCTGATCTGATCTATTGGCAGTATTTGTTGTTTTATAAATTATTATTTTGTTAGATTTGCCTACGATGAAGCTATTTGTTCTATATATATCTACTTTTGTGCACACAAAACTCAGGTGATTTTTGGCAGATGAAACTACATGTAAAGATTTTCTTGTTATGTTTTCTTGAAAAAACCCTACTTTTTTTTAAACTGTAATGCAGAAAATAGAATTCTAAGAAATGATAAGTGATGCTCTTATATCTTTGGAAAATCCTATGTGGTATGTCTACTCTTCGTGCTATTTGCATTTGCTTAATACTGTCAGCAGTTCATAAAGTTGAAGTTTAAGATGTTTGTGCTTTATGATGAAAACTCAAGGGGAGCCTAGTCAGAGTCTTGCTTAGCTGACTGCTCACAGCTTTAGGAAGGGATGGATGTAAACATTGTTTTCTTTGTTCTTTCAATTCTGGTCCATTTCTACTTTAAATCTTTAGTTAGAGCTTAATATTGGCTTCTTTTTTGCATGAAAATAAAAACAACTTTCAGTGTCTGCTGTCTTCTGCCTTGAGTATTCCTATGTGAGAAGGCTGAGTTAAACAAGAAACTTATTCACTATCTGCATTAGAAAAACACATATAAAATGGTGCTGGTGCCCATGCCGAGGTTGGATTAGATTGCTGTCAGCAAACCATCTTTGCACAAGCAATAGAAGTAATTTCATGCTGCTTGGCTGCTGGGAGGACCTCCCTAGGCTACCCTGGGAAATGTTCTCTGCCTCCCTCAGAAGAAAGAGCTCCACAAGCAGCAAAATGCCTGTTGCGCCCCACCTGCTCTTCCTTGACCAAAGCCCTCCTCTTTGCTCTTCTCCAGACAACTCCTGGAAATCCTCCCAGTATGACAGCTAGGTGGTGGGTGCACTGATCTGCTCGTAATCTTGGAAGGTATTTTCATCTCCATCTGAATCCATCTGGTTTTATCTCCTCTCCTGTGAATCAATGGACTTCCCTCCACCCCTCCATTATTTTCTTCTGTGTTTTGTGCAGCTCCAGTCCTGACTGCTTTGGTAGTACAACCTCTATGAATACCAAAGAGTCCAGTGCTGTTGTGTGTTGCACACACGAGAGGGGAAAGGAAATGCTCCTTGTTCCACTGCAGCAGAAGAAACACCAGCTTCCAGTGTCAAAATCAGTGTGATCAAAAAGTGATCAAAAGACACTGCTGTGAGAAAAGCAGGTTCCTGCCTGCAGGGTGGGCAATGAACAGGAAGGTCTGGGGCTTCGAAAAGGGATATAGAAGGGCCCAAGGTTTTGAGGTTATAAAAACCAAATGAATACCGGATTATTTCTTTTTAAAGTCACCTTCATGTTTTGAAGTTCTCAGATGGGGAGGAGAACTGCATTTTTGTAGAGTTCTTACTGGGATGGAACCAATAGACCCAGAAAAGTGATGCATAGACCACGTACACCAATTATATTATTAGGCAAGACCAGATGACCACTGGGAGCATTCAAAACAAATTCATTTGTAGCATTTGACCAAATGGCCCTAACTTGCTTTTATCTTCTTGCCTATAAGATACTGACTTGGCTATAAGATACTTACAAATCCAGCCTCTAAGTCCCAGCACCAACAGTAATTCACAAATCTGACAAAGCAAGCTCGGATGAAATCTCCCACCAAAATGGTTATGTAGGTCACCAGGATATCGGACACAGTGAGCCTCACGAACTCCTGCATTTTAAAAGAAGGAAGAAAACCCATTTAACTCCTATAATTTCGGTAGCGCATTCAGGACTGTATTTTTTATTAAGCCATTTGTCTTTATATGACAGTAACCTTCAGAAAAGCATGCCATGAGCAAACTCCCTGCCTGTTTCCAAACACTGGGCAGTGCCTAAGCTTTACCTCTGTGCTTGGGAGCTACGAGCTCTGTTATAGCTGTTAGACCTGATAGCTGCTGCTGGCATTATTGACTGCACTGCATGCTGTGGCAGCACAGAAAGTGAGAGCAGAATGCTAATGCTGCAATAATGCTGGTGTAAAATATACATATGCCCACAGTTGTTTTGATTGTGCCTAGCTCTGGTATGGCTCAGCTCTGTAGCTTTTATGTGGACTCCTAAGAAAATTGTTCAGTTGTAAACAAGAACTGTGTATAAGTGTAGAGAAAGGAGATGTGCAAGACAAGGAAGATAAAAGTGCAGGCAGAAGGAAGACTCATAGAGTGGAAATATCTGGCGTCCCAAGGATTCAAAAGGAAAGACACTTACAAGAAAGGTTTTTAAAGTCTGAGGGGGGAAAAACAAAGATCTGCTGAATGACAGCCCAGCTGCACCAAGGATCAGCCCCTTCTGAGGGGTGACAGTGGCTGGTCTTTTCCCACATGACTGAGAACCACTTGGCTTGTGAAGACCCCTTGGGTGTGCACAGGAATGCATAGCCTTGTAATTTGGCAAGCCCTAACCATCTCTGTCAGCCAGTAAACAATTGCTTTTACTTTTTAAGTTGTGCTTAGTCTGGCTGCAGATCTTCTTGGTGCAAGGTAAATGTTGCAGGGTGGATTTGTGTGGTGAAACTCTGAGGACTTGAGGGCCTCCCTGCATGCCTTTCAAGGGGGTTACTTTTGCCTAATTCTGCTTTCATCCCATGGCCTCATGATGCATTATGGATTGGGATATGTCAGGAGTTCCCTTGAGGCATTTCCTCCGGTTGGGTTTATGCCTGCACCAAAGCCTGCCTGGAACAAGTGCAGCAATAAATGGAGAAGAGAGGTTTGCTTCAAAGGCACAGCCGTGATCTGTGAACACGGTGCAGGCACGGCTGCAGACTGCCTGGCCTTTTGTGCTCTTCACAGCCAGTGCCTCAGAGCTGTGCATGCCCTGGTTGCTTCCAGCTGAGGATTTCACCACCATGACTTGAGAACCATGGCCAAGGACTTGTGTTGCCTTGGTGGTGCTGTATGAGAGTGCGGGAAAGAGCTGTTTGTGAGGAAAACTTCAAGCCTGGAAATGTTAAAGACATCAGTGAGAAAACCAAAAATGAACCATCCCAAACCAACACAGAGACTTGCTACATAATGAATTTCTTACAATGCCAACAGTTGTCTCCCAGCAGGGTCCCCTGGGCACATCTGCAGGGTCAAGGGGAGGTGGGGTGACAGTGCTGTCGTTCCCTGCAGATGAGTTGTGGTGGCCAAGAAGCGTCCAGTGTGTGATGTTTTTTACCACATCCTCTTCTGCCAGCTGCAATGAAGAGACGCCCCGAGACAAAACAATCAGAAAATAGAAGTCCCAGTGGACGTGTTTGAAGAAATACAAGACGTTGAATTCCTCCCTCCTCCTTACCGGTTACCACCCCATGTATAAACATCTGCGTACAACAGAGTTACAGTGCTGGCAATAGCACAGAAACTCCTCTTTTACTGGGAGCAGGGCAGCAGCAGCCAAGAGTGGGTCAAGGCTCCACGAGCTTTTGGGGGGCAAGCAACCTACTCCCTGCATGTGGAGTCGTCAGACATCCTTCAAGACCACTGTATGCAGAGGGAGCCTCCACCCAGTCCTCCTCCTTCGCATTATTCATAATTTTTCAGGGCAGAGCAAACAGCTTCGATTCCTCTAATTCTTCTCAGCTTAAAACAGAGTAATTTTTTCTGTGGATCAGTTAGACGTTTATCCTTTCCTGCAGTTATCTGCCCACAACACGCTACCAGGATAATGTTAAAGAGCGGAGGCAGGGGAAGAGGATTATAAACTGTATCCTTGGGGTCCGCAGTAATAGAAATTGCAAACAGCGTCAGATGGAGAAAAAAATAGATTTACCCTAACATGCTGTGATTATAGGAAGACAATAACTATGCCCTTTTCATGGCTGTAAAGAGAAGCTGGAGACTCTGCTTGGTGAGTCTCCCTGGGGCACTGCTCAAGAGGATTGGGGACAGAGAAAACACCTGCTGCAAAGCGGGTGATTGTCCCTGCTGGCTGTGGGGACAGGGTGTGTTCACCCTCAGCTCTGGGAAATGCTATTTTACTGCGGCTTTTTGGCTCAGCTCTTACTTTTTCGTTGACATCATCCATCAAGGCCAACAGAAATGTGTAGAGGTTCCCCAGGAAGAGCGCAAAGATCCGCCCCAGCTGCCATTTCAGCCCAATGCGAGGATGGTAATTTTCTAGTGCAGCAATGGTTTCAAACAGCGGAGGGCAAAACATGCCCAGCAAGGACATCACAATTTCAACCTGCCACATGAGGAAAATGAGATAACTGCTAATAGTAACAACAGTGACTATCTTACTTTGAGCAGAGCGGGAGCTGCCGGCAACTGGTTGGATATTTCTGAAGGATTTATAAAGGGGAGGGAGTCAAAGCAAACTCAGCTTCTGGCTTTGCTTAGTGTGCAGGCAGCACAGCATCAGACTTCAGGGCCAGGTTGCATGACTTGCTCGTGCAGGAGCACTTTTGCTCTTATCTCAGAGGGATGAGCTCTAAAGAACTTGTTTCCTGTCAGTCTGGACTCATGAATATTTAGGTTCCTCAAGTACCTTGCAGTACTGCTTGCATCAGCTCCAAGGTTCTTATTTTAGTTTCAGAGGAAGCGCAAGACTTGGCTTGTGTGCATAAAGATAATTAGTCAATGCTAATGTTTATTTTCCACGTTCAGCACCTTTGCTTTTGCAGTAGGCATTTACAGACTTGAATGGAAACACATCAAAAACTCAGTTTTGCAGCTCAAGAAAATATGTCCTAGTGGTATCTTTGTTCCTTTTTATCATGCCAGATACTAAATTGTACTGTGGTCAATGAAGTCACTGGCCAGTCAAGGTTAGCTCAGGCATGACTTAGAGGCTCTAAATTTTTACAGCCCTACAGGTCCCACTGGCCTGTGGAGGACTGTGTCTGTACAGGTGCAGGCAGTCTCTGATTCACAGGTCTCTTCTTTGTGCTTTTCTTTCCAAGAGAAGTAACAGAATCCAGGACTGTATTTATTCAGATCTCACATTATCACCAGGAAAGGGTCAGACATTAAACTTTTTTTTAATAAGATTTTTTTCTTTGGGAAAATTCCATAGTGATAAATCAAAGCATTTTGTAAGCAAGTGCCATCTTTCTGAAGTTTTCTGAAGGAACTGTGAAAATGCATGGCTTTGAATTTAATTTGGCTTTGAAATATAAATACATGATAATATGGCAGACATTGAAATTTAACCTTTCCATACGTTGAAGTTTTTTCTGGTGTGTGTGAAAAGCTTAAAGATTTGAACTTCTCATTCCAAAATCAGACACAGAAAACTTCGACAACTGAAATTTTTTTGTGGGTTCTAAAATTTTATTCCCATAGTTCAAGGCGGATGACAAAGATTCAATTTTAGAGTTATGAATTATGGACATTTCTAACATCCAGAGAGCCTTCCAGTACAACTGAGTTTGTACGTGTTAATACGCAACTTTATTCTTAAGATGGTGGTTGGTGTTGAAAGTGCTGAAAAGCCATCGACTTTTCTAGTGATTTATTATAGGAGTATTTTCCCTTCTCTGCAGGAGTTGTTAATTTGCCCCAGGAACTTCCAGTGAGGTCAATGTGCATTGAAACTACAACAAGTGCAAAGGTACTGAAGGGGACTCCTGGGCCCTGGTAGGGAATCCCTCTGCCTTGGATGCTGTCCTCAACCTGTGGCAATGACTATGCTGATGTCCAAAGAAAATTATCCCAGCAGAAAACTGGAAGCAAAGCTTCCTTACCTCATTTCTTTCATACCACCCAACGTTTTGCATTTTGGAAAATGTCTGGGAGCGTTTCACCACAAAGTAAATGAGGTAGCCACTCCCACACAAGCAGCATATGATGAGGACATTGGCCAAAACCCGCAGGAACCTCCTCAGGTGGATATTCTCATCCTTGTTGCTTTCTTGCTCATCTACAATAGACTCCTGAAAAAAACAGGGGTGCTCAAGAAATTGGAATGGATATCTTGCAGCACCAAGCATAAGGTGACATCACAAGGTTTTTCACCCTAAGAAATGCAATCTTCTGCTATTCTCGCTATATCCAACTTGGTAGTTTTGGTTAAATTCAAACTAAGCTTCATACAGGCATTCTGGTTTGACTGAAAGATATCAAATGGCAAAGAGCATGACATATCCCAGGGGAACTGCGCTCTAGATTAATACAAATTCTTTCAACATCTGAAAAAAGGGAGTTAGGAGAAGCTGGTCACAGAAGTTGGAGCTGCCATGGATCAGCACCATGCCCTGCTCACACGGAGAGATGCTGAGCAGGTATCCAGATTTCCCCTTAAATCTCTGCCATCGGTAGGTGCTGGGAGCATTCCCAGGAGCAGGCAGAGGAAAGTCAAGTTTTAAGTTTACCTTGAAGCTGGTGGTGATGGATGCAAACTTGTTGTCCGCTGTCTCTGGGTTGCCAATGAGGTAGTCCCAGCTGGTGAACATTTTCCAGCTGAAAATGAAGTTGTCATCATCCCCGTCTGCTGTGCTTTCGTTGGCATTGCGTGCCATCCTGCGTAAGGATGTGTGCAGTGACAAGGTCAGGCTGTTCCACAGAGCCACCACGTACCCTTCAGCTTTGCAAAGCTTGGGATTGCTGGTGGATAAGATGAAGGGGGGTGACAATTCTTGGGGTTTGGGAATGACTAGTGTGTGCCATTGGACTTTGGGTCTGAGGAGGACTGAACTGTCAAATGGTATCTTCAGGGCTACACAGGTTTTGCATTAAAAATAGTAATATAGAAAAAGAAGTAGCATAGGTTATTAAGGAGGTTACGGACTGCTTCCACCAGCTGGTGCATGAAGAAAGTCTATTTACGCTGCTTCTGGGTCCTAGGCTACAGTACATGATTATGGCTACCTTCAGTTGGTTAAATTTAGTCAAAACCCCCTGGTACTGTCCAATACACCCACTGCAGCACAAAGTTTTAGTGAAACTTCACTTGCTGCACAAAGCTGGAGCCAAAGAGCTTGCAGCAAGTCATGCAGGGAGAGCAAAAGGATTATTCTTGTTAATCAGCATAGGAGCAGATATGGCTTCTGCTGTTTCCTCTCTATTATTTGATCCCTGAAATCCTTCTGTAAGTCCCCCTAGAGTTCCTAGCACTAGTCCCTCAAGGAAGGCAAGACAACAGATGCTTCAATTTCATGGCAAATGTACAGCAAATCCCCATGTCCCACTCCAGCCAAAGGCTCAAGAGGCTCTTTCTGCTGCACAGCAGTATGACCTGTTTCAGCAAGCGATACAAACCCATGGGCTTATTCTTTCTTCCAAAGAAAGGAAGACCTTTTCATGGTGTGTCCTTCAGACAGAGACAGAGGATCTTACCTTTTTATTTTTGACTTTGCAGAAACCATGACAGCACTGACAAGTGCTTTGGCTGTGGGAGCCTCACTGATGTTTGGGGACAGTGCACAAGGGGCACAGAAGTTGTGGCCACTTTTAAACTCCATTGATTGGTTTAGGGACTCATCAAATACATTTCTGGTAGCATTTGGCTCTTTTCTGCAACCCTTGCACTGTCTGTGGGACCCATATTGGCACTCAGGAATTTTTATTTTGCAATGAAAGGATGACAAAGGAACCTTTGAAACTTACTGCAAGTAAAATCCTCCTTCATGTACAAAACCTACCTGTTTGGTGGCCCTGTAGTAATATTGGAGGAAGGGTTAAAGAGATCTGGAGAGGAGGAGAAGGAAGAAAATGGCTGGAGTAGGAAGGGTTCAAAATAGTGCACATGAGTATATGGATGAGGCAGGGGAGTGCCCAAGTCCCCCCAGCTCACCAGAGCCAGGGTGGTGGATGGGGAGGCCAAGTGCATGGAAACGGCAGGTACACAGCCCCCCTTCCCCACACTACCCCAGCCATCCAGCCAAGGCTGGACCAAGTCTGGGTGCCTATGGAGGGGAACCCAGCTGTGAGACACATCTGGGTGGATTTTGCAGAGGGAGCAATGTCAGCTGCACTTACGATCTTATAACAACCATCAGGCTGTAGCCAAATACGCTGATCCCAACCATGAAATATGCCATTGGCAGCCTGTATTTCAACCAGCCGATTGTCCTCTGGTTGTTGTAGTAGCCATAAAAGAGCGCTGAGTATTTGATGTAGCCCTGGAAGTAAAGCAAAAGCAATCCTGTGTGAGCTGTGCAGATTTTCTTCTGCAGGAAAGGGATTTCTAGAGAAAATCGAAGATTTAAAACAAGGAAAATCAACTTGGAAAAATTTTTAGGATCTCTTTCTTGTCTGTTTGCTGCCCTGGCACCTTTGAGAGCCATCTTCAGAGTTTATCTTCCTAAGAGAAGGAAGATGAGGGACAGCATGTCAGAGGATAGTGGCTTAAAACTAAAAAGTAGTTTTGATCCATCAGTCTTTCATCCCTCCCAGAAAAACATCCTTATTGCTCTTTGTGGCTGTAGCCCACCTGCTTCTCTAAGCCAATAATCAAACACTCAGATCTTGTAGAAATGCTGTAGCAAAGGGCCTTCCTGCCATGATATGAAACTTTTCCTTTCAGGTAGGAGGCAGCTGATGCTCAGCACCTTGCAGATTTAGTTCCTTTTACTGGCTGCCACCTGCAGAGCAAATATAACTAAAGAGTGAAATCAAAGCACTGCTGTGGAAAGCAGAGCTCAGACGCAGTATCAACCATGTTGTCTCAAGTAGATCTATTTTTTGCTGTGCAGTCTGTTAGGCATTCAACAAGCGTGCAGATCACCTAATCCGCATTAGCAATGTCTCCCTGTTTTTCTGTCATATCTCATCCAAGTTGATGCGTATCACTGCACATTGTACTTCTCTAGTTTTTGCCCCTTGTCTTTCAGCTCCTAAGTTAAGTGTGCTTAATCAGTCTGGCCATGATAGTTGAGCACACTCCCCTCTGATCAAGCCTTTGGAAAGACACAGCTTGAAGCTCGTATCAGAGCCTGTGTAATGGATCTTGTTTAGAGACAGTGAATGGTTTACATGTAAAGGGGCCTCTGGAGGCTGTCTAGTCAAGCCCCCTGCTCAAAGCAGAGCCAGTTGCAAAAGGAAGTGGTGTGGCTTGGGGCTGTGTCCAGCTGAGCTTTGAAAATCTCCAGGGACTGAGATCCCATGACCTTTCTGGGCCTTTCTTCCAGTGTTTGACCACCTTCGCTTAATCAGTTAAACTAAGCTCCCGCAAAACTCTAGGCTTTTTATTCCTAACCTAATAAAAAGCCTTGGTACCCCCAGGTGCCATGGAAGCTACATTTTTGCCCTGCACAAAGCGCAGTGCCACAGGTCAAGGACCACTCTGTGTGTGTTTCTACCAGAGCAGTAAGCCTGTGGCTGGCATACCACTTGACAGCTACTTGGGGCTCGTAGCCTGTTACACACAATATCTGCTGGAGAGGTGTGGTGGAAAAAAGCCTTGTAAAATATAATGTCCCTGCAAGGCACTAGCGAAGTTTGTTTCTCAGGCTGTAATTCCAAACCTTTGTCATTTTGATTCATCATATGCCAAGGACTGAAAAATTAGTTTCTCTGCTCACATCATCCCATATGTTCTTTAAACTCCATTTGTGAGGCATGGTGTCTGGTGTCCAAGTGAGATTTATTCCTTTCTGCTCCTCTAGAAATCCGTGATGTGACCTCCTTGCTGCCAAAGCATACAGTTCCCCAGCTCCTCTCTCTTGAAAGGTATTTTTCAGGATAACAGTATTGACTCTTCATTTATGCCTATTCTGATATATATCCCCTCCTGCACCTCTCCTGTGCAGCATGCTGGAATAAGCCTCTATTCATTTTCAAAGGGCAAACCTCTGCAAAGGGCTTCATTTAACATCTCCTGGCTGCAGAGGGTATTGGTGTACAGTGCTGCCCCATAGCTGGAGATGCTTCTCGAGCTTGAATGATTGCTCCCTGATGTCAGACAGCAAGGGAGTGGGTACTGGATGGGGACCTGTATGGCAGAGGGGTTCAGAGGATCAACACCTCCGTGACAGCAGGGGAATGTAGATGTGTGTACCAAGCCAGAGGCAGGAGACTGACAGGCCATGGGAGTAAGCATTTCCTGGAAGCATACAGCCTCCTCCAGAGGCAAGTTTCCTGACTGATATGTCTATTACTTATGGTCTCCCAGAGAAAATCAGCAGCTGCATTTCATCAATACTCCTTCAGGATTTTTTGTTTGTTTGTTTTGGAGTTTTATTTTGCTCTTTTGTTCTTCTGGCTCAAGGAGTTTAAATGCTACCACTTGTATTTTTACAGTGCACTGCTCAAATGAGTTTTTAATTTCTTACACTGCCATTAAAAATGTCTCTAATTCACCACTGAATTTTGGATTCTGGCAGTGGGGGAAAGTGCTGGGAAAGGAAGAGTTAAAAGGATCCTGAGCAGACAATGGAGGGTAAATGGAGGCCCGGCCCTGGCAGGTTCCTGGACACCAGTATTTGAAGACTTATTAATAAATCAGTTTAAATAATCTGGTTTACAACAAAGTAGCTTTTTTTGGTTGGTTGGTTGGTTTTTATTAGGTTGGTTTTTTCTTTTGGTTTTTTTTTAGCTAAGGAAATTGCAAAGGGGTTTATTACAGAAGAACTGGGTCCCGTGCTTGTAGCATGTAGGCCAGTGCTGACAAGCATTAAAAAAACATTTCCATCAGTAACAACTTTGAAAGTCAGATCCCAAGGTATTGGTTACATCCGAAGCTCTTCACCACCTGCACATACCTTTTCTTGGGCTGTCACCTAAAAACACTTAATCGCTTTGGCTTAAATCTTCAAAGTAACTGGGGTGGGAGGTGAATTGGTGTTGCAGGCAAGCACCCAGAGATGGCTGGAAACTTGGGATTTTCCTTTGAGTGCAAGTCCTAAACTTTGCTTCCTGCTTCAGGCTCATGTAAATATTTCAGGGGAACAGGGAGGGCAGGGACACATGGGCAGCAATCCCCTTCCCAATCACTTTCGGTGGTCTGGCAAGGTGCTCCCTGCCTGTGAACGGGGTCTGCAGCTTGAAGTCTCTTTCTCGCTGCCTGGTTTTGAGCAACTCCAGCCTTTCACCTGAGTGCTTGCTGCCTTTCTAATTGGAAGCAAAACGGCTTTTGTGCCTACACACACGTGTGACATACGGCAGCCAGCACGTTTGTATATGGAAGTGGTTCAAATCCATGTGCAGGTGTCTGCATGTGGACATGCTGTTTTGGCCAGAAATCTCAGCATCCACAAAGGTTTTGTCGCAACAAGAGACTTTCCAGACTTCTTCTGGAAGAAATAGGTTGCTGCTCTGCTGGTTTATCTTGGAACAAATCCATCCTTGTAGCACCACTAACTTCTGAGAGGTTTTAGGAGGTATTCAACTGATCTTTTATGATTAACACTTGTGTGCTTACCTCAAAATCCCAAAGAACTGAAAAATCCATAGCTGTTGCTTGTTCAGCCCGGGGTACAGTTTTCCTTGGCATACTCCCATATGGCATCCCCATCAGGACCTGGAGAACATTAATAACAGTAATACATATATAGTAAAAAACACCAAAGAGTTTTTAACAGGTTTTTTTTTCTTAATGAGTCTGTTCATGTTTGCTTTTGGTTGGTTTTCCTTTTCTGTTGATTTTGATACCTATTTTATTTCTAAATACTAGAGCAGCAGTTTTTAAAAACTGCTTAGCATTAATTTTATTTATTATTATTTAGTATTAATTATATATGTCAATACTTAGTATTAAATATGTTTATTAATACACATTATTAAATTTATTGTTAATATTTAGTATTAATTTCACACGAATAACCAGAGGACTTCCCTTTCCCTGGTTGCATCCATTGCACAGGAAGTATTTTTGGAGAAACTGTATTCTTCAATGAACAGCTCCAGTTGAAATGCCCTTAGTTTAGCAAGAAGTCTTTGCTTGAACTTCATGGGTCTAATGCAGTAAAGGGATTAGCTCCATCTAGTTATGCAGAGCTCCTCTTCTGAGAGAAGTTAAGAGCACTAGGTCAAGCTTGAAATATAATTTGTATTTTTCAGTCCTGAATTGAAAGATGTTCTCAAGGTGAGGTAAAGGGAAATTAGGTTTGGGAAAAAAATACATGACAAAAAGATGCAATGAATAGTTTTCATGGCACAGCCTGTCTTGATGGCACCATGCAAAGCAAGTCTTGCAGCTGGAGCAGCAGTTGAAGTCCAGACAAAGAATGCCAAGGGCTATGGAGAGTTATTATATTTACAAGCTGACTGGTGCCTATACCAAAATATCTCATTAGCATTCATAGCCTAGAAAGGTCCTAGCATATCTTCTATCACTTTTTTTTTAGGGCTATCTAATTACATTCAAAATAATTTATGATTAAATGTTTGTTGCCCAGCTACTCCCCGTATCGTAACAGCTCAGTAGGCAACGAGTAACAGTGTGCATACTTCAGAGAGGAAAGCTCCTGCCATATGCAGAGTTCCTAACCAAACACATTTGTATTGTTCAGTGCTAATGGTTATGTCTCCTCGTCCTGAAAGGAAACTGAGCTTTCCCTTTCAATAGTATCAGCAAGCACTTGAGGAGAACAAAAGCACGGTCCTCAGGAGAGATTCTGCACTGCATTTTTGCTCCATAAAATTCTGCACTGAACAGAACAGATGCCACTGTCTGTGGATTGCACAGCCTTTAAATACTGCACTGAGTAATTTAGCCAGAGCTGTAATGCCTACATTAAAAAATTCTGCAATAAACAATCATATAAAGTTGGCTATGAGATCCTTTTCCTTCTACAAGAAGAGTGAGAAATAGAAAAACTAAAAATAAAACAATTGCTTGTGAATCATATGAATTGGAAGTACAGAAAAGGCTTATTTCCCAAGCAAATGTTAGTTGGCAAAGTGCTGGGAAATTGTCCGTTCCCTGAGGGGCTGTGCCATGGCTGCTGCCCCATGGTCATGCCCCTCAGAGGGCCCAAAAGTGAGGGTATTTAATTATTTTCAGAACACAACCCATTTCTTGTGACTCTTGCAGACCGGATCTTGTGCCTAGGATTGGAATGTCATGTTCTTCACTTTAGTCAAAATGTAAAACTAGCCTTGGATTAGATTGCTGAGCTCCAGCTTCAGCTGCTGGATGGGCAGGATCTTTGACAGCATTTTAGGTCTCCTGATATCAATCCAACTTCTGCTCCTGTGTCAGTAAGTCTTTGTAAATAATTGTCCTCAGGCATTTCATTTTCCTAAAACAATGCCTGTTATAAGACATTTGTTTGTCCTGTCAATGTCATGTTTGTGCCAAGCAAAGGGCAAGATATTACTGAAAGGAGAGTTAAGCACTTACCTCTGGAATTATAACCAGTCCAAATATTAACCCAAAAAGGACAAGATTTACTCCGTACATCCACCGCAGAAATATGAAGTAGGAAGCAACTGAGGAGCCAAAGTGACCTTAAAGAAGAAGACATTTCATGGTTAGGAGTTTAGGAGGGTTAAACTGTCCTCAGCAACCCTTTACCCTCAGCTCTCCCCAGCATGTTTCCCGTGAGCCTCCCAGCAGTGCTCACAACTGATGGAGAGAGCAACACCTGGAGCTGCCAGGGGTGTGTGCTCCTTGTCCAGGGCGAGTGGAGACTGTGAACCAGGAAGCTGGAACATTGCTTGTATGAAGACAAAGCAATCTTACAAAATGTCACACTGCCACCACAGCAGCTTCAACTTACTCTCCACTTCTTTTATCTTCATCTCCCAGGGTATGCACTGAGTTTTAAAATTTTCAAAGTCTCTCTTAAATTTCACCCATTTCTGAAACAAGACAACATTGCAGTGAGCAGAGGGGTGTGAAGAGGGGGTCTGCTCCGAAGCCGGGCTTTCTAATATCAGAGTTTGGTAGCATGGTTAGGTGTGGGTGTAAAGTCCAAAGCAGGAACTCTGGTCTGGGTCTTATCTTTTAGGCTATTTCAGAAAGTCCCTTCAATCCAAAATCCTCCCACTCCCAAGTGTTCACATTTATGATTTGATTTTTAAGAGTTTTAACCTTTCCAGGCTTTTGGAAAGCTGCAGTTGTGCTATGGGTTCGTCAGATTATATAGGGGTGGAAAATTCAGACCTGGCTTTGGATTGAAAGAATTGGTTCAGAACAAACTCTATTTAAAACAAAATTTAATTTGATTAAACACTGAGCTTGAATCTTTCCTCACCAGGCCAGCAGCTATACTCCCATTGATTTCATAATCTCAAGTCTGGCTCTGTTTTGCACTTCTCAATGTAATCTCCATGACAACATGCAATTTGGCTACCAACTTCAGTCTCAAAACACAGCCATCGTCCTCCCTGTTATCTCCTCATCACTGGAGAAGATGAAATTTTACAGGACTAGGGGTAGTGCAAGAGTTTGGCAGAGCCTCTTTCCCCTTCAGGGATACCTTTTCTCACAGATCAAGGTTTTGGAGATTGCAACCAGAAAGCCATGGTTTTCCCTGCTCCTGCAAACCCTCCCTTGCTTCAGGGAAGGTCACAATGAGGTTCAGGTTGGGGTAAATTTCCCCCTGTTCCTTCTGCAATAGTCATAGATTTGAAGCCAACTTTTTTGAATGTGAGCAGGAAGTTTTATTCTGACTTCCTTGTGCGTCTTTCACAAATAGAGGTCAATAAAACTAAAAATATGCTGAATACATAACTGAGTATCCAAGCCTTTCACTGACATCGCTGCAGCACTTACCTTTGCCATCATCATCTTATATGCATACAACTTTTTGCCCTTTCCTTTTCCCAGAGCTCCTTCAAACTTCTCTACAAAATCTTGTGCCTCCCTAATTGGAAAATAAACAAGCAGGTTATTAAAACAGCAAAGGGGTCTTCAGCTTTTCACTCCTGCCTGCACCAGTGGCAAAAAAGCAGCAAAGGTGGGGGCTTGGTGTCTCTCCACACCTGCTCTCTGCTGGTGCTGTTGCTGTGCCATGTAGAGCTCAGACACCCGCCCAGGTCCCCAAAGCACTAATGTTCATGTAGAGATGTGCCCCAAATCTTGCTCCACACTTCTCCCTGGCTGCAAACTAAAAGCCTGACCATTTCTCTCGCTGCAGAGCTCTCCCAGCCTGAATGCTTGTTATAATTTCTCTCTCCTGGTGCATTGGTCAAGAAGAAAATAACATTGCCTACTGAAATAAACTCCAAGAGGATGCAGAATTTCCCTCCATGAACATCTCCCTAGATAAATATCAGAGATGTGAAAACGCCCCAAGGGAGTAATCTCAGTGCCAGAGGAATGAGTGTACACTAGCCAGGAGTAAAACCAAGATGCAAAATGAAATTAGTTTTACAATAGGATATCTAAGGGAAAATACAGAGAAAATAGTCTAGGTAGATGCTGTTATGCTGAGTATGCTGAGCTTGTGAATAAAATTATATTGTATATTGGTGTTGCCAATGAGACAAGATTAAATTTCAGGGGCTGGGAGGTTCTTTGCCATCCTAAGCCTGTGGGAAAGATGGACTTCTACTTGGCATAAGTAGCTGGCTAGCTCAGCCTGTAACCTTGGGAAAATCACCTGTAACTTCATTTGCAAACCTAAAGTGAGATTTCTAAGCCTTGAACATATTGTTTCGCTCTTTTTGTGCTTTACACCCCTCATCTGTGCAATGGGGCTAATAATTTCTTGTCTCAGGGTTGAGTTTATGCAGCCAAAAATAACTAACGAACGTACAGCATGCTGAGAGCCTTTCTGAAGACCCCTGCACAAGCAATGCAACAGTTTTGTTTAGGTTCATTAATAGGTAGTAATGATTGCTATAATTCAGGAATAAGATGAAACTATGGAGGTACGTTATCAAACATGATCCTGAGTAGAATTTTAGTCAGGATCCTACACCACAGGGAAAAAAATGCATCAAAAATAACTCTGCTTTGCTCTTTTTTTTCTTTTGTTGCAGAAATTTGGAATTTTATGGTCGTAAGTTTATTTGTTATGAGCTCAGGCTCATAGCACGCCCGTGAGGAGGAAAAGCTGCTTTAATACAGTTTCCCTGTTATAGATCTTTACTCAGATTTTCAGAAGTAATTGTCAGAGTTCACAATTGCTGATTTTATTGGAAGATGGAACAGGTCTTGGGCTTCAGGGCATAAAAGAGAGAAGCAGAGACACATGGCGACTGCCAGCCTTCACAGCACAGTCCCTGCAGCTCTGAGTAACCTCTCAGCAAACACGGAGCAGGGGCATCACAACTCCCTGTGGGTCTGTGCACGCTTTGCAATGCTATTTTGAAATCCCTCCTGATAGAAAGGGGTTTCAGAAGATTCTTAACCAGTAGAGCTGGGAGCTGAATCATTGCCCTGATATGGGAATGGTTTGTTATGAGCCATTCCCTGTTGACCCGTTGGTTTTGATTTCCCTGGTCTGCCCTGCCCCACTGTCCCCCACTGCCCTGCACTAGGGGGTCTCAGCTGCTGCCTGAATCTTTCCCACCTTAATCAGGGGCTGCGTGGCAGAATTATCTTTGCTCCATAAGTCTGCAAATAATACAGCGTTCTTCCCAAGCAGCACCATCTCAGGGCTGTGCAGAAACACAGCACTGTGCTGCTCTGATTTCTGTCTGACAAAAGACATGAATAAGCAAGCCAGGGTACAGAGTTTGCTTTAACAAGTAGCCCGACAGTAGTGAGTCATTCGGTTTTAAATACAAGGGTAGAATGACCTGGCCATGGGTATCAGTTGAACAGATTTGCACTTTGTCAGTTCTTTGGTTACAGAGGCTGAAAATCAGATTCCACATTTTAACTTTGATCATTTGAACCCAGACAGGCTGGCCAGGTTCTGCCAGTCACTTTTTCTGATACTGCAGTATTACAGCAGCAGCAGCAAATATGTAATTTCAAGGAAAGACAAAGTGCATCTGACGACAGTCAGCAAAGACCCCAGAAGTGGGGGTTCCCATCTTAATGGGTACCTGAGCACCGAGAGCTTCTTCACCATCCTCCAGGGCTTGTTCCTCATGGTGGAAATCAGTTTTTTCTTTTGCTCCACCTGCTCCTTCAGCATTGCGAGCTCTTCCTCTGACAGTGACTCCTCGTCAGATGAGTTGGAGGAAGCAGAGGAAGTACTGGAAGAGACACAAAATAAAGGACAAAGAAAAACTCACAGGGGTTAGAGGGAAGGCCTTGCTTGGGGTAGGCAGAGTGCAGCTGGCCCCGGGGATCCCGCTCCAGTGGGGGCACAGTGCCTCAACATCCCCTGGACCAGTGCAATGCCAGTGCCCTTCGCACTCACAGCAGGGCTGTTTCCAGCCAGGATAATGAGGAGGCATTTGTGCCCCCCTACAATTCACTCCAATGCTTTGGACAACACTTCAGCTGTACAAGCCTACAGCTACCAGGGCTACAGCTGGCTCCAGAGAAATGGTTTTCATGCTTTCAGAACAAAATGGGAGAAATGGGGAGAAGTCAAAGGTTGGGACAAACGAGATTTGGAAGACACTTGAAAACACAGGGGATCCATTTTAACTGCAATGGTTCCGTAGATAAACAAAAAAAAACATGTCTGCATCAGAATTTCTCAAGCTACCTTCTTTAGGGGTGCTTTTCTACCCCTGGCTGTAGGTACTACAACTCCACTACATGCATAGACCTGATCCTGGCTGAGAAATTATAATGACTTGGAAACAGTTCGGTTGTGTGGCATTTTACACTGTTTTCCACTTTTGTGTCTCTTTTAGGAGAGCAGGAACTTATTTGCAGTCTATTGGTTTTGCCGTTCTGATCCATATGCCCCTGGCACGTCAATATTGCTGCCGGTCTGAAAAGGCACCATAGTCAGGGATTGTTTAATTACCTGTTTTTCCTGTCTTTCTTCTGTTTGTTCTCCTCCTCCTTTCCTCTCTTAGTTGTTTTCTTTCCTTTGTTTTCCGATTCCTTTTGATCTTTGGTAGGAGCCGTTTTGCCTCTGTCTCTCTTCTGGCTTCCCTCCTCTCTTGCCTTTTTTCCACCTCTGGTTTTCCTTTGGTAGTTTTTTCTCCTAGAAGCTCTGTTTTGTTGGCTGCCATTGTCTTCCTCTTTGCTCTCATCTTCTTCTTTGTCTTCCTTCTCTTCTTTGTCTTCCTCTTGCTTTTTGCTTTGAAGTCTGCTTGCTCTGCCAGTTTCCCTGAGGGGTTGTTTGTTAGTTGTCTTGTCCTTTACTTCATCTTCTGCGAGTGATAAAAAACAATTACATTGGGAAATCCATGCTGGCAGAATAAAGATTCATCAGAAAAGCACAGGCAGCCAGGACACCTGATGCAAACCCTGGCAAATTCAAAGAGCAGGTGCCTGTTGATCTCGATGGGCTTTGTGTTATGCCCTGTTCAAGAACAAGGTGTAACTCTTTGGTTGTGCAACTCCCATTTAAGCAGTGCGATTTAGCACATCAGTGACTTACATGTGACCATAAGAAAATTGGAAATTAGCTGCAAAGGCAAAAGCCCATCCATCAGACAGCACAGACAGATATCTCTCTGACCTGTAAACACACCAGAACAAAGGAAACAGAAATTGCAGTCTGTTACACAATGTGTAGTTTGCTTGTTGATGTGATGTCCTTGAAAGATGTTTACTTTTCAAGGCTGGGAATGGAGTTCTTCTATTTATAGAGAGAAAAGGTACAGAGCAGGCAGTATCTGGTTTTGTTTCTCTGAGTTTTCTTGTATATTGGATGGTCTATATTCAGAGAAGAAAAAAACCAGATAGTCTCCGAGAAACATTTCATTCTTACTGGTATTGCAAACTAAAAACCTCTTCTTTCCAGTAGTGCTTTCAGCTTAAAGGATTGAAATGGAGCATGATTTAATTGCAGAATACTATGGAAATGGAAAAAAAAAACATTCAAAACCCCCCAAGTTTTTCCATCTCTTTCACTACCAAGTGTATTAAAATCAATAGTAAGTTTTCCAGACTATTCTGGCTTCCAATTTTCCAAAATTTCTAGCTGATGAAGGTAAAGAGTTGGAGATATTGTAATAGAAGACGGATATTGTGCTGGAATGGGATCCAGAGTGTAAAATGAGGAACCTAAAAGGTGAGAAAAATAGAAGCAAAAAAGAATTTGAGCATTTGCATTTTTGGTTTGGTGAAAAGCTAGAAATTAATAACAAGCAAATAGTTTCTGCTTGTTAGTGGTAAAAAATTAGTAGGCAGTGGTTGTCATATTTGACACTGGAAATGAGAAGAAGCTTCCAACTATTTCTCAGGAGCCATTAGGCAGGTTTCAGTTATTATGTAATGGTCAATCTAAACTGAATTTTGGTCAATCATCTAGGTCAAAGGACCACCTGCTCTCTTTGGGAAAATGTTCCTTTTGGACAACCAATGATCCACCATTTCTATTATTTGCAACCTGTTAAGTATTAGGTTAAATGTAAAGCATTCATTTGTTACCTTTATCTTACTGCCTCTTTTGCCTATATGGAAAAGGTGGATATGATTTTTAAAAAAAAATTAAATCCCAGTAGTTTGCTGTTTACTTTCTCATATTCTGTGAGTGATTCTGACAGTTGTAAACCATTTTTGCAGTTAACAGCTACATTTGTATCACCTATCCAGTGCTGTTGTGATCTTACCTCTTAGCTCTGTCTCTTTAGTTATACTATATATGCAGTGTTAAAGGTGTTTTTAGGTGCTGTCATGGGCTTTTCCTGATTTCCCTCACAGTCGTAAGTCTCCCTTCAATCCATTTTCATTATTTTCTTCTTGTGGCCATGATTAATCAAGATCCCAGTGTATTATGGTCTAAGCAAGCATTACAGGGAGGGCAAGCAGGACCTCAGTAGAGTGCAAAGCAGTCCCAGCCCTGCACAGGGTGGTGCTTTACTGCAGTGTCTGATTTACTAGGGGCTGACTCCCAAGGGATGTGGGTTCTGGTAGCCTCCAACTCTGGGAACATGGATAAAAAAGGACAGACTGCTTTAGAATGGTGGTTTACATATCACTACTGTAAGTTAAACCTCAAGGGAAAAATCTGCTTGCTTGCAAGTAGCTCATGAAAGAGTTTG
Source organism: Rhagologus leucostigma (assembly GCA_013397725.1). Taxonomy (NCBI): domain Eukaryota; kingdom Metazoa; phylum Chordata; class Aves; order Passeriformes; genus Rhagologus; species Rhagologus leucostigma. Next base: position 1,459,930 of record VZTD01001501.1, on the reverse strand, counting down.
TGTTGTAGAGCAAGTCACAAGTCAGAGAGAAAAAGAAAAAGTATCACCTCTTGTATTTCAAACAAGACCACATTTGTTAATCTCTACATTACCTTCACTCTCCGTGTCAGTTTCGACTTGTCCATCAAATTCTATTCCGGCTGCAAAACAAAGAGCAAAGAGTAATTGCATTTGTTGCTGGAATTTACACACGTGATGCTTTACTCAGCTAACCCTTAAGTTCCAGCTGAGCTCGGCAGAATGTGCCTTATTGATTATACATTTTATTCTTTCCCTACAGTGATGCTCTTAATATTTACTTTAGTCTGGCAGACTGACAAAAGCTCCCTGCCCAAGCAAACTGAAATTGTACGATCTTTGAGAGACACAAAATGGTGTGCTCGGGAAGCCCCAAGAGGTTTTGTCAAGTATCTGGCAGCACGCGAACTGAAATGATCTCACAGTGATACCAACCATCTTCCAGGATGACCTGTAGAGCACTTTTCTTTTTCTTCCCCATGGCAGCCTCCCGTCTATCGCACAGACACTGTAGCTGCTACGCTGCACACACAGCCCAGTCGTACACAGGTTACTCTCTCTTCCAGTGCCCATGTGCTTGTCCCCTTGGCATTGCAGACAGATGGGCCCTTCCAGCCGTCAGTGACCTCTTGCTCACGAGCCATGAGGACAGGGAGGGGTGGGAGAGGCAGGAAAAACCTGGGCTCTGCCTCAGCCCACCCAAATGCTTTCGCTTCTTCTCCCTTCTCCCTGTGAAAAAAGCACCTGTTGGCATTACATTGCATTTCATTATTTAAACATGAAGGAAAGCCCTTTGGTGGGTACTTGGTGGTGTCGTATGAAACACAGACACAAGTCACGTCTGGTTCTGACATAAGCATGTGGCTGGAGGCTTTCAAAGGATCAATTTTCTTAATGCCATATTCTTTACTGACCTGAGTCAATCTGTGTAACCCTGTTAGTCATTCTCCTGCATCTTATTAAATCTCCCAGCCAGTGGGCCTCTTGGGACACAGCTGTGGGTCACCTTTTGTCCTCCATGCGTGTCCTTTGGAGGGGACTCATGAGCTAATAGATGCAGCAAGGAGTCAGGAGTCAGGATACCAGGATCTCTCTTTCCTTTGCTCCTCTATTCTGTGTGACCTTTGCATACTCATTGCACTTGCTGGTAAAATAGGATAGATTTTCCTTCTAGGTGCTCTGAGGCTTAATTAATTAATGTGAGACCCTCATTTGGAAGGTCCTTTAGTACCACAAAGTATTGTATTGCATGCTGCAGCTTGCTGTTTTTCAGTAGGCCAAGAATAGGTTCGTCTGAGCAGTCTCCAGAGTAAAACCTGCACCGTCTGCCTCAGCTGTAGCGTCCTCAGAGGGCATCTGAGGGTGCATCCCCCTCTGCCCCTCTGAGGCTGAGGTGTGATGAGCATCTCCAGTGCGCGGTTTCTCTCGGTTTCCCAAAAGGAGAGCTTTCCCTCACACCATCTACAAAACGTGCTGCAGACCCTTGGCTTGCGCAGGTGTCCCTCGGGGACCTGGCATAATGACTTTTTTCCAGGGATTAACAGGGAGAGTGTTAATTCCTTCCTTCCCTCCCGAAAGAGAGGCATGTTGTGGAGATCAGCTTGAGGCTGCCACTGCCACTGCCACTGACGTGTGCTGATGACTCCTGCTTTGGATCAGGTGTAGTGACTGCGGAGGTGCCAGCCTGAACCTCTCTCTGCTGCTTTTTGCTCACTGAATTTGGGTCCAAAGGCACCTTTCAAGTATTTTAAATCCAATCCTATGGATTGTTTGATCTATGTTTGACTGTAGATCAGCTCTCCTGAGCTTAATACATAATGTATGGTATATGCCCATACATTATTAACAACTCTAACCCTAAAAGTTCATTGCACAGGGCATTTTCACTGTGTGTTCCCCACACCAGTGGGCTTGACTGGGTCTGAAGATGGTGATAGTGCCTTTTTAAGGTCTTCCCAGTGAATGAGTTTCACCTGTAACTCTGTATGTTGATGTGGTTTGTTTCCAATGTGATGGCTAGGTCATTGAATTAATACTGCTCCAGGAAAAAAGGGAGCAATTCCCAGCTGCTGGAGGCTACTGGAACAGATTTTCTGCAAGATACTTCAGTTGCCTCAGCCCCAAGCATCTCTTTCCCAAACAGAGGATCTAGGGACCTTCTAGTTAAATGAAGATCAAGTTTCTGAAGAATCTTGTGGCAGGAGACGAAAGGGCTGTGGATGCTCATCACACCTCACCCTCCACCCCTCCAGTACTACTCAGTGATAACACTGTTTCTGCTTCATGGAATCACAGAATGGTTTGGGCAAGAAGCGACCTTTAAAGGCCATCTGTTCCAACTCCACTGCATGAGCAGGGACATCTTCAACTAGACCAGGCTGCTCAGAGACTCGTCCAACCTGACCTTGACTGTTTCCAGGGAGGAGGCATCCACCACCTCTCTAGGCAACCAGTGCCAGTGTTTTACCAGCCTCATTGTCAAAAAACTTCCTCTTCGTATGTAATCTAAATTGACCCTCTTTTAGTTTAAAACCATTACCCTTTGTCCTTTCATGGACCTTACCCCTTCTTTCCCACCAAGGCATGCTCAAATGCTTTTTGCATGCTCAAGGTCTGCTTATGTGAGCATCTCCTTGGCAGAGTTGAGTGTCCCGGTTTCTACCCCATCAGAGGGCCACTGATTCACCCATAATCTGCACCGGAGCTGGGACAGCCGCCGGCTCCAAGCCTGCTTGTGCCACTTGGCATACTCATAGGTATGAAGTACATGATTTTGAAAAATGATGGGGACTGCAAGTTCATTTTACTACCAGAGTGTGTGGCCAGGTAATACCTCTGTCTCCTGCCCTGAGCTGAAACACCTGCTCTTTGATTTTACAATCTGCTCACAGCAGTGGGGGCAAGGTGTGGTGTTTCCACAGCAGTCACAGAGGCCCTGGGCACTCCTTGCCACATGGGGGGATAAGACTGCCCTGCACTCCTCTCACAGTGGGGGTGACAGCTGAGGGGTGCTCTGTATGGGACAGAGCAGGAACGGGGGCTGTTTTACACAGCTCCCATGAAGCAACAGGTCAGTATGGATGAACATATTTGCAATAAGCTCTGCTTGGTGGTTGCTTTGCTCCCCTGTACCTACACTGACAAAGGTAGTAGGACTGGCCATGATAAAACTGTACTGTTACGGGCTGGGTGGCAGCATTTCACTCTTGCAAAGGTAGGGACCTTTCTTTTTCGTGCTTCTGACTCCACTGGACTCCACCCCATGGAGAGGAGGGAGCTGCATAATGCCTGGCAATTATTTCCTAATGAAGAGTGTTATTAAAGTGTCTGCCCAAGGACTTACCCCTAAGGAGAAATCCCCACATTATCAGTCCAACTCAGCCTGTGGTGCAATAGACCCTTTGCATATGATATACTGCTCCCTTTGTCTTAGAGTCTCAAGAGAAATAAATAACCAACTCCATCTGATGCTGTCTGACTCCTCTGGAAGTGATGGTCCCCCTGAGGCTGATGTGCAGCCACACAAGCATGATGAGAAACCTTGGAATCTTGATTCTCTGTGGTACATATCCTTGGGGGAACATGTGGCAGACTTGCAGAACTACTGTCACTTTTGGGGTGGACCAGGTAGTGCTAGAGGCTGTGATGCAGAGGAAGGCTGGGCAGCAGAGCCTGGGGAGGAGACGAGTGGGATTCAGTGCAACAAAGTGGTGTCATGGAAGCTGAGACCAAGAAAAAGTGCAAAATAGCTAGGTTGTCTTGCCAGCCTTGCTTGCCTTGGTTTTTGGTAAGTGCTTAGAAATCTGTAATTTCCCTCCTGAATTAGGCTGGTGGAGATCCTGCCATACCTCCGGGCTGGTTTTGCCTGTATGATACTCTGCTTGTAGTTTGTGGACATTGAAGAGCTTTGGTCAAAAAAAAAAAAAAGTTTAAAGGAAAAAAGATACTGCAACATGGAATTATTCATGGAGAAAAAAATTTATGGTGGGATATTCTACAAAATGCTGTGTGTGAAGTAAGAAAAATGTGCTTCACTTCACATCCTTTTGACACACATCTTTGATGGTAGAAGGCGCTCCATTAAAGGAAAAATATACACAAAAATATTACAGCAAGACCCCAGCACGGCAGGCCTGGGAGAGCAGTAAGACAGCTCACGGGCTGTGAGAGAGGTGGCACATGAGGACTCTCCATGTCTGTGTGTGTCCATCAAACAGACGACACATCCGTGCAGGGCTCACCAGAACTTGCATAGCCATACAATGGGGAATCCATCAGCAGTTCTTCAGCACCAAGCACACCACCAGCCTCAGCTTATGAGCCTGATTTTCCTAAGAGGATGAAGTGTCTTGCAGGGCTTAGGATTTCTTAGGATTATAGACTAGGGGGAGAAGATTAATGGATGAGCCTTTTGCCTCTTGAGTTATCCACACAAGGTGTGAATAAGTAATTCACAGCCACGAATCCAACTATTACTTATGTAAATGTCATGTGTGTGCAATTTATGGATGGAGTTGTAGCACTAATATTTTTTGTTGTACTATTTAGTATTTTTCTCCTCTCTCTGGTAATGACTGACACTATATAATTTGGCAGTTTTGAGTTTTAGCATACGAGGACATTGGGTGTCTCACACACGTCCAAGTGTTAAATAAAAAACAGTTGTGTTATGGAGAGAGGGTAACTGAATCCTGGAAGCACATACAACATACTTGTAAATGCTTAATGAGCTAGTGTTTCTCCCTTTCTTGCTTTCTGATTAACATACGGCTTTAGCTAATTAATCCACGGATTACATTTATTCAATATTCATCTCATCTATAAGTAATCTTTACTTGAAAAGGTTTTCGAGCAATAATAATAATAATACCTGACCTGTGTGTGGATATTTTGATGAGGGCCTAAAACTTGTGAATTGCTGGAGCCAACTTTAATGATATATCTGAGAGAGACATTTAAAAGTGAGAGATCACCTCCAAACACTTACTTGTTTCTGCTGAACTGTTAAAGAAAACTAAATTATTTTAAAAAACCCAAACCTACCACAATCATGTTTTCCAGGGTCTCTCAGGCATGCTTCATAAAACTGGATTCAGCTCAGCTGTGATCCAACCTGACTTTTGACCATATCTGAGTTTAACTTAGCAAAAACAAATTTCTTACAAAGCCAGGAAAATCCACCAGGGGCTACATGCTAACCTGAGCATATATCTATGCAGAGGTCATCCTTGCCCTCATGTGATCTCTGCAATGCTGTAGTTTTACTCTGTACTTTGGTACCAGGATCTGGAGTGAACTCTGACAAGAGCAGCATGGAAATGCTCAGAAAGTAAGGACTCACCTGCAGTATTGACTGCAAACATATGGAGAGTCTGATTATCTTAATATAATCTAGGAAAGAAATTTTTCAGCTCTTTGTAGACTTTGAAAATAACCCTCTGGCTCCCATAGAGAATGGTAGGTCTGGACTGTGGCTGAAGGCAGTAAAATGGTGCCAAAGACATGCCCTATGCTGTTTGTTCAGGGTGGGCATTAGTTACTTGTAAGGATGATGAAGTCCCACTGGAAGAAGTTGTACAAGACTAATCTTGTGGTGTTGCAGATGCTCAAGTCAGTGCCTTGTTGTCTTGTGCTTTGCCCATGAAAATGACTTTTATCTTGTAATCCCAACCCAGGGTGGAGAGCACAAGGTGCTCAGAGACATAACTATTGCTTTTTTATTACTTTTCTGCTGTTATTTCATAACCCCAAGACACAGCTGGGAATTTGCTGTGTAGGAACACAACAAGCTGTTAGCATTAGCCTCTTTTAGCTGAAGAACTGTCACAGAGCTGCTAATTCAGGTGCCCTCTCAGGAAGAATTAAACCTAAACAGGAGGAGGATGTGCACCTGCAGGTCCTGAAGGTGTGCGGGCTCAGAGAGATATCTTGGAATGTCAGCTCAATCACAGGACAGAGCCCCTTAGTCTTCCATAGTCTTCCACCGATTCTTGTTATGTAGGAACCAGTAAGATTTTTTTTTTTTTTAAAGGTGCTCATATTGCCCAACTGCATAAGAACAGAGCACCCCTTTGCAGCAGCCTCGTGGGAAACACTGCAGTTATTGAGACCCCAGATTAATGCAAAACACAAGCCAATATCTGCCAGCTCACTGCCAGCTTCACCAACTCCATGCCTCAGGCTAAGCACATGCTTGGAGTCATCCTGCATCCAGGTGAGCTTGTCAGTGTTCTCCAAACACAACATAAAGGTGTTTAGCAGTGGTGCTTGTCAGATGGTGTGTGTTGCTCCTGTATCATCCCTCCTCATTGCTGACATTTTTGGGGACAGGCTTTGAGGAGAACAGGCTCTTGTTCATCCAAAAAATGGTGTGCATCATGGTCCTTTGAACCTGGCACTGCATGAGTAACTAAGTGGCATTGAAAAAGCTGTTCTGATTTCTAACCAGATACAGACACCCCTACCCAACTCCCATGCTCCTTTTAGGGAGTGGAGGCAACACAAGATTTTTGCCAACACATTACTCCATTTATGCAGAGTAAATGAAATCCAAAAATGAAGTTCTCATGAAGTTTCCAAGGACAAGAAGAGAAAATTATTAAAACAACAAACTTCTGGACTAATCTAAAGCATTAAATGAGTCAACACACTCATGCAGGACTTAAATGGAAAATGATTTTGTCATAAAGGATTTATATGAAAAGACTTGTGGTTTAGCGAATGTATGTGCAAAACCAAGAAGAGAGCATTTTTTTTTGCTCAGATTCTGAGGTAGGATGGTTTTATTGGAGGAATATTCTTGCTGGGCTCCTTTTCTAACTTATACTCCTGCTATTATGGAGGAAAATTTCAGCATGGTCCCCTCAGCTTTGTAGGAGGTGCTTGAAAGGACATAAACGAAGGTCACAACATGATAAGATCCCGAGAAGAACACCCTTCACAGAAGTTGAGCCTTTTTTGTTGACTCCTGTCCAGCCCCTCCAGACACAGAGGGGTTGCTGCTGCTGGATTTCCCCTTCTTTTATTCTGGATCTGAGAGGATTTCTGTGGAAAAAAAAAAAAAATCACATTTTTTCTAGAATCTCGTTACCTGAAAAGCAACTTTTTTCTTTTTCTTTTATTTAGAAATCAAAGGGAAAGCTGCCTGACAATCCAGCCGTGGCAGGAGGATCTTGCATACTTTAACCTCTTCCTAAAAGCTCCCAGAGAAGCTCGGCTTTCATTTGCATGAGCCAGACCCTCTGCTGCTACAAACTCTTAAAGTTTTAGTGACTTCCATGAGGATTTGACAAGGCACACCAGCCACGGGTTTCTGCCAAATAGCCCTAGGGCTTCTGCTGGATCACAGGCTCAGAGATGCATAGGATTTTGAGAGGTCTCCTCATAATGCTCTTTCAGAGTCAGATGGTCCCTGTGAAGGTTCCTGCTTGTGTCAGAAAAGAAGAGGTAGCAGGGTGCATGGAAGTCAGAATTAGTATCTCTGTTTAAATGATATCAGGGCCCTGTACATGGTTGGTTTATACTGGATAAAAAAGTACAAACCCACAAGCTTTTTATGCCATTCTTGGACATCTAAAGCCACTTTAATGAAACATTTTGGATTATTTTTTTTTATTAGGTTTTCCAGATAAGTTTTTAAAAATAATAAATTGCAGCATCATGGTGGAAGATAGAAGTCACATAACATAAGAGCTAGCCGAGATAAAAGAGGACCAATTTGTCTGGGGAAGAGGACTGCAATGATTTGGCATCCTAAGGGATTCTTTTAGTTCATTTATATCATGCTACAGTAACCTGCTTCCTCCTTTGCCTCAGTGTCACTGTGATGAACAGATACTGCTCACAAGAATTGTATCCCTCTTCTGCCCCTGTGAAAGCAGGACTGCAAGCCTGTAACCTGCTCCCGGTGTATTCCCAGCTAGCTGAGACCCGGCCCAGCCCAGGAGTGATGCGCAACCAAAATATCAGCCCACGGACGGTTTCTGCACGGGCAGCGAGAGGTGAGATGAGGTGTCAAGGGAAGGGACAGCATTCCAAGGGGATGGCGTTCGTCTTGTGCAAGACGGGCTCGAGAAAAGCAGGTGAGGAGAAGCGGGTGGCTCCCAGGCTCTCATGGCAGAGGGATGGACGGCTGAGTGATGCTCCACGCAGCTGAGGTGAGCCAGCCCAGCTGGGTGCAATGGGACCTCCCTCTTGCGGCAGTCCCTTTGCATAGCAAATTCTCCGTTTCAGCTGATTTACCACCTCTTCTGGCAGAGGCAGCACACTTGATAAACGAATGGGGACTTGCCCTGTCTGAAACCGGTATTTCTTTCTTTTCCTAGCATGCTAACGAGCCAACAGCCAAAGGATTTCCCCCGTCAGCCTCATCTGTACTAAAACCTGAAATTGCATCTTCTGCTCTCTTAGGCAGAATTAGAGCTACAGACCCAAAAAGCAGAAAAGAAGTAAAGAAAGTGAGAGGGATTTGAGTGTTTAAACTTTCATTTATCCTAAATGATTGACATGACAGCCCATTTGTAATATTAATTTCACATTGTGTAAGTCCTTAACAGAAAACTTCTTATATTCCATCTTTTTTTTTTAGTTTTTTCTTTTAAGGACTATTATTAAACATCTTGCTATTGAAAGATCTGTTTTCTCTCTCTCTTTTTTTTTTTTAAATTTGTGTTTCCTGTACTTAACAGAATAAGAGATGGGGTTGGAATTCCCACTTTGTTAACAAAAGCAGATCACAAAAAATCTCTTAGGACTATTAACCTGAAGAGTTTTCAAAACATTTATCGCAAATATCTTTAGGAAGAGCCCCAAACTACTGCGGGAGGGGCTGGAAGAAAATAAACTTCCAGCAGGGTGGGTTGATGAGGCATCCATCACAGCTGAGCTCAGCAAGTGAGCCAGTCTGCACAGGAGGGCTGAGCCTGGGATCTGAGGTCAGTAATTCAGCATAATAATAGACAAGTATTTAGAGATGGCGGTAAGGCTATGCAAGTGTGTAGGGGTTTATTTTCAACCACCTAAGTAATTCACCTGACTGCAGCCTGCCATGTAAATACTTTATGTTAGGCATGGTTTCAGAAACTTGGTCAGTCTGAGTCTCTTATGGCACACGAGGCCAGAAATTATATCCTGTTGATTTCTGGTGTAATTCTACTGATGCTGGAAGGAGCTATTTTAGATGTACATGAAGCCCTTGTTGAAGAAAAATTCTGGCTTGTCTCTCTAAATTATTTCAAATTGCTTTTATGATGTCTCATTTTTAAATGTACTACCAATACACTTTCGTATCAAATTTTAATGTGACATGCAACAGGCCAGCATGTCTTCAGAAAAATCTTGTTAGATTCTCATTCATAGTAAAATATTCCTTAAATTCAGTGGAAACATTTGTTGTTTAGTCTCATGAACAAATTAAATTTCTAATAAGTAGCAAAGGAAGAAAACCACCAACAAGTTACGTGCTTTTAAAGTGTTAATTATTTCCATGCTTATTATTAAAAATGACTGTGTATTACTAAGGAGTGACTAAGAAAAATATAATGATAAAGATCTGTCCTTTGCTAGCCTGGAGTGTGTAGCAGATATAATTGTCTTATGAGAAACTATTGTTTTTATCTGGGGTTTATTCAAAGTCACTGTGTATCTGCTGGTGCATTTATTCCCTTCAGACGGTTTGTGAGAAAGCTCCCTTTGTGTCGAGAAGTAAGAAGAGGGTAATTTGTTCCTACTATTAATAATATCTGTGTGTACCTATATATTTGTGATCACGTGTTTGTGCATGTTTGTGTGCTGAAACTTCATGGCCAGCTTTAATACAGAGAATATTGTAGTTAACATAATGTATAATGTAAAACATATCTGCATGCCTTTCCTACTGTGTGGCCATGTGTTTATATGCTTCGCTTTCATGTTCTTTCAAGCTTACAAATATATACATTGCCTTCATCTTCTGGAATATTCAGGTTTTGAGTTGGGTAAATCAAGTGTTAAAAATAAAACTGAGCTGGTATGGATGAGGCTTCCAGTATCACAAAGAAACTGGATTTTTTGTGAAGCTTTAAAGTAAGTATTGAATGCAGGTGTGTGCAAGCAACCTGTTCAATCATCTTGGCCTGTGTTACCCTTTGGGACAATCCATGATCTTCTGGAAGCTGAGACAGGCTGGCTTTAGTCTGGGAAAACAGTTTCTGGCAAACTCCTAAGAAATGTTGTAATGATCACTGGGCAGATTAGCCTGAACGTTATTGCTGAGCCACTGCTGCTAAACTCGGCTCACATGGTAGTGTATCAAGTGGAAATTTAGTCTGATGCTTTAAATTTTTTCACATACATAGTCACTGGCTCAGTTTTTTGGGTGCTTCTCTGATCTGAGACTTCTATTACAGAATTTAAGACACTCTTGAGTAGTTTGAGATCAGGTGAACTGTATTGCCATAAAGATCCAAATGAGAGGGTTTGAAAGATAGGTTATTTAAACAAGACAAAACCCTGCTGATTAAAATATTAATCTTGTGTGTGGAGTGCAGAATTGATCTTGGTTTTTGGTTTTGCTTTAACTGCATTGGCCTGCTCCTGAGGCAATTTGTTAGCAAGTGCTCATTTACAGTGTCACTACACACTCATGCTTTTGACTTAATAACCTGCCTTCTGGTTTGTAGTTGCTTGCTATGACTGCAGGACTCCCGTCAAAATCAGTATTAACTTGCTCTAGGCACTGAAGAGAGAGATCAAACTGTATCATCAAGACCAAATGGACAAAGTCCTAAGAAACCTAGTCTGAACTCCTCTTGGACCCTGTTTTGAGCAAGGGGTTGAATTTGAGACATCCTGAGGTGTCCTTTCAGCCTGAACAATCTTTAAAATATTAGCTCACTTGTGAGCTAATGGGAACTGTTCTGTAGGGCATGAATGAGGGGCTGCTAATCTAGACTATATAATCTAAACCTTTAATTTGGGCTAGAGTTCTTAATCCCTCCTTTTCCTTGCAAAAAGGATGCAGGGGTTCCACCTGTGTGACAGAGAGAAATGCTGACTACACCTTCTGTTTCTAGCCTGAAACCTATTCCTGTTTCCCCAGAGCACCAGACTGTTTGTTTTCTTTGGCTTTATAGGAATTTGAAGAGTTTTCTCTAAACCTCACGCCTTTATGAATATAAAAAAGATGTGAAAGGCCTTCATTTTGACCTGCTAAACTCGGAATCCTTCTGGGGTTTGCCTAAGACTCAAATTTTTATCCTGTTAAGTTATGCTAAAATAATTTTCAGTGTGTGGCATTTTAAGTTACCCGAGTACTGCCGCTCATATATTTTGTGTTTCTATAGAGAAATATCAGCAAAATTTGCCCCAGAAGAAATCTAGCTTTATTCTTATTTTTGCTACAGGGAAACTGAGTCTGAAGTGTGTTAAACTAGGAGTTCAAGAAGGTTAATGAAGGTCTTAAGCTTTGGTATTCTAATTCTCAGATTTGTGCTTTACCCACATTTACTTGCAGGTTTTGCATCTCACCTTTGGTTTCATGAACGTGTGTTCCTCCTGCTAGAGAATTCTAAGTAGGACCAAATTCCTGTTTTTATTGAATTGCAATTCCTAAAACCATTATTAAGACATTTCCCTGCTGCACATCGTGGGGTGAGAATGCAAACTGGGTGGAGGAAAAATTTCATTTGGAAACCAATGTGATCAGTCTCTGACCATGGCCAGAGAGGTGTCTGGAGAAGTGAATGTGGAAGCATCATCTCAGGGCCAGGAGCATCACTGACTCCCAGCAACATTTTGAGGGGCAGCATCTTCAGCGACAACAGCGCTGACGAAAAGGAGATGTTATGGTAGAGTGAAGTAAAAATGCAAGTGCCTCGGGCATGTTGTCACTCCTGACTGTATCCTGGGTGGGTTGACCGCAGGGGGAGATGAGAAACAGCCAATGAATCCCTCCTTGCCCTCAGGTAGATGATGCATTTGAAGATTTCTGCAGCTCAAACAGTGATCCAAGAGGGCAAGCTACTGCCCTCTCAACCAAGACAGACCTAGATGAAACAAAAAATAATTCTATGTGCTTATTTGCGCCAATTTATTCTGCTTTAATTAAGAGAATATTGACTATGATGTATGGATCTGAGAAATATTTATCATTGACCCTTCAATACTTGACACATTGATGTTAGTGTACCTTTTCAGTGGGGTTTCACTTCTGACTCCTGCCTCACCCAGATGCTGCAAATTGCTGCTGTCTCAAGAATTTATGCATGACTTTTTCACACTATGTGAGTTTTGTTACACTGGGAGGTAGAGAAAGGATTCTTGCTGCTTTCGCAGAGAAACAGTGTTGTATTACTGCACTCACTGAAAACAGCTTGGTAATTTACTGGGAATTAAATGTTGCTATTATAATAAAATATATAAATTACAAAAATTAGATTGCTCTGTCAGGAAACTCAGAGATTCAAGTGCCTATTTGAATATATATATATATATGCAAATCTAATGGATGCAAGGCTATAAATGCAGAGGAGAGAGAATGATTACAGCAGTAGATTTGGGTAGTGATCAATCTATAAAAGTCAAACAGCCAAGGCATTTTTAAAGGAAAATTAGGATATCATTAACAGACGAGTTAAGTTTTCAGACAAGATAAAAGGAAGATAAACAGTGATATTTGCCACATAAAAGGAAGATATTTGTTTTCAAATCTTCAGGCCTCTCCAAAGTTGCTTGAATAGATTTACACCTTTAAAAGCATCTCTGTCTGTCAGAAGGGCCCTCCCGGGTCCCTACAGATAAAATCCAGCCTTTTCTTTACATAGCAAACTTCCTTGCTGTGTTTATCACCAGCAGCAGCTGTCAGGATGGAGTCCAGGCCATTCTTCTTCACTCCCTTGAGTTTCTTCCTACCTTGACTTGCTGGATCAATTTTTTTTTTTTTTTTACTTCTCTCAGTTTTGAGGCACACAAGCAGAAACAGCTATTTTAAAGAACACTAAAAATTCTTCTTTTTGATATTTTTGTTTGTGAATGGTTTTAGCAGAGTGATTTCACAAACAAAAATTGCAAGCGTGAAAATTGCTAGCAGACATTCAAAGCACAATGAAGATCCTGTGTGAAATCAGAACAAGCTCTTGCGGATGATCTGTAAAAGGAAATTTTGAAAAGTATCTATTTCTAAATGACAGTTTTATGATCTGGCATATGTGTATATTCTTATATTGACTAACACAAGCCAGAGTTTTAATGTATGTAAGACTGAAGCAGAAAAAGCCCAGTATATGCTAAGTCATAGAAGATGAATTGAACAACCACCCCCTGGAAGTCAATGGCACTTTTTGATCACAAGCAAATCCATCAATAACCAATTACAATTTACAAACCCCATGCTACAAAAGCCCATGCATCATATAGCTGTACTGGAGTACAGGCAAGAACATGCTGGGGCATGTACTGGCTTCTCAGTACTACTTGGAGGAAATAAGCATATTATGGAGTATTGTTTTGTTAATTTGCTCTTAATAAAAAATGTTATACTAGAGTAAAAGCAGTCACGGGAAAGTACACCATCACAAGGAATGCTGCAGTGAACTTTACAGTGAGCACAAAGCACTCGGAAACCCACAGTGTGAAGCACGAACACTAACAGGGACATGTACAGTAGTAGGGATGCAAGGATGTCCTGTGAGCTGGCGAGAAACCTCTGGGCATTTTAAATTTTGCTTTTTGTAGTGGTGGGACACGTTGTCCTTTTATTGGAATTTATTTCTTCCTGAGCTTCTTATCACGAGTTCTGGTACATGTACAACCAACTTGCTGTGACATGAAATACTTTGGAAATTCTTCTCAAGAATCACAGAAATGCAAAACAGAAAGGTTATTCTTCTGAGTTCTTGCGGATTCCTTGCTCTGTGAATATATACATATATATATGTGTCTGTGTGTATACATATACGTATTCCATTCATGTGGAAATAAGGTTGTGATTCATATATAAGGATGAGGACCTCACTGATGCCTAAAGGTTCAGAAAGTAGAAATCATCTTGCTGTACTGAACAGAAGAAGATCATTACCATTCCTATTCAGTGTTAGAAACCTGGCCAGATGTGTATCCAAAGACACCCATGCTTCCTCCCTTTGTTAGTTGTACATTTCCCCAGACAACTCTAGTTTAGAAATGCTGGCCAAAGCAGGGTTAGAGTAAATGTTGGTTTGAGCGAAGTCAGTGTTTTTAGGAGATGTCATTAATAAATCACTGTCATATGTTCAAGTCCATAGTTCAGCTAGGCCATTTTGTTAACATTAGGCAAAACTATAGTCGAGCTTCCCAGCCTGAATTTAAATATGAGGTAACATAAAAAGAATCAGCTTTGGATATGGTCTGGAGAAGTGGAGGTATTAGTTCTCTCGTTAAGCACTGTAATACTACTGCAACATTTGCACACTTAACAAGTATCAATAAATTAACTTCCCAGCACCACATGAAGCAGGGAAGCCCCTTCATTCTCTAGAACAAAGGAAAGCTGATGTGTTTGCTGCCTTAACCACACTGGGGTACCGGATGAGGTGCAGGCTGTCTGAGCCATGGCAATGAGGATATGGGATTCTGCGAGCTGGCTGGACAGAATTCACTCTGGGTCATTGCTGTCACCTCTGATGTGGCCTGTGTCTGACTTCTATCTTCCTTCAAGACAGCAGAAATGCACGCAGCCTTTTCTCTCTGGCTGCACTTTTTCTGGCTGATGTGTTGAATTTTAAATAAGCTATCCGGCTCTTCCTTCAGTTTACTGTGAAGGGAGTATTTGCTGCTTGACTATTGATGCGTTATTCTTAAAATGGAATAGAAATAATTACAGTATCCAGTATTTCAAAATGCATGCTGTCTAGCATGGCCTGTGAGGCACTTCCTTAGTCTCAACAGAGAAAAAGCAAACCTCTGATTGTAGTTCACTGCATTTACTGCAGGCACATCTCTTTCTCAGAAGTTTCTATGCGCCACTTGAGGATTAGAGAAAGAAAAGAAGAAATTATTGGAAAGACTCCTGCTGCATCCTGGTTTTCTCTCTTTCCCTCCACAAATTTTTGAAAAATTAGTATCATGCTTAATGTCCAGGCCCTCTGATCTGTAACTAGAGAGAATGGCCAAGATGAGAGGCAAGATTTCCTGAAAAACAAAACTCACGTAAGTCAAGACTTCTTTCAGCCACTGCCGCGGTGCTGTCTGCCGGCGAGCAGTGACCACAAGCACCGGGCACCCGCCTGCACCGGAGCGGGTGATGGAGGCTGCTCGCAGCGTAGGAGGGCAGGCGAAGCTCCGGCTCGGATTCGCCTTGCCCACCGATGACAAGGGCATGCAGAGGAGGCAGGAACGAGGCGGAGGGAGTTCTTCCTGGTAAAAGGGAAGAGTTTATTGAGAATGAGTGTCCAAAGGAAATCCCGGAAGGAGCACGAAGAACTGAAAAAATGGCAGTGACGTGGGGTTTTATATCCCTAAAGAAAGGGCGGGGAAATCACATAATAGCCAATGATACAACAGCAAGAGGGCATTACAAAGGCGGGAAAAAGGGCGCTTGACCAATAGGGACAGGGGTGGGCGGGGAGGATTAACATGGGCCAGTGGGGGTCTGAGTAACAGAGAACTTTCTAGAGGGAAAACCAAATATAGGGGAGAAAGGGCAGAGATGGCGGTGGCCATTTTTGGCGGTAAGATCTGCATACCCGGCACAGCCCTCTGGGTACTCACCCTAATCTTAGGGCTCTTGGTCTGTGGGGGTATTGAACCAGTGCACATGCTAGCCCAATTTGTAGGGCTGGCTGTGGGGCTGGCCATGGAACACTGCAACAAGCCACCAGCTGTTTACATGTACCATGTGTCTTGGTCCATCACTACAACTCGAAAAAGACTAGATTTCTTAAAAATCACACTTCATCGTTCTTATCCCAGCCATACAGACAGTATAGTCTGATCTAAACTGCTCTGTGAGGCCTCCATTGCTGCCATTGGTTCAGGCTAAGTTGCACTGGGACAGGATCTACCCCATGGCTGCAGGGACATAGGAGAAAGATTGTAGGATGCTTGTCTGCAATACGGAGATCTCCATGGGCACTACCTGTATCCTAGTCTTTGTCTGGATGCTGAGCTCAGGGCTAAGATATGAGCTGCTTGTGATGAAACATCCAAGGTCATGCACAGCAAAGCAAGCAGTGCAGATTTTGAAATGCAACGTTGACCATGCAGAGGGACAAAATTGCCAAAGAACAGAACAGCATTAATTAAGTGTTAGCTCCTGATGTTGGAGAGTGATGGTCTGCAGGGAACTCCCCCAGCTCAAGGGGCTGAGCACGTGATGCTGCTGGCACAGTGCTGGGGGATTTTCCCAGAGGGAAGGAGGCAGCACAGAAGTCCCTCTGAATTTTTTTCCTCCCCAAATTAGGTGGCTACGGACCCACCTCTTCTTGCTCTACCTGCATTAAGCAGATGAGATCTATAATTATTCTCTTGGGTATTGCGTAAATACTCATGGAGTGGCAATATCCCTCATGTGTGGAGCAATACTGGCTGTGCCTGCAACTGGTCAGCTGGATGGAAAATAAGAAAATCAGCATCAGGTGGAAATGGATGGAAACTGGGAATTAGGGGAAAAAAGCCTCTGAAAGCCTGGAAAAGCCTTTGAGAAGTGCTGGTGTGTTTGGCATTACACAACGCTGGCCATATCAGTGCTTTGTGTGCAACGCTTGCTTGTGATAGCCTGGCTTTCTTGGGGTTTTTCATAGTCCCATAAAGGATATAGGCTTCTTGTTAGCTAACAAAACATTCTGTGTAGTTTAATTAGCTCCCTGGGAAGGGAAAACCCCCATGGATTTAAATTATGAGAAGACTCGTGGATTTAAAGAAACTCTGCAAACACAAACCACGTTTTTGGCTGGTCTCCTGACTTCCAGTTGCAGAGGATTTTTTTTGTCCCTCTTACTGGCACTCTGTGCTGTCTCCCTGTGTTTTGCAATGTAAAGAAAGTAATGCTTTTACCTAATGTGGGTTTTTTTCTTTTCTTAATCAGTGTTCTTCACTGAAGTTAGCAGAAGCCTCCACCTTTCTGCCCCACTGCCTTTGATTTGTGCATTGAGGAGGAGGCTGCTACCCTGCCGACTGGCACATCACTCACAAAGCTGTGTGCTGATCTTCCTCCCTGGGAACCATTTCCTGAGAATCCCACTCAATTCTTAAACATCTGGCAACAGATTATGGTTAGCTGCTTTTTCAGCAGTTAAATCCAAAGTTGCCTGCCCCAAGGGACTCAGAAAAAGGAAAGAGCATCTGTTAATTTGTCATGGGCTGTATTCCTGCACCTTTATGGCAATCTGTTTCTTAATTATGAAATGCAGTATCAAATACCCCCACACACAGCATAGGAACCAAAGAGCCCAGAGAGGTGTGTCCATCCCCATCGTCCTCTTGCTTTTGCAGTTTGTGTCAGAAACCTCTCTTCAGTCTTGGATTTCCTGTGTTGCTCCTTGTAATCTGACCTCCGCCTTAGGGAAAGCATCAGAAGGTGTCTCATTTTCTGATCAATGGTTAAAAGTTGATTTCTTGGGGTGTTCACTAATACAGACACCTAGTTACAGTTTCACATTGCTTGTCTTTGAAATAGTTAATATCTATTAATCAGTTAGTATCTGGTTGCCTACTCCAAAAAGAAGACTTACGTATGGACTGAAAAAAATTTAATATTTCTGTAGAAACTAGTATTCTCTAGAAACTAATATTCTGTAGAAACTGTAGAAACTTTTATGCATAAAACTAGCATAGGATGAATTTTAGAAATAGTCTCTGTGGGAATGGTAGAAAACCTGATTTTGGGTAGTTCCCGGATCATTAAGGGGGAATGGGTTTTCACAACTGCAATACTGTAAATTAATATCTGTGAATGGAGAGGTGCTAAACAACCAAAAATCCTATTTGAGCCCTATTCAGGGGGCTTCCCGCTGCAAATAGAGGCTGAAGACCTCCCATCCCTGAAGAATTTCTTCTGTCAGAGGTCCTAATCCTGACCATCAGCAAGAAGGGCATCAGTCCATTTAAATGCTGGGCAAATCATTATGATTCTTGAATATGGCTTTCAATGTCACATGGGTCAAGTATTTTCATTTTCCTTATTAATGAATGCCTAAATTTTTGACTGGATTCAAGTATCTCTTTCCTGGAAAGCTAGACTGCACAGCTAGGATCCAGCACATTTCAAGCCACCTTATTCCATCAATCATTGTAGGGAGAGACTTTCTCCTTCTTTTTAGCCTTTATTTGGGATTAACCTTGTTGTCATGAGTATATTCTTTTTAATTTTATATGATAGTTTGGGTTCACCTGTAAGTGCATGTGTGTCTTGCTTTGTAAGTCCAAGAGGATTCTTACCAAATCAGGTGCAGAAAAAGTTCTGAGTACTGTTTCTAGATTGAACTCCATTCATCTAAATCTTTTTGTTAGTTCAAAAATTATTATTTTCTAAACTTTTGCCGGTTAATAAAAATTCTTTGAAATGTATGCAGAAGCAGTGAACACCCTGTTTTACAACCTCCTTCACTGGTATGTACAGAAATATTTGCAGCTTATTTCAACTCGGGGTGTTCCTTCTCTCCTGTCTCAGACATGCCTTTGCATCTTTGTGAGTGCGTTATTTCCCACCTTCTTCACAACTTTGCTGACCCCTTCAAATCGGGTGCTTTGTGATGGCAAGGAGCATGGGAGTCCTCCCCTGTACAAAGTGCAGTGCAGGGAAGGTTCTGTGGCACTGGCAGCCTGAACTGGGCTTTAAGGCAGTGAAACAGCCTGGAGAAGGTACAGCGTGAGAGCACTTTATGCCTTCACAGTTCCCTGGTCCTTGCAAGCACTTGAGCATTTAGCCTTGTGTTTACCTTTAAACATAAACCCTGTGGTGTTTTTGCTAATCATGACCTGGTTTAAGTGGGTACCTCTAGGTGACCAAACTGCCCACCATATGAACTGTAACATCCCCACAGGATAGTGATGGTTGGGGCTGCTGTTAAACAATGGATTAAACTCAGAGCAGCTTTGGAGAAGATCAAAACTTGTGAATTTTTACCCCCTGCCATGCTCACATCTTCTCTGATCTTTCTTTCTCTCTCGTTCTCTGACTTAATACAGGAGACAATCGCGTTCTTTGAGCTTGTGCTATGGAAAAAGCAGTCAAGTTTTCTGTCCCCATGTCATGTGAAAGAAGTACCCTGCTCTTGCAGGAGGAGAGAGACAAACACTGCTGTCATGTCCTCCATGCCACCTCACCAAGGCAAACTCCGTCCTTTAATCTAGGACTAAGTGGTAAATTGAAGCAGAGGGCCATGAAGCAAGTTCACAGATTATTCTACTTAAAAGGTTGTGCTTTACATATTTGAAGATAATTGAACCATCGTGACTAATTCATGGAACGATTCTATGTTGACAGGAAAAGAGCCATCCATTCTCCTAAGATTAAACATCAGGAAAGTCTACTTTTTCTATCCCCTTCTTTCTATCCTAATGGATGTGATCATGAAACAGCTGTATTTATTCCTTTTTTTACTTAGAGGAGTCTTTCTCAATTCTGTACTATAAAGGCATGAATAAGGCAATGGACATCAAGAAGAGGCTTATTGTTGTTTATGTGTCTTTGTATGAGATGTCAAGGTCATCTTTCCTATTGAATCCCAGCTTTGTTCAGCAATGAAGTAAAAAAAACCCGCATGCCACAGTTTTTTCTGCCGTGAATAGTGTAGCAATCATATTTTCAGGGAGAAGCCCTCTGCTATTCATACATTGGCTGCATGGAATTTATGGCAATTCTCTTGTAGATGGATATCTGTCTTGCACAGCTCCCTTTCCATTACAGTAGGCAACAGACGGCTGTGCTGCGATGGGGCTCTGTATGGAATACCTTGATGCCCACAGTTATTCCCAGAGAATTTCTTTCAGATTCCTTATTAGCCATTCTGTGCAGGTGCAAAAATGAATACTGAAAAAGATTTGATAATTCCTAGAAAAGCATCCTGCTGTAAAAAAGAAATAATTCTCTCATCCCTCTTTAATGCCTTTCTATAGGCTGATCCTTAGATGTGATACAGTGCCTTCAACACCATGAAAATCAGTGGAAAATTGGAAAGAGGAAAGGAAGCAAAATAGCAAGAACCTCAAGCTTCTATGCCTTGAGGGTAAACAAGCAGTTTTGCTAGTAATCAGTGGCATTAGATAAGCAGTGCATGATATAAGACATCAGTGACTTTCTTTCCTGTCTTATTTTTAATCATTCTATCATGTCTTAGGACTGTATGTTCAGCTATATTAACTGACTGAAATGCAAATTAGTAGTGGAAAAACAGTCTTGTCTTTGTTTGCTGGATTATTGGGCTGATAAAATACAAGTCCTATCCTCTCTCACCCCTTGGTTTACTTCACGCTTGCTAATGCTCTTGAACCAGTTGTATCTGTGAAATAGATGTTCCCTTGTACTGAGTGGAATTTTACAGACCTGGGCACTAGTACAGGAAAGCAAAAGAGCCAGAAAATTCTTCACATCATCTTTTCCTGTATCCAGCATCTCTCAGGGACTTTATTTGTTTTAAATTTTTTTGAAATCCATTAATGTCTCATCAATCTTTGTTGCATCTCTTGAGGCTCTGCACTATAATATGTCTGATGTTCTCGTATCTTCACTTCCAGCTATTCCAATTGATCTGTTTCCTTCAGCTGTTGCTTTTAATATTTATTCTTCTCCTCAGTCTAGCCACTGTTTTTTCGGCTCTAACACCTTTGCTTCTTCCAAGCCAAGGCTTGTCTGATCTCCCTCACTGTAATTCTCTCCACGATTTCCTCTATCATCTTCCACAAGAGACATCTTCACCTCCTTCCTCTGGTTTGAGGTTCCCCTGTCCAGGCTCCTGGCACCTCTTGCAATGCCACCCCACTGTCTGTAGCTCAGATGAGTGGCTGGGCTTGTGCACACCATGCTCCTTTTTGATCTGCAAAGCCACCAAGGCATCTTGCTGCAAATCCCTTAGGTGCCACAACATAGAAATACAGCCAGGGCCAGCATCCTGCTCACATAGGCACCAGCAGTCCCAGCTAGGATGCACAAGGTTATGGTTAAGGTACCCGGACCTGTGTGAGAAAAGAGTTTGGGAATAGCTTATGTTTCATAAAATTTTGCCAGGAGACCGAACTTCATCTGAAAGATCCTGCTCACGAGTGATTGGTTTCTGGGTCTGTCTATGCATTTTCCTCCCATGCGTAATCAGAAGCAAAACGAGCTGCCTCTGCATCCCAGCCACAAGTTTTCTCAGCCTTGTCGTGCCAATCCCCACTTCCTCTGTTTCAATGGCTAATTTTTAGAAAGCAGCTCTTGCATCCGGACTAAGTTTTGCTTTTAACTTTCCAGGTGAACCAGTGCCACTGCCACTTCTCACACTTTTTGCTCGAGCCCACATGCTTTCCCTGATGGCTGTATGGGGCTGCCACCCAGCTGTGGTGCTGCTCACAGGGGCATGTGGGACCTTTTCCTCCCATTTCCCCGTGTGGAGAGAGCCACGTGATGAACATAAAGCCCTGCTGTGAGCTGGGGGTTGTGGTGCGACCTGATTTCCCCGAGTGCTGCCCTCCCAACCACCCCAAGAGGACCTGCTGTCTCTCCTTTTTCTGAGCCGTGTTTCTCTTTCTGTGATGTGGAGCCTGCTCATCAGCAACCTGGCTGCTATTAAAACTGCAGGTAGCTGTGCTGATTTACACCTCCCAAGGAGCCAGTCTGTCCTGCTGGTGCATTATTTTAAATGACGAAAAAATCAGGAGTGCTTGACTTTTCCTAATCAGAACTGCCATAATTTTCTGTGGTGATGTGATATCACTTTTAATTAATTAAATAACTTATTTACTTGTTTTATTTTGTTGAAGAAATACTGTAGAGGTAAATTTTCTTCCCACCAATGCCAGGTTCACTGTGACACGACTGAGAACAGTTGGGGGGCACCTCTGTCCTTGTGTAGTGTTGATGCAAAAGGAGCAGGGTTTCACTGGGCACCCAGTCAGCAGCACAACGGGGTTCTCCCTGACGCAGTTCACCTGGAACTGCTTTGGAGCAGCATCAGCCCCAGCACTGCTGGGTAGTCACCCCTTGGGGCAGGCAGGTGGCCACCCCCAGGCTGCAACCATTGCTCTTCACATGGAAACTGTGGAACGTGGGAAAAGCTTGCAGTGTGGTTTCAAGCAGCCAGACATAGAGTGGTTCATCGCCTATGCCAGGGTGAAATGAAAGGAAATCAGTCTTCGAGGGGCAGCTGTGTGAACATACATATTTCTTTAAATAAAGAGCTTGTGTTACGAGAGCAAGCGATGCCATAGGTAGGGAGTGATGGGCTCGTTGCCATGGGAACTGCTCTTTCTACTTGAATAACAAAATCAATAATTGCCTAAAATCTCCACTGTGTGTTTGGAGTTTGGTCCCCTTTTGTCATGTAGGTTTTATGAGAGGGGACATGATGGATTCTGCAAGAAAACAAAATCTCTGTGGGTGCTCTGTGCTGTTCCCTGCCCATCTTGGGCCCTGTGAGGTGATAAATTAATGTCATACCTTAACTTAAATAGATGGAGGCTTTATCTTGCCGTGCTGAAGGCCTAATTCTGTAACTCTTGGCTTTATTTGAGGGGAGCAAAGCCTGTACTCCTAGGAATGGTAAACACAATACCAGCGAGGCTACCAGTACTGGTCAAGGTCACTGGTATCAGTAAAGACTGTGTAGACTGACCACAGTGTGAGGATTGTAGGGTTTGAACCAGGTGGTCATGGTAATTACCTGTAGTTCTGAATTGCTCCCTATGGAGAAAGGAAATTTTGTTTGGGAATAGGTGAGCCAGGCTCTTCCCTGGCACAGCTCCCCAGAGCTGTGGACATGGCTCCCTTATGTCTCAGGGACCACCTGGGAGCTGGCATTTCTCCATCACCATGGTGCCAAAATAGGGAATTGCTCCAAGTACGTCATGCAGGTTTCTTTTTTGCTCCCACCCGTTGCACACGTTGGTCAGCAGTGCAATAATTCCTGGTGTTAATGCATTAGAGGCTCATTACTGGGAGTGACGCTAATGCCCCACTGAGATGAACAGAGGTGATTCATGCTGCTCTGAACTGCTGGGTTTGCTTGTTTACAAACTCAGGCTGCTGCTGTGACTGCTCAGTAGCATCTCAGGTTATGAGTTAGTTTTTCTCATCACAAATTTCCTTTTTGATTATTTTTTGGGATGGGAAGGCTTGGAGGGACCTATTTAATTTCTGTGTATGTTTTGTGTATTTGTGCTAGCAACAAGAACAGATAGATGAATTGACTTATATGTAAATATTTGTGTTTAGCATTTTGATGTATTCAGCAAAATGATTTAATGATGACAGGATATAGTTCATGCACATTCTCTCCCTCAGCTACTTTCAGCAGTGCTGATCTTTCACACCTGGGGGCCCCAGGGATCTATTTAATCTCTGCAGTTTACAAAATATATCAACAACCTGAAAATAAACACCAAAATACTCAGGAAAAAAAAGTGATTTCTTTCCCTTTCCATCATAATCAACTTGTTTATACTGGTTTGTTTTTTTATTTTGTCAGATTGCAATATCACATACAGGGGGCATTTACACACTCAACATACTTTTTTTTATTTTTCAAAGAGAGAATAGATTTTATTGTTTATGTATAATTTTGTCCACAGAGAGTTTGAGGAAGGCAGATGTCAAGGTCTGGAGTCCCACTAGAGCCAGCAGACACGATCTGATCACTGCACCAGTGCAGATGTAGGTGCTAAGATAAGGAGACCACTGGAAATGGCAGCATATGGGATCATCACACATTTTCCACTTGGCTGTTTTCCCAAGGCTTCAGCTGGCAAGCATACACACCTGATATGAGCTGTTGCTCAGTGTCTTAGTGCATAATGGTCCCAGTTTTACTTTACAAATTTACTGCAGATCGGCCTGACTGCTTGTGTGGCACCTACAATTATAGGATGCTGGCAGTGAATCTATCGGGAGTTAGTTTCCAACTCGTGAAATTGGTCAAGCTCGGTCAGCTTTGTACATTCGACGTTTGTTATCTTCAAAGCATTAAGGCCATGAAAATGGCCTTGGACTGAGCAGGTAATAGAGGTATTGAGTATAGTATCACATATACTGCTCTCCATTTATTTGACAGGGCTGAGGGGAATTCACTGGGTTCACAAACTGGCAAAGCCTGCAAATCGGAGTTTAACTTCAAGCTGGCTTTTTTAGTCATAGTGTTAAGTAATTCATGTGACTCAGAGAAAGGTGGGTCCTCATCTGCTGCACAACCTGCTGAAGGCTGATGGAACTCTGTGAGATAAGCTTTTACATGGCATGAGCTCAATACCTGAGCTGGTGCAAATCTGTGTCAGAAGAATCTTTAAAGCCTTATGAAGTCGGCAATGACTTTAAATTATCTCTCTTATTTTGGGTTGGTGAAACAACTCCAGAAATCTGTTTTTTCCAGATGAGTGACTAGAAGCAGAAGCCCTTTTATATGGGGTCATATTTTTGGGGTTTTTTAGCTTACTAAGTTTATTAATGGGATTATTTAATAAAGAATATGAATATTTCCACTGATTCATCCTTCCAGTCTCACTGAAGGGAAATGTTGTATCCTGCCTCCATTTCCTTCTGGTAGGGGCAGAACTCTGGTGCCCCCTCCAACATCTGGTTTCATAGTCAGGAGTCCACATTCACTATCCACCTTTGTCTAGCAGGGCTACCAGCTGAAATATCTCTTGTTGCTCTTAGTGATTTAGACTGTTTTTCAACAACTACTTAAATTGCCATAAAGAGACCATTGAGGAGTTTCAAGTGTGTGGGAGATTAATTGATTTTTTAGAGATTTTTTTTTGAAAATAAAATGGTAGCTTTCCATCTAAGACGTAATTCAGTGTAATGAGCACACAAAACGAACAGGCATCTGTAATTAGGATGCACCAGCCATGAAAATCATGAGTCACAATAAGTATTGTTATTTTGGAAAAGACCACCACCAGTCTGGAAGAAGATGGAACTCTTTAAGTGCAGATCTCCACCTTCTTCCAGTTCCCTGTGTCTACCTGGACTCAGGACCTCCTGGAGAGAGGAGATCTTGGCGCATTATTTCTGAGGAACAGGACAAGGATAAATATCACACTGGAGAGATTATAGCAGGACCTAAGACTCAGTGTGATCCCATCTCACACCTGACTGGGTTCACTGTGTACCAAGTTGTTTCCTTGTGCTTACCCCCTCTAGGGTACAAGGATCCCTTGGCACCATGGGCAGACATGTCTCCCTGTGTGGCAAAACAAGAGGGGACAGGATGGAGAGATTTAAAAATTCCATCTTCCCCCCAGTTTTGAAAGTGGATCTAGGAATATTCCTTTTCAGATTTATTTATCTACTTTTCCAGCAAAAGTAGTTTTTCTTTTTTGGTTATTTATGGACATGTGCTTGTTTCCAGCTTCCTCAGAGCCTCCCCAGTTATTCCTGATGTGCTGACCTCAGCTCAAGCCACAGAAGAGCCTCACTGACATGTCCCCCCATCCAAACTTCTGGGAGAGCATCTTTTTTGCTGTTACAGAAGCTGTCAAGTTTGCCAGAAAAACAAACCCTCTGACACAGAAGGCATAAAGTTGACGTGAAACCAGCACTGGTTTGTATTTAAAAATACAAACCCCCTCCCGGATAACTGGGAGTAATTGAGGCTTTGATGGATGAACTCTGTTACTCCAGTCGCTCACTGATGAACCTTTGTACCTACTTGAAATTCATAGAAATTCCTGTTATTGAGCCTGTTTACTGTGTACATGATGAATATGGGTCTGGCTTGCTCTAATACACTTTTCCCTTATACTTTATTTTACTGAAGTTCTCGTCTCTCCTTTGTCTTGATGGTTGGCAAAGAGCCAGTTGCTGGAGCAGGCATCATTCCTGGGGGCCATCAGCTTTGATTTTCCTCTTACATGCTGCATTCCTGCTGCCTGCACACTGGAAAGCTGTGCTATAAATCTCAAATCTGTGTCTAAATCAATATGATTTCTATCCCTGCTACTGACAGGAGTTGCTGCCAAGCTTGCCAGTACATTGCTGTGTATTAGAGAAATTGCCATCTAAATTTCTTCAGGGAATGGAGCAAAGATAACAAGAGAACCAGGAAGGACAGTCAAGGAAATTGGGTGTGTGTTGGCCTGGGAAGTCAGCAGTTCAAATAATTCCCTTTATTATAGAACAGCACCAACATACAACATCAATACCTGGTAGAATAATAGCATTGGATACATGCTTCAGATTTGCGTAGCGCAGCATTTATCCCTATGGAAATGGAATTATGTGTTTTCAGAGCGGTCTGCAGTAGTTTGCTCCACTGCAGTCTTACAGTGGGAAACAGAAATATGCTTGGGGTGCTGAGGGCTCATTACTTCATATCTGCATGGGATCTTAATGCAAAACTACGTGAATTTGCTTTTGTGGTGGGTTGACTCTGGCTGGATGCCGAGTGCACATCAAATCTGCTCTGTTGCTCCTCTCCTCAACTGGACAGGGGAGAGAAAATGTAACAAAAGGCTTGTGGGTTGAGATAAGGGCAGTGGCACACCCATCTTGCCAGACATCTGGCGCTGGCTCTGTTGGACATGGAGAAACTTCCAGTGGCTTCTCACAGAAGTCATTCAGAAGCCCCGTACTACCAAAGCCTTGCTATTCAAACCCAGTACAATTAGGCATTTAGGACTGTCTGAACTCTAAAATACCTTTGCATATTTAACAAAATCAGGGGTCAGGCAAAGCTGCTAGTATCCTATCAAGGAGATCAACTTGTTTTCACTTATTCGTATTTTTCTTACAGAAATAATATAGAGAAATTCTAGTAACTATATACCATGTAGTAGCACAGTTTTAGGGTAGGAGTTTCTCTAGTTTCTACTAGCAGCATCTGTGAGAAGGGCCTCAGGGACAGGAGAAATAAATTATGTGGGAAGTCAGTGCAACGTCCTGTGACTATAAGTCAGAAATGGATTTGCTCTTGTCTAACACATAGACTGTGCTCAGTGGCATTTTTTCAGCTTAGTTGATAGACAAGGCAGTGACTCCAGTGAGGGCAGGATATTATCACCTTCTGTAAAGTGATAATCTTTCATCTCTTATCACCTTTATAGATTGCCTCTGTCCCTGCTTCCTAGGAGAGTGTGCAGAGAAGCATTTCCATGGACTTGCCCTATTTCTGCACTCTGCCTTGGGCACCTGTTATAGAAAACACCCTCTGGGAGGAGCTGGGTCACCTTCGGTCCCACACTGTACAGCCATTCCTATGTCTTTTCTTTCATTTCCTGACCTAGAGATATGGGGACAAGTGCTTGCAGTCCGAGTTAGCATGTAAAACAGGTCTCTATAGCCACAGGCCTGAGCCTTTACTGTTGCAAGCTACCACATTGAATAATTCCCACTATCAATGAATCCAGATCCACTTTAGAGTAGTAGTATTTTTCAGGCAGTTTGGATTATATGTGCAAAGATACAGTAATTCCAGAGGAAAACTCCAACAACTTGAAGGGGAAATCAGAGGCTGGAGATGACTATGGTGCACTTCTTCTCCAATGAGCTGTGCATGGTTGCAGCCCCCTCAGTCACTGATTTATAGAATATTCATTGATCATATAAATGCTGTAAATTTGAAAATATGGTACTTCAAATAATTTCAGTTACCGTACTTATTTTGGATGCTGATTTAACACCAGAGTGCTCTAGTCCCCAAGTTACATTTATTCCTGGCCAGTTTATACTCCTGTGTTGTTCCACTAAGGGCAGCTCTGTGCTTCTGACCCCTCTTTACAGAGAGCAGCTGTATGTCCACTCAGTCCCGTCTCACAGCTAGAGTAGAACAAACCAAGTTCTTAGATGGCAGTTGTAAACCAGCTGCCTCTTCCCCACTCTTCTTGGCATGCAGCTGAGAAGTATCTGATTCACTATGGCATGTAAGTGCACAATCTAGTACTTTTTATAATTAAATTTCCATTGTCCCTCCCTTCAGGGTTCTCTAGTTTTTCTTAGACAATTTTCATATTGTCATCTTTACTAACTGTGAGTTCTCACTTTGAAGTCTTGGTAAGAAATGTGCTGATTGCACAATGTAAGCAATGAAAACACTAATGAATATGAATAGAAAAAAATTAAAAGATTGATCAGTAGTGGATTCTGCTTATAATCTCCCTCTGGCCTGATGAAACCTTTCTTCAGCCCAGCTGGTTGCAGTCACTTTAATCACTTGAAATTTCCTGTATTAATTCTCGGTTTTATGTCATAATACTCCATAGTGGTTTAACAAAGTTCCAATGAATGCAATTTACCACATTTTCCTTCATCTAGAAAATAAGTTTCCCATCAAAGAAAGACAAAAATCGAGTTCGACATAACTGGAATTGCTAAATATATGCTAAATGTTATCGCCTTTTATATCTTTAATGGCTCTTTTCTACAGGAGAAATAAATGAACACTTTCAGTGTTCAGTGAGTTTCAGTGAGACCAGACTGTTATATCTCAAAGATGCTCTCAAAGTTCTGTTCATCTCTTTCTTAAAAAAGATAACTGCGTCTGCTCTTCTTCCATGTAGTGTTGCACAAACCCCAGTGATGGAGGTCGCTGTGCTGCCTTTGCCTCTCTAACATGATTGTCCTGTCTGGAAAAGGGCACAACCATCTCAACTTAGATTTTGGACAGAATCTAGATATTCCTTAATGTTTTCAGCCTCTAAATCCCATCTTATCCCATCCTTGGTTTTAACAAGCCAAATGATCTGTCCTCCTTCCCTCTGGGAGTGCTTTCCCATAGGCTTCTTCCCTGGCTTCATGTGGAAACTTCAAAGAGCACTTCCTCCCTTGGATATATGGAGATATCAAGCCTTAAGCATTCGAAAGGCTCCAAGATTTTCAGTCCAGCAAACTTGCATTTCCAGAAGATCTCCTCATTTTTCCACATGTGCGTTTTTAAGAGAATTTAATTTCTCTCTTTGATTCTTTAAAGAGAAATAGCCCAGGATTTCTCCGTCCCGGACTATTTCCTTCAAGTGGCTCTTTCATAATCCCTTCATTAGGTGCCAAACCCAACTCCAAAAGAGCATCAGCTCTTGTTGGCTGAGTGCCTATGTCTTCTGCTGTCTATCAGCTCTCACATTCAGACACCCACCTCCGAGGGGGAGCGTGCACAAAGCAGAGTTTTCACCGTCATGCCCAGCCTAACAGCGAGGCTTGATCTTCACAGACACTCCGGTTCCTTGGTAGGAGGTGTCACTCTAACTACCTGGCAATTATGTCAGCCGAAATTATCGTAAAGCACTGCATGTAGCTGGTTGTTTTCCATGCCAAGTGTCAGAGGGTATAGTACAGAGCCAAACGTCTCATGTTGAGGACAGGAAATGAGCCCAATTCAGTGATGACATCAATCATGTCAATAGTGATGAGTAAACAAAAGGTCACAGCTTCTTGGCAAGGCTCCTGGAGCTCAGTAACAACAGTGGTTAAACTAACTTGAGGCTTCTGGAGTTGTGAAATATCATTATGCTAATTTTGGAGAGGCAATAGCATTAACTGAAGCCTAGATGACTTGTTGAATTTGTCAGATTAGGGCAATTTGCTGATGTGATTCTATTTTCATTCACTATAGTTTTGTCTTGGAACATTTAACTTCATGTGTTTATTTAATCCTGTACTGCAATTGAATCTCTTACGTTGCATATACCTAACCTAGATTCACAGGCCTTTAGAGAAAAGAGGCTGTTATTTCCACACCTGATTTGAAAATTTTGATATGCTGGCTGCGTTTTTGAAGTGTTTCCATGATCAGGGATAAAAAGTCCTACTCACAGGACTTTTATTGGGGTGGGTGATTGCTGAGAACTCACAAAAAGTCCTCTGTGCTACTCTCAGTGACATTAATACTTGTCGAATGCCTGGCCCTCTGGTCATGGGTCATGCCCATGTGTGAACTGCTGAAGTCAAATTAAACTGACCCTAAGCTCCTAAAGTGACAGATAAACTCCCAGTTTGACTCTGATCCTCTGGGGCTGTTAAGCCCAGATCACTTGGGGTTTGGATGGAGCATGTTGACCATGTCTATAGACTGGCTCCTGCCCCATTTCTCATTCTCACTTTGGTTCAGGCAGAACCATTTTTGGGTTACTCTTGACAGCAACCTTCATACCCATTGCATTTGAAATGCCTTATGGCACTGACAGAGATGGACCTGCTTCAGGGAAAGCATCCTTATTGAAGAGCATTTCTCACTGCCTTTCGGGAAACAGATTCTCTCTTGGTATCAGAGCCTTGAAGTGCTGGAGGAAGGGAGGGATAGCCCAGAGTATTTACTGTCATTTCTGTGCAGAGGATTGGGCATGCAGCAAGAGCAAGAGCCAGTCTCTTGTCATCAGTGATACTGCGTCAAAGTGAAATGCAATGCATAAAGGAGGCTGGATAATGTGAAATGGAAGGCTTAAAAGCTCCCCTCCCCTCTGGAGTCTCCTGAAAACAAAGCCAGTGCCCCTTGGCTTGAAAGGGTGTATGACTGCAGGATGTTATAAAGCAAAAGCATCATGTTCCCTTGAAATAAAATTTTGCACAAAGGCAGCTTGCATTACATCCCTGCTTGAATGCTTTTTAGAACTACTCCAGGTCAGAAATCTCCTGTAATTGCTGTAAGTCTGCTATTCCACCACTCTAGGTCTAATCTTTGCTTTCAAAGTAGTGACAGTGGTTGCTCAAAGCTCCATGCAATCTTCAGACAAAAACTTCATCATTTTGGCACCTGTTTGTCCCTAAAATCTGTGGGTTTGACTCAGGATATCCTCAGTTCCACCTCTGTAGGTAGAGTTTGTCATCAGTTCAGTCATGAAAAAGTCATCCACATATCTGTGGGAGCCTGCATGTAACCAGAGTTACAGCCCTGGATCTAGTCCTTTTGTCTGCAGGACAGAGTTTTTGTGACATCAGTGTAACCGAATATCCAGAAGTGGGAACAAAAATTTAACTTTTGCTCTGGGGTTTGGTTTGACTGAAACTGCAGTTTCAGAGACTTGCTAACTGAGGCCATTCTTCACAGAGTTGACATTAAAAATAAGAATTTAAAGAACTTTGAATGATTTTTTGATTCTTGTTTTCAAAACTTGTGAAGAAATCTGGTTTCTAGAAAGGACATACTAAAAAATGTTTCTTAAAACCCTTCGTTTACCTTTTAAGGTATTTCAGACTTTGGTACCTGAAAATTGGATGAATGCCAAACCATTAATTAATTCTGGAATTCTATTCTTTGTCCTATCTGCCTTTCTTCATAGGATGAAGTTTGCTGCACAGCACTCACGTAGGGAAAAAAAAGAAAATATGAGAATTTTATAATGAACACAAAATCTGGGCTCGTTTCAACACTGAGCAATTCAGATCAAAATTGATTTCTCTGTCTTGCAATTTCTCTTAGGAGTATTTTTATACTCATACAAAAGCAAAAGGTACTACTGGAAAAGATGATCAAATAACCTTAAATCCTAGTTTCAGAGTATTTCAGGTCTGTGTTTGATATTTGCTAGATATGCCCCTCTGTAGCATCCACAGTGATTTTGCTGCAATAACCCTGGAAAAGGAGAGCCTGGTGCCTGCACACACATCCTTCCTGCCCCTTCCACCTCCTCGGCAAGGTGCGTGTACGCTCCCTGCCAAGCCGTGTCCCAGCAACCGGTAAATCCTCTGACTGAAATGCCATCTCCCCTTGCACTCCTGCCTGCTGTGTTACAAGTTCAGTAAAACGCTGACAATTTAAGCAGATGTTATTCTGCCTCCTGGAGAGCAGCTCCTGTCTGGAGTGCTGTGAAGCAGCAGTGATGGGAATCCAGCACTGTGAGAGAGTGGGCACAGACTCCTCTGAGGTGAAATTGTGTGAACACTTGTGTAGGGTAGTGACAGGCAACTTCATCTCCTCCATTGCTCTGATGCTCCCCCAGTTCCCTTCTGCAGCAATGGGAGAACATGGCTGTATTTGACTTGAGACCATGCACTCCTCTCTTCCGGCAGAGCTGTTGCCAGCAGTATTTGCTCTCACCTTACTGCAGTGCCCCCATTTCAGTTGTGACTATTGGAGAAGTAAAAACTGTTTCTAGTCACCATTCCCCAGCAGCTTCCCTCCTGTCCGTGCCCCTGCATGGCAACTCCTTGTCTATGCTCTCTTAGCAGGGATTGCTTGTACAAAAAGCTGTGTTCTCATGTCTTTCCAGGCTTTTCTGTCCTCTGAAAGGTGCATGGTGAATTCTTCTCTGGTGTTGAATTTTATTGCTTTTTATCTCCTTCCAGAAGAGTCACGAAGAGGCAGCAAAACGTTGCATGTTTGTGTTGTCTATCTTATAAAGTAATTTACCAAGAGAGGAAGTGTTTCATAAGTCTCTCCTTAACACAGGTGCAGACGTATATTACCTTCCATTATCTGCATCAATGGGCCGAGGCCAATTGCATGAGGCTTGGTGAAGGTCAAGTGCCAGGTCCTGCTCTTGGGTCACAACAACCCCATGCAGCACTACAGGCTGGGGGAAGAGTGGCTGGAGAGCTGCTGGGCAGAAATGGATCTGGGGGTGCTGGTCAACAGCCACTGAACACGAGCCAGCTGTGCCCAGGTGGCCAAGAAGGCCAATGGCATCCTGGCCTGTATCAGCAGTAGTGTGGCCAGCAGCACCAGGGCAGTGATTGTCCCCCTGTACTCAGCACTGGTGAGGTCACACCTCAAGTGCTGTGTCCAGTTCTGGGCCACTCACAACGAAAAAGACATGGAGGTGCTGGAGCGTGTCCAGAGAGGGCAACAGAGCTGGTGAAGGGTCTGGAGGATAAGTCACATGAGGAGAAACTGAGGGAGATGGGGTTGCTTAGCCTGGAGAAAAGAAGGCTCAGGAGTGACCTTATCACTCTCTACAACCACCTGAAAGGAGACTGTAGCCAGATGAACGTCAGCCTCTTCTCCCAGGCAACCAGAGATAGGGCAAGAGGACATAGCCTCAAGCTGTGCTGGAGAAGGTTCAGGCTGGGCATCAAGAGGAATTTCTTCACTGAAAGAGTGGCCAGGCATTGGAACAGACTGTCCAAGGAGGTGGTGGAACACCACCACTGTCCCTGAAGGTGTTCAAGAAACAACTGGATATGGCACTTAATGCTGTGGTCCAGTTGACAAGATGGTGATCAAAGGTTGGACTCGGTGATCTTGAAGGTCTTTTCCAACCTTAATGGTTCTGTGATTCTGTGATCAAGGAAACCTCTTACCAGCTTTCAGTTTTGCTTTGCTGTAAAATCCTATCACCCTTGCTTCGCACTTCTTGCTTTTCCTCAGATTGCCAAATATTTCTTCCCAGGTTCCTGGACTATTTTTCCATGTTTACAGATTTAATTTTGGTTTGTTTGTTTCTCCTGATATCATACCTTATGAAACCATAGAAGCTTTTTGGAGGTTGTTCAAGCATCATTTTTTGACATATCTCCAAGCTAGTCTTGGAGCACCAGTCTTTATCTGCTGTGCACTTTTTGATTAGGCTATTCATCATGAAGTTACTAGTTTTAAATTATCTTCCCTCCTGCTTTCCAGGTCGTCTTACTGTTCCGTACAGAGTTCTCCACTTCTTATTTTTGCCTGCAGATACAATGCTTTATTGAATCTCTGCACTCTGAGTTCTCAGTTTTATTCCCACTTGTCAAATTTATGCTCTGAAATTTCAGCTACTGACACCACTTTACTTGGCAGAATCCAGCACTGCTTTTTGAAGTCTTCTGGATCTGTGGGGGGTTTTTAGCTGCTTAACCTTTACTGAGGAAGAGTTTAGAAAAAGTAACTGCATTCTTAATGACAAACTTTCCTAGTTGATGATGCATACATTTTTGTTACGACACTGACGTTTTCTGTATTTTACGCGCTAGTAAAAAAAAATCTCTACGTATCAGGAATTAGTTAACCCACCCCTCTAATGACTGAGTGAGTCATGAACAGGTGACTCAGTTTACTTCTGTAAGGTACTGTAAGGCAATTGCAGGACATTATGGGTCAAGTTTGTATCCTCTGAGTTTATCTACATAGAATGTTGATATATCTGTCTGAACTTGTCTTTGTTTCCATTTCTGGGCTTTGATAGAGTCATGGCAGTAAAAGACGGTTCTTCAGAGGGCAAGTCAGTGTCTTACAGACCACCCTCTAGCGCTTTTATGCACCAGCAGAGTTCAAATACAGTTACACTTTTTTGCGAAAAGTATTTATCAGTCTTAGCAATGGATGTACAGACCACACTGGTCTTACCTTGACATTAGAGAGCCAAACTGTGGTCACAGCAAAATACAATAAGGACAACACAGAACGAACACACTGAGCCGGAGATTTCCTGGAAGCATGGATAGCTGAATGAGCCTGATTGCAAATAACCAAACAGATATATTTCATTATATGTGGTAAGGTAGCTTTAATTTAGTAGCTGTCGCCGTTTAACCCCAGCCAGCAGCCAGGCCTCAGGCAGCCACTTACTCACTCCCCCACCATCGGAATCTGGGAGAGAATCGGGAGAGCAAAACCCAGAAAAATCATGTGTTCAGATAAGGTTTAATAGAGAAAGCAAAAGCTGTCCATGCAAACAAGGCGAAACAAGGGATTAATTCACTGCTTCCCATGGGCAGGCAATGCTCAGCCATCTCCGGGACAGCAGGGCCCCATCACACACAACAGTGACTTGGGAAGACAAATATAATCACTCTGAAATGTCCCCCCAGTCCTCCTTCTTCCCCCTAATTTATGCACTGAGCGTGATGTCCCGTGGTCTGGAATATCTCTTTGGTCAGTTTGGGTCACCTGTCCTGGCTGTGTCTCCTCCCAACCTCCCATGCTCCCCCAATTTCCCAGCCAGTGTGGCAGTGTGGAAAGCAGAAAAGACCTTGCCTTGGCTCTGTGTAAGCCCTGCTCAGCAACAACAAAAACATCTCTACATTACCAACCCTGTGTTCAGCACAAATCCAAAACACAGCCTTATACCAGCCACTGTGAAGAAAATTAAGTCTACCCCAGCCAAAATCAGCATGGCAGCACAGATAATAAAAGAACAGCCCCACTACTGGGTGAAGCTTTCATAATTTTTTTGTTGCTGCATGTACAGGTTCTCTTCTGTACACAACCCCAGGTCTCCACAGAGAGTTACATGAGGTTTCTGAGTTCATTGCATTTAATTTCTTATTCAGCATTGATATAATTTGTCTCCACTCATGTGCATTACATATATTGCATTTATTGTTTCTTGACCCCTTATGAAGAGTACTTGAGGTTTTTAATCAAGTACACCGGTTGTTTTCCTTTTCTTCTTTTAAAGATTGTGAAAAGTGTTTTTCTCCTCATGGGAGAGGCATTCCTTGAAAGTGTCTTGAAATTGTACACGAAGGTCAACAGAAGGACTGGCCCCATTTTGGAAAGGAGCTCCTTTTCCTTCACTGACTGTGCTAGAGGGTCCCTCCCCTTGAAATAATAAAGGTTATTATTAACCTTTCCAATTTTTGTGGATATCCCCAGGCAGATGGGATAGCTCCTCATATATTTACTGACAGTTTAGCCTAAGAATAGCTAGGCAGCAGGTTTGTCTGCTCGTTGAATGTGTCAGTCATGGCAGCCTGGGTAGCAGGGACAGTCCCGAGGAAGGCACCGCTCTTTTCTGTCAGCAGCGATGCTTCCCTATGTCCTGGTAGGTGTGAACTGTAGCACAGAAGAGCTGATACTGGAACCTGCTGGTACCTGCTGTTGAACTGGGGTGCTGGATGTACACTGCTCATTCTCTGTGGTGTGGAATGGGGCACATTCTCCAGTGGCTGGGTGTCCGCAGACATTCCTGTTCGCGTGGTGGGACATCTTTCCACTACCCTCATGGTCCTCACATGTCTGCCAGTACTGTCCCAAGCCAAGGTGCAGCTCAGAGGAGAGATTTTTTAAATTTATGTTATTATTTAAATACCAGACTAAGATTTATTTAGTGTGGCATTTTAAGACTATTTAAATACTGCACTGTCTTGATCTAGTCAGTATTAATGACTAGAATTTATTAATGATTTCACAACACATGGCAAGAAAACATGCTTCAGTGGCATATCTTCTTTTCCACATGACAGAATAACAAGTCCCTTCAGGAGCATATCAACGACTTTATCTTGGCTAATCAGTGCAAGTCTTCCATCTGTCCTGTTACAACTGCATAAAGGAAACAAGCGAATGAAAATAGTTTATGTACACTGATTATTCTTTCATGCCTCAGGCCTGAAAAGACTACACATTATTTCACTAAAATAATGTTTTTGGCAATATCCAGAATTGAAATAGCTGATTTCATTGCTCGTTTGAAAGTGCACCCAAAAACCTCCAAGTTCTTCATCGCTTTGTTCCATAGACGTGATGCATATGCTCCAGACCTTCAGTAACAATCACGTTTATTGCAAACAAGTCAAACGTTCACCAAAAACATGTAAACAGGAGCAGTAGCAGCAGATGTCGAAACAAAACCAGTACTGTGCTATCCAAGTTTCAGCTTGGCGCCTGTCTTAGACAAGGTCTTCACAGGGAAAGGTTATTCTATCTACAAAACCTATGTTAAAACAGTGAAATAAGTCTGTCCAGCTGAGCTTTTGCCATCTTAGAAGCTACTGCTCTAACTTTATACTAGTTCTTCTAAAATTTGTCATTATTAAATGTAGGTTTGGGTACGTTAGCTCATCTTGCATAGTTTTTTACATGATATTCCTCGTATTCTAATTCGTTTTGTTGCTCAGCTGTTTCCACACAATCCTATCAGTTACAGAGTCCCACAGCACGTGTTACTGAAGTTGGCTCCAACTGGAGGCTTCCACTTCAGGTTTCCAAAGAACAGTGAACAAAGAGAATTTAGGAAAAGCTTGACAAGAGACATAGTGAAAAAAAATACAACCTCCTTCGAGAAAGTCTTTGGCATGCAAGTAAAATATATGTCCGGACCATCTTGTCAGGATCTGATTTGGGCACCTGTCTTTGCACTAGATACATTTTAGTGGCAGTACAGGACAAGTATTCACTCAGCTTTTCTGGTCTTCAAATTTCTGTGTGATGTAGTTGTAGGATATGATTTATGATCATCTCTTCTAAGCAACTGGGGTGACCCAAGACGCTCTTCACTAAAACAGGTTTCAAGCAAGGAGGCAGGGAGGATTGCCAGGAGAAAGTACAGAGGGATTTAGGAAAGAGAAAATCCTTAAGGCAAATGTTTGAGAGCCAAGTTGAGAGAATCTTCAACTGAAATTTCACTAGTGTTTTAGATTGAGTTATTAATAAAATCAAGGTTGACGCTCTGCTGTTCTTAAAGTAGCACAAACAGGTTTGGCTGCAGGGCTTTAGTATTGTTAGACTGATTTAACTGCAGAATAAGAATTTATTTCAAAGTCTCTGTACTGTATTGAGGGCTGTATAGTAATTATTTATTCGCAGTGTATTTCTTGGTGTAGTGCATACAAGGGGCACTTGTTCAGATGGCTCATTGATTTTCTTTCCCAAGTATTTCACCAAATATTGTTCAAAGCTCCTCTTAAAGACACAAGCGGATCTTGATATCCCTTTGCTAGTGTTACTCTCATGGTATTCCTCTGAAACCCTTGGCAAAGCTTCCCATTCACAGCAGGATTTTTATGTTTGTTTTTAAATAGTAGTGTACTGAATGTGTGAGACATCAAGACACTGAGCCTAATTCCAGCTGTATTTTTATACCATGGGTTTGACTCTCCTGACAGTAGCTATGTTCTTGATTTTGACACATGTCATTGGAGCAAAGTAAAAAGATGACATAAGCCTAAAATCAGATCAAAAATCTTAGTTCTCCTGTTGCATATCCTTACAGACTTTTCTGCAATCGTGTTCTTATACACACTCATGAAGACTGATCATCTATTTGGTTGACTTTAATTCAGCTTTAGAATTTTCCTTGTTAAAAATAGTGTGAAATGTAATTTTACCTTTTTAAGCACCACTAAATATCTACTCCAGGCTATAACTATTTGACAAGAGACACTCGGAGTGAGGATTGGTGAAAACAGTCAAATCAGTGCTTTAGCTCACTGACAGAGAAGGTGTCTAGAAAAAGATGCAGAGAAGGAACATAATCTGCCTATGACTTTAGGACGACCATAATTCGCACCTGTTCAATGTATTATTCTTGGTTCAGAAACATCACTGCCCCTCGGTGCTGCATTGCTGGCAAAGGCATGCCTTGTGGTAAATGCAGACCCTGAATTTAGCAGGAAATAAACCCTAGGTCCAACTTGGAGCTGTCTGCAGCCCAGAGAGAAAAGTGTTGTCTTCCCCACTGCATTTAACCTAATTATCTCTGCAGTATCAGAAAAGGCCTGTCTGTAAATCCCTGTTTGCTGTGAAGAAATTGGCACTCATGGAGATTCACTGTTTCAGGGTAGAGCTCTATTTCCTTCTCTCCCCCACTGTTTTGCTTCTAAAACATAAGAAAAAATATGATAGATACATGCTGTGCAGAATACAGAAGGTAGCAGTAAGCTCTCTCTTGCAGAGCACCTTGAGAAAGTTTCCCCTGCAATCATTTTCTATGCATGTACTCCATGTATTCACTCACCTCCTTCCTCTGCCTCTGGCTGGTTTTTTTTTTTTTAATGATTGCAGCTTCTGGTTCCGTTGTCTCAGATTTTATTGTTTAAAGCTAGAACAGATGGTGTTATGTCTATTAAATACTAAACTGTGTCATGCAGGAATCATTATCTCGGCTGAATTGGCTCCTTTTAAGAGTGGTTTTATCCTTTAGAATAGATTAAAGGACTCAGAAGAAATTCACTGCACTGCTGGATGCCAGTGATGGGCTGAATGGATGACGCTCCACTCTTGGCCAAAAATACAGTGTGGGTGGACAATCAGTATTATTCCCTACAGGATCAGATTTACCACAGGTTTCTGCATTCTCGGGTGCAGTGCAGAGTTGCAGCAGTGAGGGAGGAGTTGAGCTGGAGAACTTCCCCTGGGGCATGGGGTAAAAGCCCTGCCAGATACTGAGCTGCTTCCTTGCTTCTCTTACATGGACCAATTGATCTGGGTTGCATGACAATTCTGCTGCAGGAACCATATTTTCTTCTATTTAACACAGTTTCCCAGGAGTCCCTCTGCATAGGTTTGCAGAGCTTTGAGGTATTTGGGGCAAGAATTATTTCCTCTTTTAAATTTGAAATATGCAGTGGCTGGGTCAGTGTGTCCCAGTTTATTCTCTCTTGATCTCTCATCACTGCAATGCAAATAATTAATAAAAGGACTGGTTGTAAAAAGCCACAGGAACTGCAGTCCTCTGACTGATATATTACAAAACAGGATTCATTGGGTCTGGGTTTGACTTCCTGAAATATAATAGTCTTGCAATTCACCAACTCTGATGCAATGGATCAAAATATTCCTTACAATAAAATGAAGACATTTCCTGAGTACAGAACTGTACTTTAATAAATGTTGCCAGAAGGAATCTCATTTAAACAGCAAGATTCTACATCCTCTTATTTCTTTCCTTTCCTCAATAAAATCTAGTTTGCTCTTGAGATATTTAAAATGTCCTTTCCGTACTTATCAAGTGACACCATACAGTGCGATGAATACAGCTGGAGAGCTTCACATCAACGACACACTGTGTGGAAACGTGTTTTTCTGGAGTTTCTGTCTCTGAAGGGGTCAAGGCGACATGTCAGACAAGGGCTCTTCTTGAATCACGATCCAGTATCTCCCAATTCAAATAGCTCCAAAATACTTTTTCAAACATGGACTTCAGCAAGGCCTTATTTCAGTTCTCTTATTCTTGTGATCATCTGTGCTGAAGTACCAGCCAAGTCGTGCTACATCCCTTGTGTATACTTGGAAACATTTCTATTTGGCCTGAAGCAGAACTATTTTGCGGCATGACTGTCTCAGGAACTCTCCAGCACAATGGGGCAGTTCCATCTTCTTTCCCTCCACTGCTGACCAGTTTTCAAAAACGATTTTTGAAAGCTCTGTTGAATTTTCCTGCATTTGGAAATCCTTATAGTGGGCCAAGACTACATGTTTTGTAGCCACCACAAATGAAATTACATTTCATTAGATCACTCACTCAGCTGTCTCCCAAAACAATCCTGCACTCTATCAAACTCTTCTGTTAGCCATGCTCTTGTAAAACAGTGGAAAGGGAATGAAAAAGCTCTTAATGCCCAGCCTTACAAACCACATATGTGTGTATTTTATAGAAATTTATATTTCATAGAAAAGAAGTGGCACTAGTTAGCCTACAAAGCTATCATAACAATGTGAGTTTTTCCTCTGCTCATTATTTTAATTTCCCTAGTACTATGCACATCAAAGGGATCAGACCAACTTCCAGTCGTAGACTTCAGTAATGGAGTAGACCTCAGCATGGCATGCAAGATCCAAGTACTCGGAAATCTAATTATACCCAGGGGGATGTAACACCAGCAAGCACTTTGGGATTTTTACTTCTCAACTTCGTGTGTGGCTTCACCAGTTCAGTATCCCTACCCTAATTTCTGTCTGAGTAGAAAAAATGCTGTTCTCAGTCTGAAAAATCTGTGATTTGAGGTGCTTTGGATTGACTCTTTGTAAAATTCAGCTGTGCTGTTTCGATCTTAGATTTTGCGGCTGAGGTGTAAGTGTGGAGTTCTTGACTGTTGGCTTGACTTTCTTGTGGATTTGATGAAATCTAGTGAGCAATACCAAACCCTGGTCTTTCTCACTCCTTTATTGCACAGTAAATTATATTTCCCTCCAAAATGAAAGCTCTCATTTAATTTTCTCCTTCGTATTTCTCTTCACTGTCCCTCATATGGATGGGCAGACTGGCTCCCACATGGTCACTTCTGTTGGTTGCTCTAGAGAGAGCACATGTACAAGTAAAAAGCCAGGAAGTTTTTTTCCAGGCTGCATACAGAAGATAAAATCCTCATAGAAATTTATTGATACAACTCTTTGGGGATAGAAAAATGTACAAAATAAGAAGCAAATTCTCTTTGTGACCATTCTACCCTTGTAGGTCTATCATCACCGATTTCACTATTTTATTGATACTGTTTAACAAAGGTTTCTCAAATCAGAAATATGAGCCAAACTCTTCTTGTTCTAAAGATTTCTACTAAGCAGGCAAACTTTAAACTCAATTAGATCCTGGCAGTACAGATCTTGTTATCAATGCTTTTGAGACACTGGCAAATGTCTGAGGAGTAAATTGCATTATCTATTGATGAATGACATCTCTACTGATAGTTCAAACTACGCAGACCATTGCATTCATCTTCTTTGCTACCAGAAGTCCTTCTCTGCAGTGAAATGAACTTCTTTCCCACACTGAGCTTTTCTTATTAGATTTTAGTTTGGTATTGAGGGCTAAAAACTCAATGAGTCATCTGCTCAGCAGAGAAATTCCTGAGATAATCACCATTCTTCGAGGTATATCTGTGTTCCTTGCCT
The DNA here is from genome assembly GCA_013397725.1 of Rhagologus leucostigma. Taxonomy (NCBI): domain Eukaryota; kingdom Metazoa; phylum Chordata; class Aves; order Passeriformes; genus Rhagologus; species Rhagologus leucostigma. The sequence goes on along the minus strand of VZTD01001501.1, from coordinate 1,418,372 downwards.
TTCTGAAGAAATGAGATGATAGTGAAGGCTTCCAAAAATAAGTACCTGCAGCTGCAGCAGGAACAATGGCTGTGTTCAAGCAAGATGCTCACAGAGGACTAGTACTGGGGTGTCTGGAGGCTGCCCCCCAGTTTGTAAGCTGACAATCACTCTTTATCCCTTTTGTTCTCTCTGGTAATGGGCAGACTGCCTGGACCCCTGCTCAAATGCAAGTGTTTAAATTGGCTGTGTTTTGGTCATACTTAAACTCTCTCTTTAAGGGACAAGGGGATTGGCCCTATCGGTGCATACAATCGCATCACTCTCCACGTTTTGACAGTACCCCCTCACCGTGCAGTCTCCTCACTTGCTGCTTTAAATGGAAGAATGATTAGCTGAGGGCACTGGTTTTTGAAGTCATGTTTAAAGTGTCTCACTGGAATAAGATGCTATAAAACATACCCTGAGTATAAAAGTGACAGAATCCTGGATCATCAGACGGAGGCAGAACACAACAAAATCCTGTGTTTTACCTGCATCCTGACAGGATGCAGGTAAGATGCAATCCTGACAGACTTCTTTGCTCCCAACATGGTCTGTAGCTTCCAAAGATGCTTTTGTTGTTTACATTTAAGGAGTTTAAATAGAGCATTAATCTAAAGGCTTTCCTTTGGTTTGCAGCAAGCATCTTTTCCCCAAATCTCTTGGCCCAAATAACCAATTCACTTGCTCATGTTTGAATGGGAGAGAGGCCACAAGATTGATGGAATATGGCTTTGGTTTGGTTTATTTTAGTTTTTCTGACGTAATGCAGCAGGTAGCAGATCATGGAAATCTAGGTTTTTTTCCTAAACACAGGAGAGAGTGCAATTATTCGTACTTCTGAATGACTTTGTCACCAGGAGCTCTGTGTCCTTGCTGGCAGAGAGCACACACCTCGGTCAGTAAATGCCATTTCTGCAGAGTTAACTCAGATGGGAGTAGTTGTTTCTGCTCTTGGCAGTTAAGTAAGTACCACTTCATTATTTCCCTCAGTATTTGGAAGTTGAATTTTGTAATGGAAAATCTAGGGATTTGAAAAGCCTAAACAGATCAACAATCTTGTAAATGGAACCCAGGAAACATTAATTAAAACACACTGGTTCCCACATTCTTATCTGTCCTCTGACAAGTAAAGATAGGAAATGCCTCAAGCAATTATACTCTAGTTTATTTATCTATTTGCAAAGGTCTTTTTAATTTTTCTTCTTTTCTGTTACAGGAAAGTACACTCTAGAACAATTTTATTTCCTGGTGAAGCTTTGCAAGAGAAATTTGTAAGCTAGCAGCTGCTGGTTTTGAGCACTTCAGTGTCTGTGTTTCTGAGTGAAAATGGGTTCACAAACATGGTGGTGTAACCTACACCAATATAGATAATTGTATGCATGGACCACGCATGAAAACTTGCTTGTATCATCATCCCTGAGGACTCCATCAAAAAATTTATACAGCTGGGACTTGAGCCTGGGGTTTATGGGTTTTACTCTTTAAGAGTCTTGGATCTGGAAATCTCTCACTGCGTGCAGCTGGTGAAAATATATGTGAAACTCCCAAACTGATAAGAAAGTTGCTGTGAAGGTTCCTGGTTGATAAAATGACTCAATTACCTGTTGTAATAATGCCTATTGTGCAGACTGGTTTGACACAACAGAGGCTTTAAAAGTCAGCTGATGGTGCTTGATCTCAAGGGCCTGAACTTAGCCATTAAAGTCTGGTCAACACAGCTGTTAACCTCTGGAAAGATACAGTGATTTATGAGAGATTTTGGATTATGTCTTTGACAACCATTGTTGTAGCTAGGAGTGTCTAGGGACACCTTGTGGAGTTGTAGGCTTCATCAGGGACACACCCTCATTTCCAGACAGCGGTGATCAACCTCTGTATGGATGGTCACCAACAGCTCGTCTGTAAAGGAGGTGGCTTCCACAGGAAAAGGCACTTAAGATGCCTAAAAACGTTTGTACCTTTACTTTTATCCCCCTGAAGTAAGGAGGAAAGGCCTCTCCTGCTGTAGTTACACAAATTCCAGCCTCTAACTTTAAAATAAGTCTTTATGCTAGTATCAATACTGATTCTTTTCAGGATGACACTGAGGTCTCCACGTAGAAGGGAAACTGCGGACTCTTAAAAAAAAAAAAAAAAGAAATGGCTGAAGTTTAATAGATACTAAGAAAAATAAATAATAGCCTGGATAAAAATAAGGTATTCTCAGTGAGCCAGGTTTCATACTCATGACTTCTGCTGATTCCCTGATTACTCAAGGTCTCCAGGGAGGGCTGAACAAGTTGCCTTCGGTTTCTAAGGCAAAGGCCCCTCTGTCCTCCCATAGCCTCCTCTTTGCCCTCCTTTCTAAAAAGCAAAGGTAAAATATCTCACATTCACATCCCAACATAAAGCTTAAGGAAGCAAACCAGGCACGAATACACATTTTCCCTTTTCAGTGACCTTTAATCTGTTTGCTTGTGTTGTGAGAAGCAATTCATAAAAATATGGAAAGGGTGTCAGATTTCTCACAATATTTTTTCAATGTCAGATGGCTTGCTCTTTAGGCCTGTTTATCAAATACATGGCATTTTAATGTACAAATTCACACATCTTCATGCAAAGGGAAGAGATGGTTATTTTAACAATTAAATCACAAGATGGGATGTTTATTTTCACTTTGCACACATCTTGCATTGCATCGCTGGTATTTAAGACATTTGAAGGGAGGAAGAGACTCATCTCCTAGGCAGCTGAACATTTCTCTTATTTCTTATCTGAAAACGGCAAACCCTGGCCAGGTCAAAGATCACTTGAATTGGTCTTTTAAGTCAAACATCTTTGCACACACACTCAGGGTCCCCATTCCTGGTTATGTGAGGGAGATGGGAAAGATTCATAACCTTCTGGCTGTATCAAAGCAGAAAAGGGGAACAGCAGATAGAGGAGTCATGGGATCTGGCTGTAGAATAGCCCACGCAATCCAAATTCAGAGAGGTTTTACTTTTGATCTGTGGGTTTTTTATATGGAAAAAGAAGCTTTATAAACCTGATCAAAAGTTTGCTGATACCAGCAGAAGTCTGCGAAATACTGATAACTGTATAGTGACATGCAGCTGTGATATCAATTTTTTCTCATTAGCATACTCAATCCCATTCCTCTGATCTCTGGGGACAGAGTTTTCCTTCCCCTGGCCCTCTGCAGCCCCATTTGGCTTGGCAGCTTCCACAGCAACACTGCTGCGACTGACAGGGCACAGGATTATTTTCCAAGCTTTGCCTCTGAAAAATGCCACACAAGCACCAAATATCGCTGATGTGGATTCCCAAAAGCACAAACAGCCCAGCAAGGAGAGCAGGGAAGTGGTTTGTAAGAAGAGGAATGCAGAAGTGGCAGAAACCCAGGGAGCCTGAAGCGCAAGGGAGACTGAGCTGAATGTAACTCCAAGGCTGTGTGCAGGAAGCTGTCCCCACCACAGATGGTTTCCTCTGCCTCTCTCCCTCTCCCTCTGGGGGAAATGCTGGGCATCCCGTAGCAACGTCCCTGAACACACACCTATGCTGGAGTTATATAGCCTATACTTGCCCTCAATGGCATTTGGGAGAAGCCAGTCTGAGGTATTTGAGTTTTGGATTAGGGATCTTTCTCCTCCTGCACCTTACATGCTTTTCCTTCAGGTTCTCCTCTTTCCCAGGCACTGTGAATGCCCCCATTTGCTTTAGCTGCTTTCTCAGCTTGTCTTTTCCACTTTCCTTCACAGTGCTGTCAGATGAAAAATAGTTCTGGGCAAGAAGTACACCTGTCTGATATGCTGGAGTAGCAGACCTAATTGCATGTGGCATTGCAGCACACTGTAAGATAATTGCTAGAGGCAGATCTTCTGTATTGTAGATACATTCATGATCCCAAATCTGCAAGTGTCTGTAATGATAAAGGAAGCAAACTTCAATTAGAACTGATATTTTTCCTCTTTTGGTCAGGAAGGTGATTGACTGGCATGTCAATCATGTCTGAAACCTCTATTTCTTAGGAATCTGTCCCCATATCTCAAAGAGATTTGGGATCCCTATGACTGCTATCTGTGCAGTTAGTTTAAAATACGCAATTACTTCCACAGCTCCTCAAGACAGACCACGCTAACCTGCCAGTCAAAATCACGCTCTAGATTCAAATAGTTTTATGAAGGTGTATGTACATACAGGGTCAGATCATCAATTTAAAGTCGTATCAATTTCCACTTACATTAAATGAATTGTGTTTCACATATACCAAGTCTCAGACACCAGACCTGCTGCATGCCCCATGTTGCTGGCTGAACTAAACCAGTGAGACTTCTGATTAAACTGGGCTCTGTCCACACCCAGCTCACAGACATGTCCCAAAGGTCCCAAGTGGCCACACAGCCTTACATAAGGAGTTAGAGCTGTGCTGCAGGCACTAGCCTCAGGGCCTGTCTTACCCTTATGGAAAAGTGAAAGCCCATGTATTATCATGTGTTACAATCCTGATAAAGGCTGGAAGCATTCACAGGTGCATTACGGCAGCTTGGCTGGCAGGCAGTGATTTTATAGGATGGGCCGATGTGTATGAGCTTGGCAGAAGAATCAAAGTTAATTATTATGCTAACACTTATGCTAGTGAAGGAGAAGGGAAGACTGAAGAAGCTGGGATGTAGGTAATATCTTCTCTCAGGCCAGTGTCAGCTGGTGCAGAATTCATGACCACTGCCTCTCTATCACACTTCCTGTGGTCATGCTGTCGTTTACCATTGCTTGGCTCAAACTGGATGCAGGAACCTGTGTCAGATTAGACCCAAGGGACATCCTGGGAGAAAGGAAAAATTATCTGCACCTAAAAGCACAGCAAAAGCAATCTGAGATTACGTTTTTAGGTATTGTCCCTCAAACATCTCTTCTTCAATTAAAAGTGTGCTGGAGTTAAGACCAGGGCTGTCTCTTGTCATCATTCAGCTAAGAAAAGTTTCCTGCAGGAAAAACATCACATGATTCCAGTGTGAGACTGGGACAGGTTTGCCTGCGTGTTTGTTACTGAGGGCATACAGGCTGGGTACATTCACACAGTTTTGTGCTCAAAATGCCTTAAAATGCCTTTATGTTACATGGAAAAGCATTTCTCCAACTTGATTTGGAGAGGCTGAGGTTGAGATTAGCCAAACCCACAGCCTTTACACTCCATAAAATCCCACCTAGTTTGAAAAGAGCAGCTGAACTCATCTTGCCAGGAACAGCATCTCCTAATAAAGCTCAAGCCATGTGAAAATTGATTTAGAAGCAATTTCATGTAAATAAGTTAGAGTGGATAGAAACCAGGGCCTGTACTACTTGCTGAAGGCTCAAATTGCACTCTGCCGTGTGTACATCGCTGGTAATTTCCAAGATTGTGATACAAAAAGCAGTGTCATGCAGGTAACGAGAGATACAGAAGAAGAATGCTTCTATGTCCAGAAAACAAATTTAGAGCTGACTAGTTTTCATATTTCCGTTTTGTGGATCCTTGGCCCCACTTTTTCTGGAAAGCATGTGTTCAGCTTGTACGACATAAATGTATTATGTGATAGCTCCTCAACCTCACTTTCCGAATGTTTCCAGCTTGGAAAACATTTGTTGTCTTCTAAGCATTTTGGGAATAAACCTGCCCTCCTCCCATGTCGCTACCCTTGGGTAGCACCCTCCATAAAGAGAATGGGAAATGCTCAGAAGTTACTAGAAACAAGCTCAGTGCAGGCCCTTTAAGCATGGCAGATACAATGTGCTACAGCTCTCATCATGATTCTACTCGATTTTTAAAAGTTTAAATTCTCAGGTTAAAATTTTAATTGAGCTCCTGACCACTTATGTCACTCTTTCTCTCGGTTGTTTATTTGCCTTTTGAGAACAGGAGAATATAGGAAAGTTTCCTTTTGGTGACATTCTGCCTACCCACATATCAGTAAGAGGATTTAATAGCTTCTTGTCTTTAACTCTGATGCATTGTTGTAGTTAAACTACTATCATGTTTCATACCTGAACCAGTTCCTATCAGTGATGGATGGAGCATTGCGTTTCTATGTACTATATCTCAGCCACAGATTGTAAATTCTGTGCAATTCTTTTGGGGCAAAAAGCACTAGGTAATGATAGGTATGAATCATTTTATGTAATACTTAGCTGCAGTTATTACTGTTTTAGATATTCATCTCACATCAGTGCACAGATGTTTAGAAGACAGGCCTAAATAAAGGAAAATTAAAAAGAACTCTGCCTGTTTTAGGAGTTTGCATCACTTAATGCTTTTTGCATCAAGTTAAGCAGAGCTGGGCTTTTTTTTACTTCTGTATTAAATCGTATTTCCTAGCATGGCTAATAAGTTTGTGTTTCATGCTGCTTATTCTAATTCTATTTCTAAATGAAACTGAAAAATAATTAGGCCCCTTCTCCCTCCCAATGGATTGAAAAATGTATTTAGATTCTTATCCAGAAGCTATGTGAAGAGTGGTATTTAAAAGTTACCAAAAATAGGGTGTCCAAGGAGTATTGTGAAATGAGTACAGTTGATGTATTTCCTGTGTGAGGCATCAGTTCAGTGCAAGTTTTCCTTGGCACACATGAAGCCATCACACCAGAAACAAATGGTCACTTCAGCTTTCCTGTTTGGAGCTTCCAGGGTCTCGGCTTGTGTATGTGCATATTTTGGTGTCCACACTCAGTGCCAGTAAAGCCATATTATCTTCTAAGCATTTATGCACCTGTCAAGCCGATATTAATTTCTGCTTTAATGCTGTTGTGAACAAGAGAAAGAATAACCTTCCTGTCTGAGGAAGAACTGCACAGACAATATTAAAACACGGGTGGTGACAGAGGAAAAGGAACTTCTCTGCAGCTCACATCGCGTGGTCCAAAGACTTGCATAAAGGGGAAAGGCAAGCATTGGAGGAAAACTGAGGGAAGCCCATAAATGAGCTGGGACTTGCTGCTGTGCTCCCAGCACGCCGGGCAGTCTCCTCTGGCAAACCCAGTATTGTTCCTGGGGCTTATGTTCCCCAAAGATACATTTAATACATCTTTTTTTCTTCTCCAAGCTTCCATATAAAGCCCAAGAGTGGTCATTCTTGGTGCTGTTAAAACACTCTTGTCATACCATGAGAGGTCTCTCCACCTTTAAGAACACAAATTGCAGTCTAGAGTGGCGACAGTGGCAGAGGTGTGGGAAATGGAGGGTTCCCATCTTCAGAAGGAGAGTCTGTGCAGAGCCTAAATGAACTGAAAAAAATCTGAGGCAAAGTTGAGGAAGCAGAAAAGGTTTGAACTCTGATCTGCGGAAGGCTAATGACTGAAGAATTACGTCCATCTTCAGGCATGTTCCTTGCACTGAATGCACTCTTCTGTTCTCAGCTCAGATCCGTTTTAGGTTGGTCTGTCTTCACTCCAGATGTATTAGAACTAAATAAGTAATAATATTAGTAACATGTGGTTTTTCATTTGAATGAAGCCCTTACTCTGAGGCTCAAACAACAGTTTTCATTTCCAGTTTGTCATCATTAGGCAAACCAGGAAGGTGGAAATGGAGACCAAATTCAAGCACTGATGTGAATCCTGCATGTCCTTCATTGACAGTCGACTTCTCTTGCCCCGTTCCTCTTCTATAGAACTTCAAATAGGGCTACCAGGAGAGAAGGCCAGCTTCTCTGGGAATATCATACAGCACAGTGTTTAGAGCACATTCCCAGAATACGGGGAGGTCTGGCTGTCCTATCTTACCCCTTCACAGGTGACAGGAAACTGAGCCTGCTCTTCTCATCCACTTTACCCCTTTAGCCTTAAATATACAGCAAGCTGGTTGTGACTCCTTCTCCTCCATTTTTTGGCTGTAGTTCACCTAACAATTCTTATTTCAAACCCATGCAACACAAACAATGGAAATTTTTTAATTCTTGATTTTATTTTTTTCTTAGGCAAATACAATGCTTGCAGAATTTTATTTCACATTTTTTGGCAAAATCTTGGGTTTGATTTAATCTTGCAGTTCAGCTGCAGCTAGAGAAATGGGTATCTTGCATCCCAGGTGGAAAGCAGGAGGGGGAAGAATTTCGCATTCCAGAACTGTGTTAGCAGGGGAGAGGAGGGGAGTCAGGTGTAATTTGTGGGCTTGACTCTGCCTGTACTCTGGCTTGGGATCCCACATACCATTGCTGGTTTTACACACACTATCAATCCTGCTTGGGGGCTTCCTTCTCTGGGATAGGAGCTGAGGAGAGCTGGAAGAAATGTCCTCCTCAGGTGTCCCAGCAGTTCTCAGTGCCAGAGCCAGTGGGCAGGCAAGGGGAGGTTCAGTGCGGGGTGGGTGCCCCACAGCCTGGCTGCAGAGATGTGTGATCGTGTCTTCAGCTCATCCAGGGGCACATCAGGAGATTACCAAAGAAATGACTACTGCTAGCTTGAAGTGCTGTGAGAGAAGGAGCATCTTCCTGCTAAAACACAACAGCCTTTCATGTCCAAATGTGACTGACAAATCCAGTCTCAATAACTCTTTAAGGCAAATCAATTAATTTAGCACTCCTAACTTACACTATGTCTCAGCATTCTGTAAATTGGATTTTGATGGGATTTTCATTAGAGCTCCAAAGGGACAAAGCTGCATTTATTTAATAGTTCAAAGGAAGACAGGGAACTTTCTGAAATCCATTTAGATTGTCATTGTTTAACTTATTTATATAAAACAGGTTTGTCTTTTATTAGGAAACTGGGAATAATTTTATTTATACATGTTTCTAGCTCCAATTTTGCCATAAGAGGCATGAAACCATTTTATCACTTATACTCAGCCCACTACAGTGGCATTTGAAGATCATAAAATCTACTTGTTTCACTCTTACCTAACACAGTTCAAGAAATGTTGCTATTCACTTTCTACTGCCTGAAAACACTTATTGTGCTGCTATTATTTTTTTATTACTTTTTTTAATGCTAGAGATTAGAATCTAAAATGTCTGCCTGCTTTCTCTTCAGATCTAGAGGTAACAAAGGGATGAAATTAAGCTCGACTTCCTTTCAGAGGCAGTGGTTTCTCACACCAGGGCAGTGTTGTACGCTTATTTTCCCCAGCTCCCAGACTTTGCGTATCTGGCAAGTCAGCCATCCAGCAATCAGCCAGAGATGATGCATGGGATATCTAAAATCTGAATGAATACTGAGACAGTGGCCGGCTAGGTAACACCCAGTGCTGTCTGATTAGCATGCAGGAGGCTTGCCAAGAGGTTAGGAGAAAAAGCAATGAGAGGGGAACTTTGGAGACGATGGGGCAGCAGTAGAGAGAGGCAGCTTCAGGCTCACGAATTTTGATGTTGACCCCATGCAAGCTGAAGATGACGGCAGGGGATAAATCCCCAGAGGGGAGTAGCCCATGGGATGTACTCAGCTGCTATTTTTAGATCTGCCAGGAGAAGACCTTGTACGGGACCTGCACCCAGGGAAGCAGTCTGTGGCAGCTCGTGCTCCCTCTTGCCATGTGTGGTACCCTTGTCTACCTGGTGCCTCTCAAATCCTCTGTTTGGATAGGGGAGCTGGTGGAGGTCGTGTAAGGCTTTGTATGGAGGCTACAGGCTTAGTGCCCACAGAGCAGAACCTGATAGAGTCCTTCAGCATTTGGTATTGTGTTAACTAATTATTTGGTCTAAAACGCCTTTTAGTGGGAGAGACCAATGCAGGGCTATTCTGCTGTTCATCAGAATGACATTTTTTTAATTTCTGTTTGTCCGCGTTGGATGGTAATGCAGTGCTACACGGCACAGCAGAATGACCAGGAGTGATGTTTTTAAGCAACAATAGCTGACCGTGACCAAAGGAACAGCTGTGACCAAGAGCATCCCTGGCTGTGCCAGCACAGTGATCAGGCTGCTCTTGGCAAACTCTCAGGATCCTGGGTCATTTATGGAGCCTGGGATCATAGCTGTCTCCTTTTTCCATTTGGTTTAGTCTGATTGAGTTGGAGAGGAAGGCGAGTTTTTGGAGGAGAGGGACTGGCTGCCAGGTTTCAGGGGCTGGGAGCTTTACCTGCAGGTGCTTGGATTTAGGCCGTGCCAGAGGCTGGGAAAATTGACTTCAAGGGGCTGAAATCAAGGAGAAAAGATGAGCTATTTTCTACATGAAAAACCACAGCGTTCTCCTTAAATGTTGCATTGAATGCTGCTCAGATATCTGCCTTGAGATGGCTTTGCTCTTGGAAAGGGTGGAGAACTTCAAAACCCACATGTAGAGTCTGTAGCTGTCCAGAGATGCACACCAGAGCAAGACTTGCACAGCACCATGTGCTGTCATCAAAACATCCTAAAAAGCAGGGCAGTCTTGGCTTCAAATATAATTTTCCTCCTCAGATGTCTTTGTACTGCTTTTTCAAACCTGTGAGTTTATAGGTTAATAAGTTAATAATTACAGGATAATACCTACCAAAGGGTAGGCCTACAAGGAAGCTGGAGATGGGCGCTTCATCAGGAACTGTAGTGGTAGGACAAGGAGTAATGGCTTCAAACTGGAAGAGGGGAAATTTAGGTTAGATATGCAGAAGAAAATGCTTTACTCTGAGGATGATGAAGCGCTTGAATAGGTTACCCAGAGAAATTGTGGATTCCCCATCCCTGGCAGTGTTCAAGGCCAGGCTGGATGGGGCTTTGAGCAACCTGCTCTAATGGGTGGTGTCCCTACCCATGGCACGGAGGTTGGAACTAGATGCTCTTTGAGGTCCCTTCCAAACTGAAGCATTCTATGATTCTGCTCTATGATTCTGTATATTAAACGGAATTAGTGTGACTAGGTGGGGCTATGAAATCTATTCACATAATTCATCATAATGTATAGAATTTTGTGTTCAGTTGTCTCTTCCCTTGGTGCTAAACTGGTGCTTTTTCAAAAGACCCCCTCACTTGCCTCAATTGACACATCTTTCTGGTTTGTCTCTGATATTTGGTCACCTCAGTATTTAATTGCCTTTCTCTGAGAAACAGCACATTTGTGGTCACGGGTCAGTAGTTGTTACTCTTACTCTTGATAAATGTAAAGTTGTGATTTATTCCTACTAAAAAGGGGGTTTTGTGTCTTAAAAGTAGTTTGTGCTGCAGCAGATGACAAGAGACCATCATGCATTTTATTTTTGGGAGATATAGGCAGACTTGGCTAAATAATGAGTAGGGCTACAGTAAAATTCATGAGCATTCATCATCTGCCTGTGCTGAAGGTGACATATTGAAAGGCTTACGAGTAGCAAAGATAATTACAAAGAAATGGCTGTGGCAGCATAATATGCAAAGAGACATACAGCTTATAGGGAAAAAAAAACAAACTAGGGGTGGCATGAAGGAATGGGTCATTGATGGTTGATTAGAAACTGGGTCATTTGGTTGCTGCAAGGTGTGAAACACTTCCTGGATTTCCCAGTCAAACACCTGCAGAGTTGGAGATATCTGTAGAGTCCCTAAGAAATAGCAAAACATTTCCAGTGCTGTGATTTCCCTACATGCATAAAATGTACAGCAATGGATTCAGTCCCTTTGGATGCTTCAGAAGGGCAGATAGTTATTTACACACACACAGATTATGGAAATGGCATAATTCTATTTTTGGTGTGGTCTTTAACCAAGTACCCCCAAACTGTATGAAAATGCATGTGGAAATCATCCTTGAATGAGAATCAGAAATAATTACCTGCAGGCACCCCCGAATTTCTAAGGATATCTTGCAGCCAGATTCTAATTTACAGGAACTTTCCAACGAAGCTGAACTAACACCTTTCAGACAGCATTACTATAAATGAAAAAGTTACATCCAAATGTGCCCATCTAGCTAAGAAATGAGGTTGGGAGCATTGTCTCATTACAGGATAACCACTATATTCCACCTTTCAGAGGTCTTGCTTACATATAAATAATTTTAATGAGGGTCATCTTAGGAAGAAGCATTTGGGATGAGGGGTCCATGGGATAGAAAACAGGTATTATATGCTCTTTTTCTTAGTTCAGTATTGATTGACTAATTTCATATCTTTCTCCTATTGTCAGTTTGGCCTTGTGGCCTTTTCTCCCATTTCATTATTGTAAGCCCACTATTATCTTCTTTCCTCTTTGAATATTTGATTTCACTGATTCCCATCTTCTTCCTGACATGTCAATACATATTTATAGTAGTTTGCAGGAAATAAACCACCAGATTCTGGTAGGGAGCTGGCTGCATATTATGCCATTGACTCATATAGGGGCAGCCATCAGAGCTTGGGCTCTGGTCTCACAGGTCCCCTATGAGACAGACCCTGTTTAATATTCAGAGCTGGTTTTAGGGATGAGCAAGTGAAGAAAGCAATGTTAGTACACAAATGGGATGACCTCTACCTTGGCAGTCACAAGTTGCAGTCTGTGCTCTTCCAGTACAGATGTGTCAGACAGATGTTGATCACGAGCTGGTGGCACACTTTTATCTCTACCAATGTGTAGCAGTACATTCTTCTGAAAAAAAACCAAAATCTGAAGACCTTCTTCTTTCTACAGTTAGTATATCTTTATCTGGGCACAAATGCCCAGGTGTTAGTTGCAGTGCTTTTGCCAAAATCTGGTAATGATTTTGTCTGGAAACCTTTGTTTCTCACTTAACTGCCTTTTTTTTTTCATCCTACTTTCATCTGAAGCAGCTGAGAGCTGCTGTGCTCTTGTGCATGTTGATAAACAAGGTGTAGGTTTTGGGCTATAGGATCAGAAGAGATTCAAGCGAAGTTCTTGCAGTAGAGAGAACAACAGCAGCAGCTGAGACCCTGTGAGGGTTCACTGTAAAAGGATTTATCTTTTATTAATCCTTCTTTTTTTTTATTGCACAGTTGAACTTGTGGATGGAAGAGCAGCATGCTTGTTCTGACTTTGGCAGTAGATTTTTTAGAACATGATTTTTTAGAACAGAACTTATCTTTATTACTATGAAATATCTGCTCCAGGTAAGGAAAAGTGATTGTCATGAGAAATGATGAATGATGTTCACCCAACTGCAGGTTTTCCTTTAATATTTATGATAGCAGTCCGTTTTTTGAGCTGATATATTTAAAAGTTTTAGATTTGTTTTTCTCTAACACGTTATGTTTCCCCAGTGATGTGAAGACAGTTATGGAATAATACAGAGAGGTGATTTATTTCAATGTGTAAAATACCTCTGAATGGCTCACTATCTGGTTTAAAGGGGCTGCAAGGAAGACCAGACTCTTCAGGCTAGTTAGTGTTTCTGAATAACTTTTCTCAGTGACATTTTTATCGGTTCCTTAGGATAGTCATGCTCTGAATAATAGCTTACCATTTTATTAATTTAGTTTCTCTCGTAAATTCCAGACCTTTGTCTTATGTCCCAAATCCAGTCTTTCTTATCCTGTCCTGCACTGGGGTTTCAAAGCATGGCAATTGTCGTCTGAAGACTGATTAATTGTCTTTTGTTAGATACCCTATATTTGCTTTTCTTTTTTTTCCTACTCCTTCTTACTCTGTATCTAAATTATTTTATTTCCCATTCTGTCCTCTCAAATGATCATACTATAAATCAAAATTAAAAATGGGCATAGTACAGCCTACTCACTGAGTGAACAGCTGGCGTCTTAGAGAATTTGGACCTTTAGACCTAATATTCTTCAGCAGACACAAGCTGGAAAAAGGAACACTTTGATTAGCTTTGAGGAACAACCTTTTCTCTGGGGTAAACATTTTTTAACCCAGAGTAGTCAAACACTGGAACAGGGTTGGGCTGGAGACCCATAGGGGCCCCTTCCCACTTATGCTGGATCTGTGACATCCTGCAAGGGAATAATTGTCCTATGTGATTTACTGATACTGGAGTTACCTTGCATAGCTCAGTGGTGGCTTTGCTGCTTGTGAGGGATGCAGCCTCCCACATTGCTCCACAAATGTTTTTGCCACATAACTATTTTCCATTTACAACTTTTGCTTTGTTTTTGAGTCTATTTGTTATGCCTTTTTGGTTGCAAAAAGTCGTCTTCTTAGCCAGGACTGATCCATGTTTATAAAGGCCATTGCCTGCCCAATGGCAAAAGCCATATGTTCAGGGTTGCTGCCAGCTCTCCCAATAGGGTCATGTGTGGTTATTTAGCCAGCTGTGGTCTACTCTGCAGTGAGAAAGACCCGATTTTCCCTCTATTGGATCTGCCTAGAGCTACTTCCTCCTTCCTTTTTCTCCTTTATTTAAAATCAGGGAACATATTGATCATCTGCAGACACCTAAAATTGTTCTTATCTGCAGTAGCAGTTCTCTACTCCATATTTACTTCTGGCTTTAAAGATACTTTCCGGCCCTTCTGTGCTTGAATACAAGATGTGGTTTCCTTGCCTTTACCATCAGGAACCTCCTTCTGAATGTAAATATGAGCACAGATTTACAAAGACAACCTCCAGCCAGACACCTTCCCCTCAAGCCTGAGCTCAGGGTAGCTGGGAGACGATCATCATTTGGGGTTTCCTTACATAAGGTGAGGCTATTTTTTTTAACAAGGGCCCTGTTTATTCCCCACCTACTTCTCCTCCCAAAGGCTGCACTGCAGGTCGCATGATGCTGCAGAGGGTCCTGGACAAGCAGGTGAGTAAGGGCGTTGTGAAGGTCTCTGGAGTGAGAGGAACATGAGAATGCAGAGCCTGGGTGGCAAAGTCAGCATGAAAGCACCAAACAGCTTGTATTTCACCAGGTCCCCCCAACCCCTTCGCAACCACTAGTAAAAGGCTGAAGATTTAATTGGTTTTGTGGCACTGCCACTTCACAGAGCAGAGGACTCCAGCAGTCCCCAGCAGACCCGGTCACACTGGTGGCGTGCAGCTGGAGGCAGCACACCACCAAGGCACAAGAGTGCAGGCATATTTCTGGGGCAGTGGTCAACAATTTCCCTTTGGAAGTGTTTATAAATTAGCAACTTCTTTTTTTTAATCTATAATTTTTCATCAAAAGAGGAGCTCCTGTGTGCCCCCTTTCTTTCCCTTTCTGCCATTAAATATGAAATAAAAAGAATGTAAGTGGATTATGGGGTCCCCCCCCTTCACTTTTCTCTTTCTTGTTTTTCATTTTGACTTTCTGAAGCTTTCTTAACTTTGGAGCTGGCAAAGTACTCTAGCTCTGTACTTTGACTGAGGTCCTGACCCGAGAGGAAGGGTTGAAAATCAGCAGAAAGAAGGAAATACAGGGAGGAAAAAAAATATTATTAAAATAAAAACCTCTCCAGATATCACTGCTGTATTTTCTCACACAGAGAACTGAGTGAATCTTTAGCTGGTAGCTAGATCTGCAGAGGAAACCTCATCTGCATTTCCTTAGCAAAGATGCAGATGTAATAAATATTAACTGAATATTGACTTCTTTGGAGTTGTTGAGATTCAGTGTGATAACAGGATGCATAATAATGCTCAAATGAAGTCCCTAAAGCCTTCAGTGGGCATCAAGGACTGCAGCAATTATGTGTGAATCTTATATTCCTTATTTACTTGGCCAGAGGAAAGAAATGCAGCTCATTTGGGAACAGGCAGACAGTCTCCCATTTTCTTTCCCAGAGGGGAAGTGTCCCACCATTTTGCAGGCAGAAATCTGTCCTCCCAAAGCAAGGATTTGTCCTGCGTCACCACCAGAGTTACTGGCTGCAGATGGGGAGTGCTCTCCCCATCTGTAGGCTCAGATTTGAGGTCACTGTGACCTTTGCCATCCCTCTGCACTTGGAAGCCGTATCCCCCTGCTTCCTCTTGGCTGAGCGTAACCCACTATCACTTGTTAGCCAAATTTTCAGTCAAATTATTTTCTGCTTTCTCCTGTGCTATACTTTGTAGTGGAGAAGAAAAAAGAAAAACGCTAACAATGACCATAAAGCCAGATTTTCAAAAGCTCTCCCAGCAGACATTGCTCTGACCTTTGCACAAATGTGGATAACCCCAGGCTGGGAATGGGATGTTGGTGTGCATTGTGTGAGGTGGCACTGCCTCCCCTTGCCCGCATTCATCCCCCCGTCCGCCCCGAGGATATCTCCCGTCTCAAAGACACACCATAGCGAGCTCCACGGGGCAGGGATGGGCTTTCTGCTTGGGGCACGGAGGCTGTTGCTTGTCACGAGAGCCCTTAAGGAGCACAGGCATTAATTATAAACACCAGGCAGAGACCTTCACTGCTGTGAGGAGGTGTAGCAGCTCTGGACGTGGTGAGGCGAAGATCCAGCACAGATGTTCTCAGTGTTCCTGGTATGCCGAGGATCGTTTGCGCCCGCGGGAGTTATTTTTACCGTGGCGTTTCATTAGCGTTATATCTCTCCCGAACCTTTCCATAAGCTTCCTGCTTTGAAACGGCAGCACAAACGCAACTGCCGCATGCTCGAGATTTAAAAGTGAGCTGCTACCAGCTCCCCTAGAGCCGCTGATGGGGAAGCTCAGCTGTGGGTAGTGCTGCAGATGCTGCTGCTCTGAAAGGTAAAGTGGAGCAGAGGGAGGGAAGGCGCAAGTGGTGGAGGAGGATGGAAGGGAAAGCAGATGCGTGACAAGAGAAAATGAAAATAGGTCTGTTGTAAAATATTTTTTTAGAAGAGAATGTTTTCATATATTTCTATGTTGGACAATTTAGCTACGGTTTTTGTATAAGGCTGTCTGCATCTATAGCAATTAATTCAAAAAGAAACATAATTTAGATGTGTTAACATGACCTATAATTCCTTATAAAGCACCAGTAAATATGAATATATTCATGTTCCCACCTCCTGTGAAATAGCCATGGGCAAGTGTGATAATTATTAACTTTTGCTTACCGAACAAAACTACATTTCATCTACAGCCAAATGTTCATTCCTTCTGAATGTAAACTAGAGTATTTTTCCATACCAGAATTTGAATTCTGCACAAAAGCAAGTGTGGTTAAGCCTTATCCAACTGCTTACGTAAATAAAGCTCTCAATATACCTTAGTGTTAGTATTAACAGAGTAATGTAATTTTCTCTTAATATATGTTAGTGTTTGTAATAACAGAGCAATGTAATTTGGGTACATTTTAACCGTGCTTTGAAGTAGTATATTTGGTATGGCAAGTGTTTTCCTAAGTAATGAGCCAAACAAATTGCTATTCAGCTAGAGGAAGAGGTTGTAAAATATGAGTTCTCTGAAATATCACAAAAGCACTTTCAATTGATAGCAGTAAACAACACAGAGATTCACCATTGCTGGGCTTGCCTCCTTTGAGAGGAGTCGTAAAGCAAGAGCTATACTGAAGTTGTCAGTAAGTGTTTTATCCCAAGGTCAAAGAGGAGAGAAAAGAAAATCATATAATCATGAAAGGTAAAGACTGAATGCTTTCAGTAACCTCAAAATCTTTCGGATGAGAAATGAGTTGTTAGATTAGTTGTGGACTTCAGGGTGCTGTCAGTACTGAGTTTTTCATCCTGAGAGAACTGGATGTGCCGTGAGCTAGCACATACATGTCTGTTATTCCACTTGCATGTCCTCCGATGAAAGTCTCTGCTAGTGTTTTACCTGTTGAGCTCACACCCTGTGAGGCTCTACACTGAGCTTTGGTCATCTTAGAATTTCAGCGGAAGCCTTGTGCCTTTCCCTGTGAAGTGATAGGGTTCAGGACACAGAGCCCTCAGGTTGGGTGACAAATAATGGAAGACACGAACCTTCACAGAAATCCAAGGCACAGAAATAACTTCCTGCTGGAGCAGGCTGATCCCCCAGGAGGGACTCCTTGGCTGGGTCCAGGGTAGTGGACTTAACTCTGCGAGGAAGGGAACTGCCTCTTGATCCAGGGAAGCTGCCATAGACTGAGCAAGAAGCACGGACCGCAGTGTCACAGCACCTCCATTCCTCCCCTCCCATATATCTTTGTTCCTCTCCTGGAGGAGCGCAGGAAGCCAGGTCTGTATTTACATCATTTGACTTATCCGGAGCAACACTTGCCACATCCGTTTTGCCCAGCTTCTTGCGTGGTGCTTCACCTCTACATGAGCTGTGCTGCAGATGTCAGCTTGCAGTGCTGGTGCCCTGATGACTGTGATGGGACCTGGCTGCAGCTCCAGCTGTGAAGTTTGAACCATGTGGGCTGAGAGGCCAGATCCAGACTGATCCCTGCTTGCCAGCCAGCCCTCCCTAGCCTGTGGTGCTGCAGGGTTTATGACATCCCAGCCACAGGACTTTGCATTTGCCTTTGCTGAATTCATGACATTCCCATCCACCCTCTCTCCTGCCTGCCTAGCCCAGCTCTCTGAACAGCAGCCTGACCCTCCAGCACACCCATTGCTCCCCCAGGTTGGTGTTGTTCTGTGAACTTGCTGAGATCTCACTCCATTCCCCTTTTCTGGTGTTAGCAAAAGTGCTAAACAACATTGGCTCAAGTATCAGTGGGCTGCTAGCTGAGTTCTGTTCTTCTGGTCAAACCTCTTTGACCAGCCAAGTTTCCACCCACTTTATGTTCCAGTTATCCAGTTGACACCACACCAGTTTGGTTACAAGGAGGCTGTAGGAGGGAATGCCAAAGGACTTGCTAGATTCAAAACATGCAATATTGAGTTGCCTAATCACAGACTGTGGGAGCCAAACCCTTATGAAAAGACCGCTTGAGCTTGGTGCTATACTGACACAGCCACACAGTCTGTATTTTGGCACTGGTTTGGCTGGTATTTCTGGCTGTCACTGAGCTTGAAGAGAGCACAGGCTCTTGTTTTTCTGCACAGTTATTCATGCAGTTCTATTCTTTTCAATGCCAACCCAAACAGCCTGTTCACAAACAAAGACCAGATAAGCAGTATGTCACTCAGCACCGACAAGATGCAAAACTCTGAGCTGGCCTCAGGGAAAGGGCTGAGTAATGTTCATCATCTGAGTTTAAACAAGGATAACAGCTTTCAATATTACTTGCAGCTGCAGGAAGGCTTTCAGTAATTTCTTTAAAGCCTGAGTGTTGATTTTGACCATTTTTAGCTCAGCTGAACTTTAAAAGATATTGAAAGCTCAGGTGCAATTCCTTTGAGGCACAGAAAGAGCAAACTCCAGATAACAATGATAAAATATCCTGTTCACCATAGTCAAAGAGTTGGTTCCAACACAGACTAGAAGTCAGCAAAGAGTGTGCAACCACAAACGGGAATTTGCTGATTGGCTGAAACAAAACCTCAGCTCTGGATATGACGAGAGCAGATTTAAACCTGGTCAGTGGCAAGTCGAATATGAGTCAGCAGTGCCCCGGCAGCCAGGAGGGCCAACTGGGTCCTGGGGCGCATCAGGCACAGCATTGCCAGCTGGGCAAGAGAGGGAATTGTCCCGCTCTGCTCTGCACTGGGGTGGCCTCACCTTGAGTGCTGGGGGCAGTTTTGGGTGCTAAAATACAAAAAAGACATTAAGCTATTGGAGAGTCTCCAAAGGAGGGCAGTGAAGATTGTGAAGGACCTTGAGGGAAAGCCGTATGAGGAGCTGCTGAGGTCACTTGGTCTGTTCAGCTTGGAAAAGAGGAGACTGAGGGGAGACCTCATTGCAGTTACAGCTTCCTCCTGAGGGATAGAGGAGGGGCAGGCACTGATCTCTCCTCTGTGATGACCAGTGACAGGACACAAAGGAATGGCCTGAAGTTGTGGGCAGGGAGGTTTAGGTCAGCTATTAGGAAAAGAAAATCACCAGAGGATGGCTGGGCACTGGAACAGGCTCCCCAGGGAAGTGGTCACAGCACTAAGCCTGACGGAGTTCAAGAAGCATTTGGACAATGCTCTTGGGCACATCGTGTGATTCTTGGGGTGTCCTATGCAGGGCAGGGAGTTGGACCCAATGATCCTCATGGGTCCCTTCCAACTCAGCTTATTCCATTATTCTGTGATGTCATCTCAAGCAATTTCCACTTGATTGGTATTCTGACTGGGAGATGCATGGAAGAAAGTTCCCAAGCAAGCAAATATGGTCCTCCTAAGAAATAAATCATACTGCTAATGGAAAAATACCTGCTGACCAGGAATATTTCATGTCTGAAAGCTACATATCTGCTAGGGGATCAGGAGCAAAGCACTGGAGTATAGCTGATCAGTGAATCTATGTCTGAAGATCTCCTCATCCAGTTATGTATTGATTTTACAGTGATGGAAAGAAATGTGTTTATGATATACCTATTTTGTGAGGCAGTTTCTTAAGGCTTCTGCTGTGAAACCTGCTGTCACTGAGTAATGGTTTTTAATCTCCAGGGCTCTGAATCCAGTGTGTCCTGCAGTATCACATTCTGTCACTGAGGGCTTTTCTTGGCTCAAAGAAGTTGTTTGTGTCTCTGAGCATCTTGGCTGAAGACAGCACAGGCACCAAGACAGGGAATCTTAGTGCACTGGTCAGGTTGGGTGTTTGTATACCTTCCCTCCTGAGAGACACTTGTTAGAGTAGGATTTTCAGAAGAAAGTTGGTACTAAGCTCATTCTGAAAATCAGACCCTTTAAAATTGCCCTGAACTGGGTGCCCAAAGCCAGAAGCCAGCCTAGAAAATGCTTGACCAACAATTTTTTTTAATATTCTTTGAATTACATAAGGACAAAAATGGAGACATTTCCCCTTGGCCACATTTGGGATTTAAGGCTTTGAACTGAATTTTATTTAGAGGAGATTTAGAGATAAGGTTATTTCTTGACCCTATGCCACCTTGTCAGGGCCATGGAGGAGAGGGAGAGGTGTGCTTCTTGTTTCACCAGTGTAGCTGGGCTTCTCAAAATCACAGGGAAGTGGGAGTGTTGGGTGTGTAGGAGGTCAGAAGGCATGGTACAAGTAGTGTGCCCTCTTCTGACCTGCAAGGGGTGAGGAGCTGAGCTCTAGAGAAGCCAAAATATTTGCCATCCCTGCCATGATCACCAAATGGGTTCAGATTTCAAGCTGAGGTGCCCAAGCCTGTTTCCCCAAGACTAGAGCAAGAGCATGCATGGGTCCGTGTGGGCACAAACTTCAGGGAACCTGAAGTTCCTTGTGTCAGCAGGGAAGGGGAGGCAGTGCCATGTGGTAGGGAGAGGGAAGGAAGAGCATGGCCAGGAAAGAAGTTACTGCTTTGCTAAAAAATTATCCCACTGCAGCATCACACCTTTAGACAGGTGTAAAATGTGGCTCCCCAAGGAATAATGAAAATGACTCTGCAAAGTTTGAAGCAATCAAAACAAATAAGGAAAGTCCTAAACTTCTGGGCACCCACACCATGACAGGGCTGTTTTAATAGCAACCTATAAATTTTCTAGAACTGTAGAGTGTTATACAACGAAATTTTGAATACCAAAAGGCGCTGCTACCTTTTTTACATCACTGCTCTGCCAGCAACAACAGAAGGATATTTTGGCTCAGATTTTGTTTCTGTGTGATACCAGTATCTGAAGAAAGTCATTACATAAATTTGTAAAGTATATGCATGTGCACCACGAATGAAGGTAGTAGTCAACTAATTTCTGTTTTCTTTACTGCAGATACACACAAGTAAGTAAGAAAAGTAAGAAAAAAGTCTTGCTTTGATGATCTCTTTGATAAAAAAGTAATAATCACAGTATCATGAGTATCACCACGGGAAACAGCTGTTTGCTGATAAAAGATTAAAATGCAGAGGATGGGAAAGCTGCAGCTGGATAGACAAGTTGAGGTGCCTCCAGACATCCCACTGCCACACTCATGATGCACTCTGGGTTCTCCATCCAGGGACGGAGCCACATGATTGAAGCAAGCTCCTCAGTGCCTCCTCACACCCCAGCACTGGGATAAGGAACACTCTTTTTCCCCTTGTGGAGTTTCTCTCATCAGAAAGGACTAATTTACATTTGCAAGCTCTCATTCAAAATCAGTTTAGCTTTCACCTTTGTGTTTTGTCACCTGCACTTCTCCCTTCTCCCCTTTTGGCATCCTCCCTCCTCTACTCTGCTTTCCAGCTCCAGGTGCTTGCACAGGCAGTGGAGCAGTACCCTGGATCTCCCAGTGGGGAGTTAAACACCATTCCAGCATCTCAGCAGATCCCACAGCATGCCTGGGGAGAAGCAATTTGCTTGGCAAAGTCTCACGCTGGGTCCTCAGGAGGCTGTCAGGGCATGGGTGGGCAGAGGCAGGCAGAGGCAAAATCTGGAGGAGAGCAGGGCTGCAGACCCGTGCTTCTGGTTTTCAGAGAAAGCTTGTTATAGTCTTGCTGCTAAGTGCAGGGAAAACTCTTTGATGAGTCCTGCAGTCCTTGTTCAGGACCTGAAGTGTTTGGTAAAGCTGAAAAAGCTGATGTCTCCAAGAGAGCAAAGCACATCAGATATGCTGCTATTTGTACAGACATAACAAGAAATGCCCCTGTGATTTGGGGTAGATTTTAATACAGAATATTGCGAGCAAGCCAAGTGGATGACTATGGTTCACAGAGCTATGATATTACACAACTTCAAATGTCATATATGATTACAACAAGCAAAATAGAGCTGACAACGATGTAAGGAAGAGTTTTGTTTAGCAGTTGAGATTGCTAGCAATGCATGAGTACTGTTGATGCACATTTAATCAGAGTAGTTGAGTGCTGGACACTGTATTTCACATCTAAAAGCTTAAGCTAATTTGCTATTCTGTACTGTTTTAGCAAGAAAGCTGCAAGATTAACACGATTATTCTGTAAGCAAGAGATAGGGATCTGTGTGCTACAGAAAAGGAAGTTTTATTGTCTTCTCCTTTGCACATTTAGGTAAGTAGTGGTAGAAGGCAAGGTGTTTTTAAATGACAGGGCAGATGCTTTTCCCAGAGGAGAGGTGAGTTTGCCTGAGTTCTGGTGACTTCCTACAGCTTCTAAGGAGAGAGATTACTCTCCAGGACTGTATCTCCTGCTGTGCCTTTGATCTGCCTTCTGTGCCTCAGGGTGAGAGCAGCATGTGGTGGAGAGTCCTGCAGCAAAGCTATAGTTTCGTTGTCTTCATCAAGTCGGGACCGCAGCCTACACCAGCCCAGGTGTCTTTTAGAGAGTTCAAAGCTCTGCTTTCCTCAGGTTAAGACCTTCTTGCTTAAGCTCTATAAAGGGGTTCTTTCTTCAGCAGAAGGCTTGAAGGCCAGGACTCATTTTGCTTGTTTAAAGTCATGAATAATTTACTTTCGAGTCAGAGGTGCCTAAGCCTGAGGGCCTCTTCCAGTGCTTAATGCAATAGCTGACTCAGGGAAACTGCAGGGCATGAGGAGGTTTGTTGATGGGGTTGCCGCATTTTTCTGTAGACTCCCAGTGGATCTAGCCAGTCCTTGAGAGGGCCCATGTCCATGTTTTCTTTAAGGGCTGCAGTTTTGCTTTCCTGTTTTCTTTCTTTGCAAAATATGAAATGAGACGTCTAAGAGCAGAGTACAAGGGTATATACCTCAGCTTGCATAGCAGGGCAAAGGAGCTCAGCTTTTGATTGCACATCTTGCTTTTATCCGAAATGCAAGACTGTCCTTTGCTCTACAGCATTACCTTTGAAGAAGTTTAAAATTCCAGGTATTCCTAACAGCAAAACAAGCAAACAAACAAAAGTAGAAATTTTAAATAAAAAAGGAAATCTCATGAGGAGCTGAGGTTATGAGTGTCCAGAGGACATTCCCTCAGGCTGAAAGGGTAGGAAAGATAGCTGACCCATGCATGAGCCTGTAGTCAGTCAGCTCACAAAACCCTGGAGCAGGGAACAGAGGAGATCCTGAGAAACTCATCACTGCTCACTAGATCAGCTAGCTCTCTCCTAAGAGGTGAAGGATCAGGAAGGAAAAAAGACTAAAGATTTTTCAGGGGGGAAAGGAAAGGCCAGAAAAGGGAGAGGGCACTGGCAAGGTCACTGCTGAAGTCCAGAGTGGAGCTGCATCTCTACTCATCCTCTGCAGCAAAGCATCAGTGAACATGGGCTAAGGGGATGCTTTGGGGCTGTCTTGGCAAATCCCATGGGAGTTGATGTGTGTGAGAATTTGCACACTGTAGACATCAAAAAGCCGCTAGACAAGGGCTCTGGTGTTGTAGCTCACTGCAAGCTCATGGCACATCAATACCCATCAGGGTTCAGGGCTTATGCCTGTATTTGTTGTGGCAGTGTGTATACTTAGAGGAGGAGCTGCTGCAAACAGCACCATAAAATTAAAGACAAAAAATAGCAATACTGAGTTTTTAATAGCAGTTTTGGTGTGCTGCATCGCTAATGAACAGTTTAATTTCGTAGTGTGATTAATTTGCTGCCGCAGAGGATGTTTTGTTAATCTTGGAGGACATAGAATTGAAAAGGGGGAGGGAGTGGGAAACAGGCTTTTTAAGCCTAGAAATTTAATTGTAAGATAGTGCCTGAAATATAAATTGATACATATAACTGCTTTGAGAGATAAGCATTACAGATGACGTTGGTTTCTGGCAGACAGGATCATCACACTGTTATGAAAAAGATACTGCTCTGGGCTTTACTTTGTAATTTATATGGGCATGAATTTGTTTGACATAATTCTCTTGGCTGCTTCTCATCCTGTAATAAGGCAGCACAGCTCTTAAATCTTGTTATGGGCACAGGACTTTGTGGAAGGGGTGGAAATGTCCAGATTCCCCCTGAAATACACAGCTGTGAGAATCAGGTTTATGATGATATTTTCCAGTTCCCTTAAACCAAGTGCTGAGTTCACACTCTGTTCTCTATTCTCCAAAGTCTGGCATAAGTCCTTGCGAAGGATGGGCTTATATCTTCCTCGAATAAGGCAAAGCAACGCCCTTTTATTGGGATATAGCTGAATTATCTCACAATAATTAATTTCTTTATTGCTCTTCAGTGTTTGACTTTCCAAGCACCTGGGATTTTGGTTTTTTGGTTGGTCTTTTCTGCTGTCTCAGATGTTCAGTAATTAGTTAGAGAGACACATAAAGTATTTTCACATCCCTGACCATGGCAAAATTTACAAGTACCTCTAAAAAGTCTAAGAAAGCATTCCCACAGTGATAATGGATGAAATGTTTCTAGGAACCGTTTATCCACTGAAGTTGACCTTTTCTCTGTTTGAAGGCTTGAAGTGATTATTTTTTCTTAATCGTGACTTCTGAACCATGTTTAAAGTGGATAACTTTGAGCTGACAGCTGTGTCTCAGGAGCTTTTACCTGCCATATAAATACTGTATTGTAGGTATTTGCAGTCTATCATAAACAGGTATTGTGTGTTAAAGAAAGCAGATAAAACTATAAGCCAACAGAGGCAAACCAGCTGGATTTGTAGTTGCGTCTCCCTGGATTACAAGGGACCCCACAGTCAGCTTGTAATTCCTTTTCTTCACAACTCCCAAACCACAGTAACACTAAAAATACACTGAATCGGAGCAGCCCTGATGAGGGTTGTAACAGTGTAGGAGGAGCAGAGAGTAGGAGAAAGAACTACTTGCCAGATGGGTTTCCTCAAAGAAAAGGTAGGTGCCTGACCCAGATATTAAAGACATTTTTGCATCAAAGATTTTGTATTGCAACATATGTTTACAAAGCACATTGGTTGATCCCACCCTGTGTAATATTAATCCTACCCTTAGGAGGCAGCAAGAGAGAAAGGTATTTCATTATCATCTGAGATCAAAGCTAGGAAGTGCAAGAGAGGTTCAGATGAGCTACCCTAAGTTTTTCCCAACCTGAGACCAAATTTTAGCTGAGGCCTGATCAGACTGAGTTTATTTCATTTTCTGCCCTGCTTAATTTCAGTCATAGCATGAGGTACAAGACATAGCCATCTGCAGAGAGTTGGGCCTAGTATGTGTATTTCATCTCTGAAAAGTGAATAATGAAACAAAGGTAAGGATAACAATGTTCCACTCTATATAAAACATCTTGTAAGTGAATTTCTTTGGTTGTAATCTTCTGATTGTAATCGCAGTCCCTTTTCTACACTGCACCTCCAGCAGGTTCTGTAAAATTATTGTAGGGTGCATAATTTATGACAATATTTAGTAATCAGATAAGTGGTGTATTCACAGGAAGGAAGACATTATAGCATTCAGCACTCTGTTCAGCTCAAAAATAGCTCAGATGTTAAAAAAAAAAAGGAAAAAAAGAGGCATGATTGCAGGCACTTACTGATTCTGGGTTCCAGGGCTGTTTTCAGTGATATGCAGTGAATTGCTAGATGATAGAAAAGCCATTTGATACTTAACAAAAGAAACCACAGTGGCTCGAACAGGCCAAATACACTCAAGTGGCCACAAGACAGAGCTGGATCAGTGACTCATGGGCAATTATTGCTGGCAGTAATTTCAACTGGCAAGAAACTAAACCAGGAATTTCAGTTCTTGAGAGAAAACCTTCCCAAGGTTTGTCAGCCCACCTGTGAGTCAGAGGCTTCCTTATTGTTCCCTTAAATGAATATTTAGCTGATGTCCCTTTTAGCTGGCTTAGAGAGTCCTGAGGGGGGAAGCACACCTGTGCACTTGCTGTAGCTCAGGAATGTGGACATTAGTGGAAGGCAGAGGGCAGGTGAAGCATGTACAGGGTGAACACTGGTCAGATTTTGCTGGGTATAGCAGGGGCATGCCAAGGAGATGCAGGAAAATGCTGATACTGCTGCCTCCCAAAGTGCCTGCCTGGCAGCATTGCATGAAAACCCTTAAACCTTACAGCCCAAGTCTTTATCCAGCTACAGGCTTAAGCCTCACCTTCCTTCAGACCAGCTCATCACCAACACAGCTTTGCTGATTCCAGTCCTGAGATTTAGCCCATGAGTGCTTCCTGACCACAAACTAATCCTTAGCTCCACTGAAGACAGGACCTTTAAAAACAGTGTTACCATTAACTCTAAGTTTGTAAACTGGTTTTAAATGCTAATAACAGGAATGTTTGAGATTAGGCATTGGACTGGGGCAGAGGGGAACTTGAGTTGGTACTGGTGCCTATAAAGCCTTTCCCTCTGAAGTTTGATTTGGTCACGTCCAAAAGTAATGTTGGATTTCATGCTGGAATCAGTGCCAAAAGGACGGGAGAGGAGTTGTGTATAATTGGACTCAATATGTTAGTGGTTGTCTTTCTAATTTTAATGTGAAAATGGCAGATTAATGGTGTGAGGTTCAGACTAGAAGAGGAAAATGCACATAATGCAGCACTGCCTGGGTTAAGAGCTCTCTCCAGTAAGCACCTACATGTTCATAGCAGCCTAAAGGGATAGAACTACTGTTAGTAGTCCTCACCTCACCTTTACCCACCAACTGCGACTGGAATTTTGCTCTAAATCCAGAAATGCCTGCTAGCACTAGATCTGAAAACAGAATTTAATGTTGTTTTGGCCTGCTTCATAAACTTCATTTGGCAGCTTTTTTGCGCTCCAGTGAAATCTTATCAGCTTCTGATTGCATTAAAAGCAGTTCCTTGAATTCTACAAGCCATCAGTATTTGCTTAAGACAGGCTGCATAAATGCATGTTTTCACATTGCTTAAGTCTTTACAAATGAGTTCCTCCAAGGAAGATTCCAGGTGTTTTAAGACATCTATACTAGATGAATCCGTCATCAAAACACTTCCATGTTGGTTGTACTATTGCTACTGTAACTTCTTCTATTCCCTGTCCCATTAATGACTTACCTATGTCCTGAAACTGGGCATAAAAAAATTAATAACCCCATTATTGAATGTGTATTTTCAACTTGTTCTTTGTTCAAAGAACATCTAAAACTAGCAAATGTGAGTAGAGGTGCAAGGAGACACTAGATTCTCTGCAGAGCAAAACACTCTAGAAAAAGCTTTTTAGAAACATCAAGTTTAGCCAAGAGTTTTGCATCTCCAGTGATTGCCAAAAACCCAAGACTTAGGCATGGCTGTACCAAGTCTATATTAAAGATTTAACCCGTGATCTGCTGATATGTAGGCAAAGAATATATTAAAAAGCAAGTGTACAGAAACCTACCCCTTTCAGTTCTTTTATGTGGGTTTTTCTCACGCTGACACTGGTGCACTCCCTCTGACCTAACCATGCTTTGAAGAAACTGGGAAACTCTTTCCTTCCTACAGGAGCTGTAATGGCCACTCAACTGTGCAACCTTCCTAAAGCCAGGAGCTGTATATTTAAAACTGTTTCACTTTGGGGAAAACAGATCTGAGAACAAATTGTGCAGTCCCTGTGTTCCTTCAGCTCACTCAGAGAGCAAAACAGAGGCTATGCAGCCTGTGTCCTTCACTGAGGAATGCAGTTAGAACTAAAGGACACAATTATATTTAAGTGGGATTTATTATTATCGTTGTTGTTGTTGTTATTTTTATTGTCACTTGTTTGAAGTCATTAAGCAAAACTGAACTGAAATGAACAGGCAGAAAACTAGTTTGAAAGTTCCCAGAATTGCTCATCTTGGCATTTCAGTGAGGTGTCTTGGAAGAATGACAACATTTTGGTAACAATTTTTCAGTGGTCAAGGAAGGATGGAAAGTTTTTTAGGAAGACGAGAGGGAAATCCCTACATTTTTCTGATGACGATCTACTGGTGACTTGTCTGTCAAACATTAAACGTTAATATTAAAATGGAAATTCCCCTCACCAGATTGTGTTGAAGAGTGGGAACGAGCACCTTGATGAGTTTTCAGCTGGGCCTACTTTCCTGTGACCAGCGATGTGCTAGTGATGTTGTGCCAGTGATGTTAGCAGAACTGCTTTGGGATGTCTTCAGGGGTCTCTTTGGCTTTGCTCCTCTGATGTGCTGGCATGTGAGCTAGTTCAGTGGGAGAGCTAGATGGACACAAAATCTGTGCTAGTGAACAAGGCCAACAATTAATCTTGATTTGTTGGCAGATGAAGCAGACAGGCCATTGTTTGGAAAACCTGCTCTCTCCTTCCTCACACCACGAAGAGCATCCTCACAGAGAAGTGCTGAACTAGCATTGGCATGCACAACTTACAGAAGAGACTGCTGCATCATTTTTTCTTGTTATCAGTGGAGAAGTTTTTGTGAGCATTGAATGGAATTATTTTAATTTCATACAAATAAGGGACAAAACCACAAACAAGAATCTCATGGATGTAGTGATAAACACAGACCAAAAGCAAAATAAAAGTGGTATTAAATGGCTGAAAAAGGCTTGATGGATAAGCACTCACCTATAATTGCCTAGCAGATAGCAAGAACATCTATCTCTTCAAGCTTAGTTGTTGAAACATTTGATGTTCAAATATTATAAACTCTGCAAGGAATCCCACAATCTTATCCTGTCAATCTCTTAACCTGGATACAGCAGATGATAGAAAGGATAAAGAAATAGCACCAAAAAGAGGGTTTGCAGAATAAACATTTACATCATTGAACAAATAGACAGAAAAAGCTCTCTATTTAATGAGAGTGCCCAATATGATATTATGATAATACAGAACGGCACAGATGAAACCCCTGATGTTTTAAACAACCTGAGAAGTCAGTAGAGAAGCATCTCATGGAAAAGAGATATCTCAGTTACTATGCACCTCTGACCCTCTCATATCAGTGAAATGCTTCCCCTTTCTAATCTGAAACTGTTACTCCTTTTGGGATTTCACACCACTCTCAGATTTTGTTCCACAGTTGCCAGCTATTTGCCATGTTTCCCTAGAGGGTTCAGGGGAGGTATCTGCCGTAAACTATCATGGCAGACTATGAAGACCATGTTCTTACAGCAGAAGATGGGTTATTCAAAAGCAAAGTACTGCAGCAGAAAACAATCTTAAGGCAATAAATACGCTACACATATGTCAGGTTGTCTGGGTCCCATCTGTTTACTTTTCTTAATTCATGTGGGAAGTTCTTTTGAGAAGCTGCTGTCTCGTTTGATATTTCAAATAATATGTCATTTGACACGCAACGTAACTTAACAAAGTATATCTCAGGCCTAGTTGTAGTGTCTGCTCTCCATGATGGATCCAAGAGGATAGTGTATTGACAGTAAGAAATACAGGCATTTCTGCTCACAACAGCATTAGGAAATGGTAATACATCAAATCCCCTCTTTAAATATTCATTTGTTTACTTTAGTTCTAGAAATATTCATAAAATTGGCCTACACATTCACCTGTCTTAAAGAAATCTATTCATTGTGAATTGTGGGAATCTAGCTAACAGGGAAAGACAGTTGCAGTATCACGGAATGACGTCAGTGCTGGTTCCTGGGGAAAGAATCTGGCATTTACTGCTGATTTTGAAGACATTTTTTCCCAGAGAGATTAATAAATATGACTACACACAGCATATGATCCTATTAAGATTAAACATGGCAGAATCCAGATAAGCCTGGAGATGTTAAAAAACTGGATATGAGAGCAGCTGAAGAACTAGCTGCTGAAATTAGAGGTCAGAGTTGTGAACAGGAATTAGCTACTGGAAGGAAACCTAAAGAGTTGCTCTGTTTCTAGTCCCCCAAGGACTCTTTTCTCTGTAGCACCTGTGGCAGTTTTCTTTCTCTTGTCACCTGCTTTGCATCTTCATATAAAAAGACCTAACTCATGGAAGTATTCCCATTTGTCAGAGTGCAGATCCTAAGCTGTGGGAAGAGAGCACTTGGTTTAGCTCAGGAGGGCAGGTCCCCTCAGCTCATTGTAATCTGTCACAGAAATCACCAGCATGAATCCATCCCAGCTACACTAGTCCTAAAAATCTTATCTAGAGGGATATGCCAGTTGTATCTACTGTCCCAGCTGCTTCAGATAGCACTTTCCAATGTCTACTTCTGAAGAGCCTGACACATGGGAACAGAGTACGTCCATCACACCAGCACGTAGTCAGATTGCACTCTCACATGACAGAATCAGAACCAAACAGTTCGCATCTGTGGATGCCCCAGATAATTCAGGAATATGCCCCGATGCTCTGCCACAGCCACTTTGCAGATGGAGGGATCATGTTGCTGGTAGCTAAGAAGCATGCTTTTTCTTGTTGTTTGGTCCTCGTCTGTCCTGCTGGAACTTACCACAGGATTTGCAAAAAGGGAAAAAACTCATCCACCTTGAAAAACAGCTTTGAATTTATTTATTTAATAATTCTTCAGTCAGTTGCCTCACAAGAAAATTACTCTGTAATCAGTGCAACTTGCTTGCAGTCTACTGATACCATTGCCCCTTGATGTTAAAAAGTTTATTAGTGGAACTGCATTTTGTATCTGAATAATGCATTATTCTGTAGGGCTTCTCTCTATGCAAGCAGTCAGAGGGGATGTGGGAGTCCTTTCCCCCTCAGCATCTTTGTATCATCCTCAAAATCTCTGGCTTTTGCATGCACAAGATTGAACTTCTTAGAACAAAGCGTTACTTCCAACATGGTTCAGTGTTGACATTCATCTTCTTATCCTTAAGAATTAATTATTTCTGTCACTGAGTTACTGTCTCAGATGGGCACCCCAGAACCTCAATGCTTTGAACAGAGGGCTGGAAGGGATTCCCCGGGACCACAACATCATGCCCCCTGGTGTGGCAGGCAATGTGCCAGACTGTTCTTGCTGGGAAAACTCCCCATGAAAAGCAGCAAGGATGTCTTTCTAGGCCAGTTTAGCCCAGATTTTCAGACCCCCAATAAAAAAGGTCTCCACTTTTTATGTTCATAGATTTTATTCCAACTTGGTTTGAATTCTCTTAGACAGTTCCAAGTGCCCAGGGTGGACTGCACCATAGATGAGGCAAAAGCAATTGCCTCTGCAGTAGCATTAATAGTTTCCTATCTCTCCTAGAAAAGCTTCTTCTGATGCATATTAATTGCATTTGACTTCTGCTTTGTCAGCTCCTTCATCAGCATGTACTTCTGGCTTTTACTTCACCCTAGAGACACCAGCTCCCAGTGCTCCAGGTGACCTCCAGAAAGCTGTGGACAGCCTGCTGTGCTGGGTAAAAATCTACCCCGTCAAATTAGAGTGAATGATGATATCTTAGGATCTGTAATTCACTCAATTTGCTGAGAGTCCTAGGTCACTAACATGAACTAAAGTCACACTGACAGTTCAGCTGCAGAGCTGAGCTGTGGCTGCAGGTTAGGACTGCAAAGTCTGATAGCACAGGCAGCGGTACTCAGACAAAGGTTAAGCTGATGATTACACACTTGCAGCAGCAATATTAACAAAGCTAGCATGAAGCTCCCTCCCGCAGTGAAAGGTACTCTTCTTTGGTGGCCACAGAGGTTTTGGAAGCACAACTGCTCCTTCCCTGAAAGTGAAGCTCGGTATGGTACCCTCAACTTGCCATAACCCCACGCTAGAAGCACTTGCTGTTCCCTGTTGTGCACCACTGCAAAGTTATCCAGCAAAGTTAGCTGTGATTTGCCACCATTTTTCCATTGTTTTAAAATCTAGCTACAAATGTCCACGTTTTTGTAAGATTTAAAACACTAACCTATCATTCTGTGTTCCTTTCCTGTGGAAAGTGGAGTCTTTAAAGCTTGTGTATCTCTTGTCTTCTATCGCATTTGCCCATTACCAGTCCTGGTAGAAGTTCACACTAGATTGAGTGTTTTAAGATGTTTTTTGCAACTTTCTTTTGCAGTTAAACAAGTTATCCAAGGAGATAGATAGATAGATAGATAGATAGATAGATAGATAGATAATTTGCTATGTGTGTTTCAGCTCTTCTGGTGAATAAATTATTTCAATTATTGTCCTGCAAGTGAAAAATGTTGTCTGAATTTTTATAGACTGAATATTCATAGAAGGTGAACATTTTAGCTGTTTGCTGAGTGAATACAAATGCAAACATTAACATCACAGATTCACATCTGCTAGAAATCTCTGGCACAAAACAAGAGAGATTTGAAGTGACAACACTTTCCCACTTCACAGGAGATGAAAAGCAATGACTTAATTATAATATTTTAAACACCGACAATTAATACTCTGATCAGAATTTCTTTCAGAATTTTAAATTAACGTGTACATGTGGGATGTGGACAGCTCAGTGCTGGTCACCCACACGCTGTCTTCATCCTTCCTGTAGTTCTGCCGCTTTTCCTCCTGGGAGTTTAACACTGATGAAGCAACTGAATGCCTCCAAGTTACTGTAATCATTCACAGTAAGTTTAAATCTGCCAGAGAAAATGGAAATTTAAGGCAAGGAATAAGAAAGAACATCTCCAAGTTTGGCTTGAATTCTTAAGTTTATTTTCTACTGCAGGTAGGTTTGTCACTGCTGTGTTTGATTGAACACAATATGATGACATTGCTGCCTGACAATTATTTTGGAGGAAAGAATGGAATGTGTAGGGTATTTTTTGAAAGATTCAGTTGAATACTTTTGTCCTGAGGCTGCCTTGAAATTTTTTCATTCTTGTAGGTTATGATTTTGGTGGAGAGAAGCACTGTTTCAAACTTCATTAAAGCATTTAATGCAATAAATCAGGTCTCCTGGGAGTGCAAAGAATTGTTATAAATGATGTTGTGATTTTTACAGTGAAGGCAAGGAAATGAAGGGAGATAAAGGAGACAAAAGGGAAGGAGAGAAGCTGTGGTTGGACCCAAGTAAACACAGGTTCTGATTCTGGGTTGGATGTTGTGCTGTTAGAATCCTTACCTTGTGTTCACTGATTTTCAGTTGGAAACACACTGTTGATTTTAAAGGTCTCCATTAGTTTCATGCCTTGAGGATGAAGACCTGACTTTTCACAGCTGTCCTGGCCAAAGGATGACAAGCGTGGAGCATTTTTGACGTCGCCTGCACTGCTTTGTCTTTGTACCACCTAAAAGCCATGAATAGCACCATCTTTCAAATGCCTACACAACCAGATCTCCCTTCTCTACTGCCTACAAATGCCTGACATACCTGAAACTGCCAACAGTTAATTTGCTGGAGTGCCAGGATTATTTGTTATTGCCTGGACCGACATCCTTTCATCTCAGTGCTATTTCTTGACGTATTTCAGGACAGGAACTCTCTTTGCGCTTTGCGTTGGCACAGTTCCTGGTGAAAGAACCATCTGGCGCGGGGCTCCTCAGTGTGTCAGTGGTGCAGATGGGAAGCAACACTGGATCAAAGCTCTGCATGTTTTTTCTCACTGCTGTAAAGATGTTTAATGTAAGGAAAAATGGGTTCCCTTGCAAGGCATGGCTGGCTGGCTGCACAGAAGCAAGAAGAGCCGTGCTGAGCTCCTCTTTGGTATCTTGTAGGGTGACACAAGAGCCAGCTGGGTTCCTCACCCTCTATCTGAAGATGGGGGTGTCACAGCTTGCAAGAGCACAGAGGGACTCTGGCAAGGAGGTGGTGAGAGGGGCTGGAGCCAGGGGCTGACAGCCAACCTTCTACACAGTGCCTGGGAACCCCAACTCACCCCAAGTCTCCTCTAAAGGACAGAAAGCAGCCAGGTTAGCACGTAGGGAATATCTGGGTGGAGGTTAAGTCTCTTCTCTCTCTACTATACCCATCTGCAGTGGTAAGATTACTGCTATGTGTGGCACTTTTATTTAGGACGGTTATTTTGGGTTGCCTGGGTCTTAGGTGATGATCCAGGCAGAGAGAAACAGGATAGTGTTATTCTGTCCCAAAGCCTGTGGGTCTTACAACCTCAGCCACACATAAACTGCATAATTTTTTATTATTTCCTGATCTAACTACTGACATTTTTTTACCTGTTTGGTAGGACATACACTAAACCTCTCACCCTCTGGGTAGGACTCTGCCAGAAACTCTCCTTTAGGTCCATCAATTACCTCTCTCAGCTATTACCAGTGCTCAGGGCCTGGGCCAAAGAGAAATAACGGTGCAAAGAAACAGAGTCAACTCAAAGATCTCCAGTAATACCGAAGAGGATGAGAGAGTACAGAAAATTATTGGAAAAGTAAATTACTTTATGCATATATATTGATGCTGGGGGTTTTTTTATTTGCCCTAATGTGAAAGTCCCTCTTTGAAGTAAAATTACCAGTGGCATAGTACTTTATGTTTAATCAACATGGAAACTACAAATGAAAGGGCAGCTAGATAGACAAGGAAAGTAATTATATAATCTGAAGAAAACAGTAGCAGTAATTAACTGAAGAGTTTTATGGCTTTGGACTTGGATAGGAAATGAAAATACATAAAGTGCAAAACTTATTTCTAAAAATGTAGACAGATGGGGTGAAATGCCACAACATTAGTGTTGTCTGTGTGACGCTTTGAAGAAAGATGGGGTATGCTTCTAATGGATAAAGAGTTCTTTTCTGAGAAAACACAAGTCAGACAAGGAACTACAAAGCGTAATTGTTTTATTCAGTTTCAAATTTGAAGCTAGTTGAGAGAAAAACTGATGCCAGTGGCGGCAACAATACATTTTGGATGGCTGATAATAACTACTGAATTAAGAGTACAAATTATTCTGGTGAAGAAAGGGAACGTTCTCTGTCCAAATCCTTGTGACTTAGTTCAGCATTGAGCAGAGATACACACAGTACAACAACCTAAGGAAATGTTTCTCTCTAGAGCTTGTTTGATCTTCAGCTGAGGCTGGAAAGCAATAAATCAAAGCATCTCCAGCAGATGGCAAATATTCTAATTTCCGCTTTCTTTCCTGCATATAATGCAGGATGAATTGCTCTTACATTTCATCCAGCAGAAACCAGTAAAGAGGGAAACAAAATCTAGCTATTAGGGCCTGAAGACTGTGGTGGCAAAGAGAGCACCTGGCTTCTCATCTCAGTTCTGATGAAGA
Source organism: Rhagologus leucostigma (assembly GCA_013397725.1). NCBI lineage: Eukaryota > Metazoa > Chordata > Aves > Passeriformes > Rhagologus > Rhagologus leucostigma. The sequence continues at coordinate 1,382,813 of VZTD01001501.1, read as the reverse complement.
TGAGTTATGTGATCCCAAGAAAGTAATTTAACTATTCCATGAACTGTGAAGATATAATAAACTCAGCACATAAGACACAAGTGGGTAAAAGTCTCATTGCGCCAGCACCCAGCAGTGGTAGGAGTGCCAGATACAGTCTCTAGAGGCACTGAGCATTGGCTTTGCAGCATCATCATTTTTTTTATTATTTTTGAGCAGCTCACTCTATTTATATAGAAGTAAAATCACTGACCGATCAGACTTCGTAAAACTGTCCATCCAGGCTTTGTGCTGTGGAAAGGGTTGTTATTCATAAACAACAAATTTATTTATCCAAGTCTCGCATGTGTTTTGGATTATCTGCATTCAACCTGCACCACATGCAGCAGAAAAAACCTGCTCCTGCTGCCTCAGCCCACAGGGCTTCCCACCACTGACAAACTGCTGCACAAGGGTCTGTGCACTGGGCTTGGTCAAAAACCACGAGCAAGTCATTAGTGTTGGCTTGCTCTGTACCACATCCTTACAGTGACACATCTACGTGTGACTGTCGTTGCCTCTTTTGCACACCCCATGTGTGTGCTTTGAAAGACCATTGTTAGCCACAGCAGGTAGAGAGTCTTCTGGAGCGTCTGCTTCTTCACTGTCTCTGCTTTGTTACATCTTCTGCATGGTACTCTGTGTCTCAGCTGGAAGCACTCGCACAGACTGCACTGGCATTCCTCCAAAGCCCATGAGTGCCATCAGCTGACTGTGGCTGGAGAGCAACTTGCTTAATATTGGCACCTCAGAAGTAAGCAAACCTACTTCTTCAGACTGCCCATGAGTGAATTTGGTTACTCTTGTTTTGTTAAACCATTTTGTTGTGGCTGTTCACTAAGAAATGGTTAACAAGTGAAGTTGTTTGGTCTTCGTTAATTCACATTCCTGCAAAGAGAGAAACCACTTGTAAAGGAGCCACTTGTTTTTAAGCCTGGTCCAGGTGTGGCAGTGTCCCTGGAGCAGCCTGGGCTGATGCAGAGGGAAGCATTAATTCATAGCAGGTGCACCGTAAGACTCACTGATCCTTGGTTAGGAATGGACTAGCTATCCCTATGAAATGATTCTACTCTATTTTTCCGTGGTGCAGCAGTAGAGGAGCTATTTAACTGCACTGCTTAATGCTGCTGAAAATACCGATGTCGTCATGTGTTATGAAATCTTGAGAGACTGAATAAACTGTATCTGTATGCAGGAAAATGAAGTTCCTTAGCACTGAAGGATCATTTTTGATCAAGGTCCTCTAATGCTTTTTCCATTATAATAATTTTGCAGTATCATTCAAGGCAAGCTGGGAAGATCATTTTATGAACTCTTAGTTGGCATATTTGTTCTTTTGCCTGTAAAATTTGAATACCTCTATACTAAGAAAACTTTTCCTCAGGGACATAAATAACTAAATGCTAAATGAGGGTAACTTAATCTTGAAAACGTACAAATTGGCCACAGAGTTTCCGGAACTGAATTGCATTACCACATGTTTTCACACAGGTCACTGTAGTAAATTCTGTAGCAGAGCTCAGAAATAGCAGGACTAGTAGCACTCACAGGCAGCAAGATTTGGCTAAAATGACTTCTTAAGTGACCTCCCTGTGGTGAGGTCTGACTTTCAGAGCTATATTCTGCTCACGTAACCATAACTCCAGAAAAGTGATATTGATTAACTGCTTGCACAGAAAAACATGTTCTATGGCTTTCCATTAATGACCAAAACCAAGGTTTCTGCTCGAACTTTTTGCTGCGCTGGGAGGGAAGCTGCGATAGCACCTTCTGTGTAAAGATTGCCCTGAAGCATTTGAATCACGGCCATTCAGTTCCCCCACATATTTGCTATGTGTTGAAGCCCTAGTAAGGAAACTGCATCGAAGCAGGGAAATACTAAATAAACCCTAAAAGATGGTATCTCAGAAACTTCACGCAAGAATAGTGAGGCTAAGTGAACAAGAGAGAGTTCCAGAGACTTTGTGAGTAGACAGTGCTCCAGAAAACCTTGATTTCCTGCCCCTTTCCTTATCCAACCCACTGGGCTTAGGGCTGTCCCAGAACCTATCTCAAAAGCTCTGTCTCTCAGCAACGGCGTTTTCCAGCCACTGGTTCTCTTAACCTTTACCCCAGGTGGAACTTTGCCCCCAGTACTCAAAACCATCAAAGCACAAATATCATGTTCAATGAAACGTGACGCAGTTGGAGAACCCAAATCCATCCTCCTCATGGCACTTTGATTTTCTGCTTCTGGTTGTGAGGTTTCTAGATGCCTTGCCAGCACTCTGCCCCCAGCTAGCCCCCTCCTCCTCACTTCTCAGAGCAGTGCTGATGATTATTTTACTGAGATATTTACATAAATATGACACACTGAGAATCTGAGCTTAGTGCCTTTGCTTTCGATTCATCTCGTTTGGAGGATAATTGCTGAGCTCCTGTTCAGTGAGCTGATGAGGTTATTGTTTGTGGGCACAGAAGCAGTTTTCCAAACACTGACATTAGTCTTTTTATTAACACTAAGATGAACTGGCTGAGGTTAGAGAAGAAAAGTGGTTTGTGAAAGGACTATCAAGCAGCACAGGGAGATCTAGGATGTCCAGCCCATGTGGCCTCTGGGCAAGGCAGCCCTGGAGAGGCAAGAGGAAAGAGCCCTAACCCTGAGCTTAGCACACACACAGCCTAAATCAGTGTTCTGACTGTTGCACCAATAAGGGAAACAGCACGTCCTGCATCACTTTCTTTTCAAATATCTTTAGCTTGCATGTTCTCTTTCAGTTTCCTCATTCCCTCAGTATCACTGGTGAGATAGCATCTGCTGAGGTGACATATATTGACCGTGGACCTGCCATGATGGTGTCCTTCTGGCCCCTCCTGTGTCAGAGATGCCCTGGGACCACACTGTAATCCTCCCTCTCCAGGGACCTTCCTGCCAGCCAAGATGAGGAAGAGATGGGACAGCAGCCCAGTATTGTGGTCATTACCTGGCTCCTGCTCTGGGTGCCACGGGTGTAGTGTGGGACTCTGGGCGAAGTCACGTGGATCTGATGGCTACTCCCTCACTTCAGCCGTGGAAACACCTCAAATAACTTTTAGAAAAAGATCTTAAAGGTCTTGTCACAGTAGAGTGTCTGGGATTAAATACACATTAGTTCTCCTCTACTCTCATCCCCATTTGATCTTCATGGCTATCTCGCTAGCCTAAAGCTTTCATCCTGATCTACTGTGACAGGTCAGAACAGTTTGTGCTATTCAGGGAATCAGCGCTGGGCCCCTCTCCCACCTTTGTCATTTAATTTGGCCCTGAAACCATTGGCTCAGATGATTAAATCAGCTCTTGAATTATGAAGGGTTGGGATTGGCAGTTAAAGATGTAATTTTCTTTCATGGGTGTTGGTGCCATGCTTGTGTACCTTCACGGACCAGTCACGAACACCCCGGTGTTCTTCTGAGCTGCAGAAAGTGGCAGTAAAACTTTGCAACTCAGAGCTCCTCCAGAGCTCTTTTGATAGAAGCATCCCTGTGTTTCACAAGGAAAGTCATCAGGGGTGGTTGACCTGTTTCTCATGCCTGCGTGCTCTCCTAATGAGGAAATTTCCCTGCTGGGAGAATAGGAAGGTTTGTGCTGGCTGTGCCGTTCCGACATGTGCCTCCTGAGACAATACACACTATCCGGAGGGTGCTGAAATCTGAATGGGACCAAAAAACATCGCTCAACAAATGCCCTTTATGTGAAGTCCAAGAATGTCAAAGTGCATGAGAGGCTGGAAATGTTTAAGATTTTGATTATCTAATTCAAGGTATCTGATGTGGTTTAGTGAAGGAGATCAGGTCTTTCTAGGGAGGAAGAGGAGAATAGCCAAACCAGAACAGATGCTGTAGAAATAGCTGTCTCAAAAATCACAGTTCTTTCTTGAGTGATCACACTTTTTTGAACTGTTTTATTTTACCCTGTTCAATTCTTTGTGTATGCATATATTTTTAATTCTGTTAGATCTCAGCAATTCCATTAGCAAGAAACACCTGGTTTGGCCTCAGAGAGGAATGCAGGGAGGTAAGCATATCCACTCTGAGCTGTGAGCGGCTGACCTTCCCACTCTGATTCAGCTGGTTAAATACTAAAAAGGCATTTTGCAGTTTCTCTGATTTAGGCTACCGCCTCAGTAGACATAGGCAATTGAGACAGAGGCTTTGCTCCTGCTATTTCATGTTGTGTCACAGAGTGACGTCACTTTTCCGCTGCCAGATAACAGGCACAGAGGTGAAAATTGGCTCACTAGTTACACGTGTGGGAATGCTTTGATAATGAGTCTGGGAAGTGGTCATGTGAGAGGGCTCTGCTTCTGTCAAGAGAAGTGGAAACTGCCATCCCGCTGTGCTTCAGGGCAGTGGGGAGCTTGTCCCACAGCACAGCGTAAATACACGGTGTAAACTGAGTCATAGCAGGAGCTGGGGGAAACCTTGGCTCTGGTGTTCAGCATGCAAGAGCCAAGAGACCAGCACAAGGAAAGCCATCAAAACCTCTCATGAGTCCATAAGGCTTTGCTTGTAGGCAAGGATTTCAGAGTATGGCCATGTCATAGCAGTGGACTTGTCATTACAGGGAAGAACTCTGCTACCCCACAGGTATCACAGGAAAGGCTATGACTTAGGTTATCCAGAGAGGTTCTGCCACCTCCATCCTTGGAGGCTCTCAGGACCTGACCAGCTGAAGCCCTGAGGCACCTGGTGTGATCCAATGGTTGACCATGATTTGGGCAGGAGGCTGGAGTGGATGTCCTCCTGTGGTCCCTTCCTACCTCCCAGGACTTGACGATGCTGTGACCTGAGTAGGCAATGCTTGCTGTACTGCCTGAGCCAGTGAGCAAAGCTGCAATGTAATTGCGTTTCATCTACTTTGCCAGTCTTACATATACGGGATGAAACACATGCCAATTTACAGTCATTTCTCCTGACTCTTCTTCACATTTCCCTAAAGCTATTTCCACTTCAGGTATGGAAGGGAAAAAACAGGAATACCTGTTTTCAACAGAGATGCAGATGTGGTATCTTAACTTTGAAAAGAGGCAGATTCACCGTAGCAACAGAAGGGGCAATACTGGGGAAAAAAACCACTCAGAAAAACACATACAGAGACAGTATGAGAGACTTTATGAATTCAGTATATTCCATCTTTTTCTTGTGGTTAGTGTCTACCAAAAGAAACTTCTCTTGGTACTCTCCAGAAACACCAGAAAATAATGTTCCTGTACTTGAGCAAGAGATGTTCTCTACATCAATTTAAGCTAAACAAAACTTTAAATATTAATCACCTCTCTCAACAGCAATGCTGCAATTTGGGATGGCACAGATTAGTAATTTGCACTTGATATGGAATAATCAGCAACATAGCCCATATCCCAACCCTGAAACAATCTTTTGGAATTATTTCTTCAATCATTTGAATGTTTCTCTGGCTTAGGGAACTTCTACCAGAAGCACACTACCAGAAGTAAATTATACCGAGAATTTTTTTTGTTTAGGTGCTGCAAGGACGTTTGCAAATGAGAAATGAAAATATATTTGCATTTTATCTACACTGGGATGTCGATTTGCACCTAACCCAGACCTGTGGTATGAATTTGCAAACAGGGAAAGTCTTTTGTCAGCAGTCTTGGAGGAAAAGGTGAGTTACAGGACACAGTGTGCTGGGGTTTCTGAGGTGCCACTAGGCTACTCCCTCCATGCTTTGACACAGCTGAGTGGTAGATGCAGCTGAGACTCCCCCTTGGCACTGTGCCTCTTTAAGCTGTTTTTTAATACTTAAACTAGTTATCAGGCTGCAAGGATGCGCTTCAGAGATGTGCAGGTTGGATGGTGGTGCCTGGGAGTGCTGTGGGACTGGCTGTGCCAAACACCACTCACATTGGCCACACAGGATTTTGCAGAGGGCCAGAGCCAGTGATCCTCCAGTCTCACGGCCTCCTTTCCAGCAGGTGAAACGTGGTTAACATTTTTCTGTGCACATCCAGCCCTGGAGAGAAATGGGGGTGGAACAGGAACAGCAGGGTGCCTGCCTGGATAACACCGAGCAGTTCTGTCTTTGGTGGGTGGTTATAAACAAGGTTTTTTCATTCTAATTCTCTTAACATCATCTTTTCTGCTTTGTTTTTTATTAATTCTTGAGTAAATGACAAATATTTTTACTGCCTCTTACACCACCTCTCACTTCTTTCTAATATTTTCAAACTTTCACCTCTCTTAGAAAGGATTTTTTTTTTTACTGCCGGCATCTGAGGGGGGAAAAAAGCAAATACTTGGAAATCAGCTAATTACGGTTGTTTTATTCCTCCTTCAGCTAGGAAGTTTTGCAAAGGCTGTATTTCTGCTGGACAGTTTACAGTCTTCTAAGATGTATGTATATTTTTCCTGAGATTACATCCACCTCCAGAGAAAAATTAAAAAAGAAAGATATAGTCTGTGGCTGCTTGCTAAAGAGTAGCCAGCTTTTGCTGAAGCCCAGAGATGAGACCATACGTGTCAAAATACATACCTTATGGAAAACGGGAGTGATTCACTTAGATTTCAACAGCTGTAAGAATCAAAGTCTTCAGAAAGCTTTCCATGCCCTTTTGATTAATTCCTTTTACAGCAGCTTGATGACTACCTCGCAGCAATTTAAGCTGTTCAGTTGGTAACAGATCCAAGGAAGTCTGCTTTCCGACAGATTTGGATTTTTGGCTCCTGTGTTTTTCCCTGCATGTCTCAGCAGAGTTATGCAAGTGTGGATGGAGCAGTGGCCTGTGCTGGCTGCCTGTAGGGCAGTTCTTCTCCATCCTTCTGCTGCCCCTCTGCCTTCCACATGTTTCCCACAAGGCTGTGGGGCGTGTAGTCCTCCCTGAGATGTAGTTGAAACTGTCCTTTGGATTAAAAGTAATTATGTGGGCACTCACGGATAAGACGATTCCATACCTCCTTTTCTTAGAAAAACAGAGTAAGAGAATGTGTCACTGTTCAGCAGCATAGAGCATTTGCATTAAAAAATGAGAACAGCTCTAGGGTGTCAGGAAAGTAATATATGCACAGAGCCTGAAGCATAATAGCTGGATATCCTCTTCTGCTCAGATTTGTTAATAAACTGCACGAAATAGTAATTTATTATAAAATGGGATTGCACAATCTGAGGGCATCACAAAAGACACCAATCAGGCTAATGCACTGTCTGCAAGGACATGCTTTTACTGCTTTGCCTCTGAGTGTGTCTGCGAGGCCCCCATTTTCTCTGATATACTGCCTTTTAACGTAAATGTGTGTAAGTTATGATATCCGGACAGAATAAGTAACCAAAATTATTTATCATGGCAAATTCAGTTATCTATCCATTTTGATTGGAAAATGACAGCACAAAGCATTTACAATGGAGGACACCTTCTGTCTCAACATTTCATTACTGTAAACCAAGAAACACTAGAAGTTTTAGTGTAACAGACAGACCAAAATATTTCCTCCTACCATCACTCAGGGGAATGGAACAGAAAATTCAGCTGAAACCTTCCCTACTTTCTTGCAAGGGAGCTGTCTCCACAATTTTAGCCAGAATGGTTTAAATTTAACACATTTAAAATTAAAAAAACCCAACAACCCAAACATATTTTAAAGGAACAGGCATTACATCCTGAATGCCATACTTGCCTATGCTAAACATTAGATTGAAATAGTCTGCCGGACTTCAACGCAGGCTGGTGCAGGCTGTGGTCAGAGAACTGACAGGTTGGCTGTTGGGGTACAAGGGGAATGGTGGCACACCCATAGCAGCTTCCTAATGAAAATTGTGGTTTACCTTTCACGACTTCTTTTGGCAAGCTGTGAATTATTTACTGTGAGGGCGGTGCGACACAGGAACAGGCTGCCCAGAGAAGCTGTGAGTGCCCCATCCCTGAAAACGTTCGAGGCCAGGTTGGGCAGGGCTTTGAGCAACCTGATCAAGTGGAAGGTGTCCCTGCCCATGGCAGAGGGGTTGGAACTAGATGATCTTTAAGGCCCTTTCCAACCAAAACCAATCTACGATTCTATGATTTGTGTGTGGCTATGTTTAAACTATTAAAATATAATTTGGATTTTGGAAGCCTAAATATGGTATGATCTTAAACCTCTTTATAGAAACGTGTGTTGCCTTTTTGATGTCTGACTGGCTTCAGCCTCATGCAAAACCAAGAGGTCCTTCCTGTGCTTGTTTATGTCTAGTGTAGCCTAAAGGAGAGTGTTTGCAAATATTCCACAGAGAAGAATTTGTTGCTCCTGTGATGTCATGGGTAAGAGGGCTGGTCTTGGAGGTTTCTTGGATAACTCTCTGGTTTTTCGCAGGCTGTGTGAGAGCTGAGCCTCCTGCAATTCCCCAATGGAGGCAGTTTCAGCAACCTGCTGGGCAGGAGTCCCAGGACTGTGGAGCAGTCTGGGCTGTCTCCGGCTGCTCTGTGCTGGCTTGGACCCAACTGCTCTGGCTCCAAAGCCTGCCCAAAGCAGCCCTCACCTTTCTTAGATGCAGCACATGCAAAGAAAACTAATCAGTCCTGTCCCTCACTGTTCCTGTCAAACAGGGAAATTAAACCCTTTAGTCCAAAGTAACCGTTTAGAGCTGTGTCTATTTTAGAAAAGCCCTCCTTCTTTTTTTTTTTTTTTTGGTGTTACAGCCTTTTAATACAAGAAAAAGGTGAATACCTCTATCTCCTTTAGCCTCTAAGAGCAGCCTTGTTCTGGCAGCTTTGTGACTGGTTGCAGAGCTGAGCAGCTCCAAGGAAAGGAAAAGAGAGAGAAGAGACCACAAGGTACCTAAATACCAAGGGAGAGGGTGGCTATGTGGGGGGATTACTATGTTAAAAGACAAAACAAAACCAATAGGAAATTCCATCTGGGTCAAGCTCAACTCTGAAATTTGGATGCAAGTGAGAGTGTTTCCCTGAAATGGAAGTAGGAAAAAGGGGTTGCTCTGTGTCCAGCAAAACACACCGTCTTCCCAGAAGGCAGCTGTTTGCTTTCAGGCACTTGATATCAAAGCAAAGGAAGTAAAATATTTGATTTGCAGAACTGCTCACGAGCAGCCCAAGGCTTTGGGCATGCATCCAGGGGCGCTGGAAATCAACATTTAACTCCCATCAACGCCTTAGGGAAAATAGACCTCAGAATTCGGTAAGCTTACAAGACTCACTTTTCAGAAAAAAAATGCCTTTGGATATATTTGCTCCTCTTTCATCCGTCGCTTCTACTGTGGGCCACCATGAAAGCTAAGCAAACTGTTATTCTTGTGGTACCTTAGGGTTTAGAAAACAAAATTAAGATGATATCTTTGGAAACGACAGTAGGAAGGTGGAGAAACAAGGATCACCTTTCTATGTGTAGTGGTGGATTCCTGAAAGCACCGAAAGAATGATTGGAGATCCCAGTATCACAACTTCTATTGCACAGACACAATTAAAAACAGTTTCTATGTCTTAATTTGCTGCACAAAAGCCACAGGAACAGACAAGCTGGCTAAGGATTAGCTTCACTCCTTGAAGTTTCTAAGAGGAATCATTAGAAAACCTGTTTATCTTGAGCCTCGAGGGAAAAACTAGAATGGTATTGTCCAAAATCACTGCTTAAGCAGTGATGATTTTTTAACTGTTAGCACAGCTTGAGAAAAGACATATTTCATGCAATGCTGGGAGCTGATTGTTGCTGTGTTGGGGATGAATTGGAAATTAAGAGTCATTTGTGTTAAAATTGGAACTTAAGAGTCATTTCTGTTAAATTAAAAAAACACAAAGCCCTAAAAGTATTGAATTGGCTAATCACTATGTTTATTATCTCTGGGCTCAAGCAATAAAAATGTCTGCTCTACTCCCGCTTTCTAACTGCAGGGAAAATGGTTTGAAAATGGACTGAAAGGGCAGCAATGCTGCTGTTTTCCTGTAGTTACCTCCTTTGTAGCCTTGGAGGGGCAGCCAGGCAGCAACGTGGTTAGTCCATGAAATGAACAGCAGCCATGTACCCACATGCTGATCTACTGCCCCATAGGGCCTGTCCAGTTGGGACTTTTAGTGTCTGCACTGCAGGTCTGTTCACTGTAGGTCCTTTCTGACCCTGGATGTGCTCCCTTTACACTGGTGCCACGCAAGGATGCTCTCTCTTGGTCATAGGCATGCTGAAAGGAACTCAGGAGAGGTAGCTGCAGGGAGCTCTCTATACAGTTATCCACATGCCTTCATCAGCTCTGTCAGATCCAGAAATCCTTGTGGGAAACACTCGAGTGGCACTTGAGCCCGTAGATGCTTGGAGAGATTTTCCATGATGGAAAAATTGTCCCCTGCCTTGTTTTGTTGGTGGGTGTTTAATCACTAGTTTGATAAATTTCTGTTAGTCAGCAGGCTGGTCCTGCAATAAGCTGATCTGTGAGCTTTCACAAAGGATACTTAAAAATGTAATGTGCCAGTTTACACCAGCTCCTCTCAGCCTTTTTTGTGCCATCGACTAGTATTGTTCTGCCAGACATGCTTGCAATCCAGCCCTGTAACCAAGAGCCTGAAAGGAGTGGCTGCACAGCATTTCCACAGCATATGCCATCCCAGAGCTACTGCCTTGCCATCCGCCAAACCCTGGACTTCATTTCTCCCCATGCTAAGTCAAACAGAAAACTCAAGAAAAGAAAAGGTCATCCATACAGAAGATGTGACATTTATAAAAATGGACAGGTTGGAAGAGGATTTGCTATTTAAGACAGACACAATTAGAGTAGCTTTGCCCCTCCAGTCTCAAGCAAGTGCGACTTTGCCAGAGGAACTGGAAAACGGATGTAGGGACAGTGAGTCTGGGCACGGTAGAACCTGCCCACTTTCCCAGTGCCATATGGATTTGCACCATTGGTTTTCAGTCCATTTCATGTGTTGTACCAGTGGCACCTGGAAGACTGACTGGAGAGCTTAGCGGCTCCAGGTAACCCGGCTAAACAAAATCAATCTCTCTTAAACACAGCTGGTGAAGGAAGCATCACGACAGAGCAAATCTCTGGACATGTTTAATGGAAAGCACTTGGTGCTCCAGAATCCTACCAAGAGCAGCATTTTCAGCATGTGACTGTAAGAGTGTAGGTGTGTGTGAGACAGGAAAAAGATTGTGGGGGACCAGTGGAAGAAGATACTGCTTTTCTTCCAATTATTATTTTGGATCCATCTGGTGTTTGAACTAGTCTTGCCAAGTCGTAAGAAAAAGATCTGCTCTTCAGCAGTATTGCTGTGAGTCCCAGCTGATTTATGTTCATGGATCATTAGGGAAGTACCTGGAGAGGAAAAAGCCCTTCCAGGACCGGGAAAGCCTCACAACTTTCCACTTCTTATGCTGTGTGAAAAACAATCCAGAGTTTATAGGGTCAGTCACCCACTCTGACTGCACTGCTACTGAAAGGAACTGAGAATATTATTTTCTTAAAGTGTTATATTACTAAAGGTGATCAGATCTCAGTAGGGTCGGGAAAATCTAAAAAGTGCTATATAGGTAAAATACAAGTTCTAAATATAATATAGATAATTAAGTATATGTGTAGTGTTTACTTTTGGCCACATCAAAATTTTGTCTAAGCTGACACGTATTTATCAGCCTATCCCAGGAACACATTTTGTTATGCAGTGTGGAAATTCAGGTTTGAACAAATGGTGGTGTTTTATATAAATCCATGAGTTGAAATTTAATTTTCTAAAAAATAATTGCTTGTTTCTGAAGACTATTGTAGCAGTTATCTGGGGGCAGTTTTTACTTTAAAGACTTTGTCCAAGGATTTCTATTCAGAATTTTATAAGCAGTCATTACTGAAGAACCGTATCAATCTGTGGGGAGGCATAATTAAGTTCATGATACAAAAATTAGTGGAAACATCCATCTTTAAAGACTGAATATTTCAAAGCTTCTAATTTGCCCATCTGACTAAAGTCAGCTTCAGAAAAGGTTTTGCCTTTTTATCTCATCTTTTAATAAAGATTTCTCACATCTTTTTAAATTCTAGGAATTGCTAGAATAAACTAGAAAAGAGAAATCACATGAATGGGTTAGTCTTTTCTGTGCTGCTCTTTCCCAGACTGTAGGGCTTTCCTTTTTCTGTCTGCTAGTGCATGTTTTAATATTCTCATCCACTACATGTAAGTTTATATCAATGTGAGATTTCAGGGGGGTTGTCTGTGAATAGTGATTTCATTATTCCTTCATTAAAGCTTCCAGGTAGAACACGTAATTTGGAGCATTTTGCACAACAGGAATATAATTTCAGGTTTTTCACAGATAGTTTTAGAGTTTGAAATGATACAAAATACAACCCTTGGTCCCCCAAAGGCCTGTTCTGACCATGGTAGCTCACTTCCTCTTCCAGAAGGGACAGGGTGGCTGTTCCGGGTAGACGCAGTGCAAAAGCTGAGACAACGACAAGGACGTGTTTTGTGCACACCCAGAACACTGAGCACATTTCAGGATGCTGCGCAATCCAGCAAATCTCAGCCTAAATCAAAACCTCCAGATATGGGGCCAAACATCTTCCCTTCTCCAGGCACCCCTGATCCCTACACAGCCTGGGGCAGGGAGGGTGGAAGGAATGTGCACTGTTTGGTGCAGCATCTCTCCCTGGGCAGGCAGTGAGCTCTGCCTACATTCCCTCCAGCCGTGAGTCTGCTCCATGTGCAGCCTAGGCCATATAGGAGTGTCACTTAGGGCAGCAGCAACACGTTGGTTTTGAAACAGGCTTCCTTTGGGTTTCTGTGGGCCCAGAGCAATCCTATGTGATAAAGATGCTCCCTGCCCCCTCAAATATTGGCACAAGATTGTTCTTTTTTTTTCCCCTAGAGCTTTTTTCACGTGTGTGCTTCAGAGAGAGCAAACATATCTATTTGATCTAGACGATTTAAGACTGACAGGTCACATTACCAAGAACATGCTTAGCCTCATCTCATGCATAACATCTGTATGAGGAAATTTGCCAGTGCATCATTACAAACATTGCTCCAGGAAAAATGCAGAGGCGGAGGTCTCAAAGGAAAGGCTGTAGGCTTGACTGTGTGGGGATCACTCCTCAGGACCTTTTGGCTAAAAAATTTAAGTGCTGGAAAATACCTGGTTCCCTACATGGATGGAGTAGGTGAGAAGCAGATCCTGCTTTGGGACCAAAGGGATTTCTCGTGGAGGAGCTAGAAGTTGATGTTAGTGGGGGGGAAAACCCATGCAAACACACCCACTCAATGCCTACTCAAAAAGGACATCCTCTCTTAAGAGAAACAGAGGGGAACAGTGCAGTCAGCAGTGTGATCAGAGAGGTACTTTACCCTGTACTGTGGGACTAAAAATCTCCTGCTAAGAGAAAGGTCTCTGCTTAGATTGAAACTGTCACAACTGAACAAGCAGCAGACTGGAGCTCTTGGAGGAAAAATATAACCTGTGGGTGGTTAAGCTCCTCTGGAGGAGTGAAGGAAAGAACAGAAAATTTATAAAGGTGTTACTTGGGAGAAAGATAAAAGGGAAGTGTATTCCTGCAGCAAAAATAAACTGCATAATAGATTAAAATGGGAATTTGTTTTCAAAATTTTAGGGAAAGTATGATCAGTAATATTTGGGTATTAAAAGGCCTGTGAGTAACAAGACATTTATCAAGCAATAGTGCGAAGAGCCAAATGTAGCTAGGAAAAACATGATGTTGAAGGCATTTAAGTTAGAGTTGTTGCTAGAAAGGGTTTCTGTTCTTAGTGCTTATGTAAATAGATAAATAACACTGGCTTCTGCCAGATATTGGGTATTTTTTTTTTTCTTTTCCACATTCAATTAAGTACTGGCTTGTAATGTGCAATGCCACCATTTTTTTCTGGATAGTAAATGACTCTGAGCTTTGTTCCCAGCTGTTCTTTGAAGTTACCAGAGTTTAAATGAATCCCTGCCCTATTACAACAGAATTCAGAGCTTTCTTGTTAATTTCATTTTTTGTAATTGGGGGTGGGGGAAGCTTTCTGCTACAGTTAGTGCAAACACGTCTTGAGTATATTTGTGCATGCCCTGCAAAGATTTACAGAAATAATAATTTTTCCGCTCACTAATAAGAGGATTAGTTAATTTCCTGTTCTCAATGTCATCTACTGTTCTCCAGCACTCCAAGATGAGATTCCTTTTTAGGAATGAAGCAGGTGAGGGAATTTCCTTTGTTTCTTCTGGGACTGTGTGATATGCAAAAGTAGAAAATATCTCTTCACACTTAAGACAGGTCAACTCCACTTCCACCATTGGATATAAGTCCAATACCCTGGACTTATGCATGGGTAGGAATCAGGTCTGCTATGTGTGATACTTAAGGAAAGTAATATAAACATCAGAAATCTGTTAAAACTCAGATCTGGGGCTGGATGTGGTGTGCAGGTAAGCAAACATCAGTAAATTGCTGCAGAACTACCAAAGTCCCAGCAAAAATATTGCTGCTGGTCTCCCCAGTGCATGTGCTGGTTGGAGTATCTCACTAAACCAGCTCTTATGTTGCAGCCTAGGATTAAGGTGCTGAAAACAAAATTCCTTTTACAGTGTAATCCACTGGTGACTGTGAAGAATTACTGAGTCCAGTGTGTATTTTTAAAGTAAAGTTCTCGGGTGTATTTTACATTTTTAGTATGCATTAGTTGAGTATTTGATAACTGGAGGATTTTTCATTTTCCACTGATACATTTTCCCTGCAAAATAAGTATTTAAATATAATGCTATTGAATTCCTATCACAACAGTTGTCTCTGTGTTAATGCCGATAAGAAATTTAATTTGCCTCGTACACCCTTCTACTAACCATGATATAAACTTATTTGAATAAAGTGGATATCATCTCCTTAGAATTGCCAATACCTTCTTCTTAGTAGGTAGAGCTGAGTAGATAATTTCTTTTCATCCACCTTTAGAGGCAATAGGAAGAACTTCCAATTAATTGCAACTGTCTTGGCAAATCTGCTCTTTCTAGGCAAGTCGAGACTGTGCAATAGTCTCCACTAAAGCTGCTGCTGAGGAAAATTGCAGACAAAACATATAAATTGGTTGTTAATTGTGTGCTTGATTGGTTAAAGTGTTTGTGATACTGTGCACAGTTCCTATTATTTTACAGAGGGAGACAAAAACCACAAGACTTGTGTGCATTATAGTAGTTTACAGGAAGCTTAGAAGGATGACTTGAAAGGGGAAAAGCCCAGCCAAACGCTAACAAATCCCGGCTGTGTTTCCAGTTCCTAGTCTGTCATACATATATCAAAACGATTTGCAGTAACTCGTGTTAATTTTTCTACTGCAAATATGTCAGGAAACTGTGTAAGTGATAAAGGCAAAAGGTATATGATTTTTTTTGCAGTGTTGGATTAGCAGATTAGATAATGATCCCAAACCATGAAATACTTGTATTTTTACAGTCACCTAGAAGTGTGTCTTGTCATCCTAGTTAAACATATATAGTAAATCATGTGATGACCCTACCAGCATTCAGAGTGCCTACAGAAGCTGCATGTGGGGGACAGAAACTCTTAGTCCATCTTTTTGTACCCTTTTCAGCACATCTATTTTTAAAACCTCACAGAGGACTTTGCCCCTGTCCTCTTCTGAGCACACACACATCAGCGCTGCTTGTCACTTTTATTTTCTTCTGACTAGAGAAACTTGTAGAGGGAATTCAAGAAGTAAGCAGACAGCCGACATGACATGAGCACTGTCAGGGTCTGATGGCAAGCAGCTTCAAGCCATGCTTGGAAACGGGATCAGTTTTATTTCCTCCTCCCCCAAATTGCCTTTTTCTTTTCTTTTTCTTTTTTTTTTTTTTTAAGACTTTGCAATTCTGCTCAGCATTGTGTTAGGGAAATTTCCAAAATCAAGATGTCCTGGAGAAAGCCAAGAGAGGAGAGGCAGAAGCACGCTGAAACTGCTGAGAAGATGAGGTCGGGTCTAGCTCAGTAAGGTATGAAGAGTCTGGCCCAAAAAGGGTGGCTCTGGGACAGCAACTGCTCTGCAGCCGGAGTGCACAGCGAGGAATAACAGAGTTGATCCACTGTTTGGTGCCTGTGCAGATGCCATTGAACCCCACGGTGGAATAGGAGTAGCACCCAAATGAGCTGCCAGGCTGAGATGTGCAATGCAAACAGGGGTTTATTCGGGGTGAGCTACCGAACGATGGCCACAAGTTAATTGGGTGAGAGGACGTGGGTCCTTCCAGCCATCGAAAATCACAGAAGGTATTAAACTGGTGGGGTTAAATGTCTATAATTGTATGGAGAGAAATGAGCAATTGGCAGCCAAGCAGGAAGCTTTGGACACAGTTTATTGTGTACCAGGGATGTTTCTCCATACCTGTTAGTGCCATGCACACAATTCCTGCTCCCCTGGTTGAGCAGCTGGTGGCTCCTCACTCCCACAGACATCCTGAGCATGTCTCTCCCTGGTCACAGAGCACCCCTTCCCTAGACACAGCCAGCTCCACTGGCATTTCCTTTCTCTTCTCACAGCTGGCTCCTGATCAGATCTGCTGTGTGTGAATGCACCCAGAGCAGGGGGTGTTTTTGCTCATAATCACTGTGCAGATGGTACCCAGATGCTCTATTTAAGCACTGTGGGGAATACATGGGCACAGCCATCAACTTTACTGCAGCCAGTGCTGAGAAATCAAAGCCTTTCCTGCCTATTTGAGCGGGTAAAGAAGAATTTGGCACTCACTGCAATCCTCATCTCTCTTACCCTGTCTCATGGCAAAGACACATCTGGTCCTTGCAGACTATTTCCTCTTCTGAGAAACTGCTTCATTTGGGGGGGATTTGGGAGGAAGCAATTCCCACTCCTCCTGCTTTCTTGCCCCGCTTATTTCACCCTAACATGCAGAGATGGACAGTAGGAGATCAAATGCATTCAAGAGAAGAGGAAGCTGAATATCTCCTGGACACTTTATTAGGACATGTCACTGCCTTCATCAAACCAAGGAGTGAGAAAGAACACAGGGATTTGTAATGCTTTTCAGGGAAACTCTGAATTTAACTGACCCCAGCTAGTCTGGTTACATTTCACCATACGGCAGGGAGGTGAGATTCTGCTGGGCTGAGGCCAGGAGGGTGTGGTGCCTGCACCCTCAGGGTTAATTAAGTATTGTTAAGGCAACAACAGAACCTTCAATTTAGGCTTGCAAGGCCTGGGCTATAAAACCCCCCAGCTCCTTAGTGCAGCCCCAGCCTGTGCCTCTGTCCTTTACTCTCCTAGAGGAAGGCTGCACACCCCAGTCTGGCTGCAGAGGGGCTCAAGCACCAGGGTTAGCAGGTTGTGATAGTCCTGAGTAGCTTCCCCTGAGTGGGAGCAGCCTAAGATGGCTGGGGAGGGCAGATGAGGCTGGGTGGCTGCTGGACCCTGAGGTATGCAGGCATATATATCCCGGTGTGGGCTGACCTCTCTCACACCTGCCTCAGTATCAACAGTGTAAGACAAGAGTCTAACCTAGAGACAGGCATCATTCGTACCTTTGCTTGCTCCTGTCTTTGTAGAGACCAGAAAGATCCACAAATGAGAATGTATGCAATATTGCCATTAAGATGTGCTCTGTAACTATCTACTTCTGCTGCTCATGAGTTGCTTCCAGAGTATTTCTTTCCTTTGCTTGGCCACGTGGGTTTAGCATTAACTCAATTTTTTTTTTCCTGCCTCACATCTCCTGGCTACCTTTTCAAATTGTGATTAGCTTTAAACACTTGCTTAGCCATCCTTGACACCGAGCAAGGCTTCTCTCTTCTATCTTAACAGTCTTTTCTCTTCTGACAGTAAGGTTATATACTTTCTCACACTGTCAAGTATATGATCCTCTTCTCTGAACTCCTCAGCAAACATTTCATATTGCCATCAAGACTAATGGTGCTTACAAGCTGAGTTTTTTGCATTTAATTTTAGTAATCCCCCCGTATTTCTACACTCAAAGCTGCAAGGTGCCAGACTGTGATGGGAGCAAAAAAAAGCCATAAATTTTATAGGCCCTCAATAAGTGGGTTTGCTGAGGTTGTACTTAGGAAAGCAAAACAACCCGCAATGCAGAAATTAATCTGGGCTCACCATGCAAACAGCTGTATGATGTACCCAGACTTGGAAACTTCCCCTGTGTCTCTTCTCCCTCTGGTCCAATTGATTGTGCAAATGTAGTGGATTCCTGCTCCAGGAATAAAGACCTCAGCATCCTGGTGCTGTGACGTAGCTACTTGCTGTGGTGCAGCAGCCGCCTATGCCGGCCTCGGGAGAGCTCAGCCTTGAAGGAGATCAGGGTTTCTTCCTGTGGCTGGAGGAACCCAGTAACACAAGCCTTTGTCAGTGGAAAACAGTCACGTAAAAGCTTGTCAATGAGTCATGCTGAAAATCAATATTTCCTCTGTAGTTTAAATCATAAGGAAGATGGATGTCCAAGGTATGTCGATCTGAGCATAATCCATGCTGACACACTCCCTGCATTCCATGGGAATACAAGGTGGCCTGATCCAGAGAGTATGCAAGTGGACTTCAGTGTTGGCACACTCACCTGTTTGCTGGCACTGTAGGTTAAATGACACCTCTCAGGCCCATAGATAAACCAGGGACAGTGTGATCGGGTCCTTCTGGCAGGAGAACACAGGAAATGTGGTAGATGCAATTAAGGCAATATTAAGGAAAACAGGGAACCTGAATATGTCAGAACTGTGATCAGGCTGTTATTCATTCTATCATCAAGCTGATGGGAGTACAAGTTGCTGGATTAAAAAAATAACTTTTTGAAGGCATATTTTGGCCTGACACACTCCTTGAGCAAGCTCACTGTGTGACTGCCCAAGGAGAGAAAAGCATGACTGAGGAGGAACACAGTGGCAACATCATTTGAATGTAGCCTCCATGGAGACTGGCTTCTCTTGAGTAAGGAATACCCAGCCTCAGAGAATTTGGGCTATTCTTACCATTACAGTGTTTAAAATGGCAATTGTCCCACCTTTTCCCATTCATGTATTCCATTTTGCTTAACAAAGAGCAAACTTCAAACAGCAATTCGCTCTCATCGCTTGAATGAGGTTCAAGGTGATGTATAAATCATGGATTTGTGATTTATTCTCATGCTATCACATGACTATTCAAGCTCAAATCCCTGCAGAGAGGAGGTATTTTAAGAAGAAATAGCATAAATGTGACCAGACCATTGAAGATGTCTGTTGTCCTTGTCCATGGACTACAGGGGCACGCGATTCATGAGTACTGCAGAGAATGAACTCCAGGGGCATCGTGCTTTCTTTGCTGTAGTGCAAACACAAAGGTCAGATTTTAATACGAAAGGTCTTGACGTTTCCAGTAGGAAAGATTCTGTTTCAGACCAGTAGAGGGAGAAAGCAGGCCAAAGACATAAATTAGTGTTTTTCATGAAGATTTATGGGGACGGGAAAAAAAGTCTAATTTATCTCTATAGTTAGAGTGCAAGAACAGTTGTCTGGGTTGCTGCTGGGTTCTTTGCTAGTGTCCTTTATAATTCCATTCATTAAAAAGCTAACGAATAGTAAGTGCATGTTATATTTTCCTGACAGGGGAAAGAAAAGACAATTTAATTTGAGAAGCAAAGTTTTAGTAGTCAGTAGCGCAAAAATGCTATTTTGGCAAGATAAAAAGAAACTATTTGCATGTATGAAACACTTGCTGCAACTCAAAAAGGTTAATCTTTGAAAAGTGTATAAGGTGTAATGTCCCGTAAGACCATTAAAGAATCTTTGAAATAATAAAACATAATAATAACCAAAATAATAAATGTAGTTACATACAGATTTTGGGAAGTGATTGAAGTTATCACTCTCATCCATGATAGATTTGGTACAGCATAGGCAGAGAGGGGTAGAATAACTTGCACATTCAGACCCTACAAGACAAGGAACAGGCATTTAGGAGAACTACCAAAGTAATCACACACAGAGAGTAATGAGGTTATCTGACACTTACCTTGTCGGTGCCACTGTTTCAAATGTAGTTGCTCTGATACAGATTCAGATACCACTCTCCTCACACAGTTCATTCTCATTTCCTTGTAGAAATGGATGTGACTGTCATTTCCAATGTTGAGTGTATTCTCTCCTTCCCTTGGTGTCTGTAGGATGTGCTACAAAGTGTCCGAATCTGATTGCATTTACTTTAAAATGCAGATCATATCAAACATTAAGAGAAATTCGAAGCAAGCAGTATGATTTTATAGAATGCAGGTGGTTTTTTACTGTGTAGCTCTCTCAGCATTGGCTCCATAGGTAAGCAATACCTTTGGGAAGCTGTTTCCCCTGCCAAGGCCATAACAGGGGAGCTTCAGGGCATACTCAGCCTTGATTTCTACCCCAGAGCCTCAGAGGACCTTTTATATACTGACCCAGCGTCATTACAGACCTGGAAGAAAGGAATGCAGTGCTGTGCAACATGGTAATACCAGGGCTACAACAGAGCTGCATTGCAGTGTCCTGATGCTGTTGGAATTTCTATAACAAGGCCAGAATATTGCTCACTGCTTTGGGATTGAGTCTCAGTCAGAACAAGATCCTGTGATTCTTGAGCGGAATGGCAGGGAGGAATCGGACTTTGGTCCAAAACAATGGTATGACCTCTTCAAAAATGATGTGTGACACCTGTAAAATGAGAGTTTGTTGCTGCTGAGAGCTCTTGGAAGCTTTTAGGGATTTTTTTCATCTCATGCATCTTTACAATTTTGTCTTTCCTGAGTTCAGCTTTTGATGGATGAACTGGTCTCAATCAGAACCTCGGCTGTTTCACTGTTGCTTTTTTCTTGCATTGCTGAAACCGACCTTTCACATAAATTTTACTCGAAATAATAAATTTAAGTAGTCCCATATGTGAGTAGTAATCCTGCAAATTAAGACACAAGTTATGTCCCAACATGGTCACACAAGGGAAATGGGAAAGGTGTGAGTTTATTTTCTGCCTACAGGAATCACTGACTGTAATCTCTCTCATCACTTATTATCACAGCACCATCTCTCATAACATATCAGGCACAGCGTAAGCAGAGATGCAGATTATGTGATTTTTATCTGTTCATCTAGTGACTTTAAAGAGACACTGAATGAGTCTGGAAAGATAACTCGTGTGTGTATCCATACACGAGGACTTATCTTGCTTAAGATGCCATATTAGCCACAACCTATTGGGAAAAGATTTTAAAAGTTTTAGCAGATTCCCTGAAATCTACAGACCTTTCTTCATCTGAATGGCAGGATCTGTCGTCTAAAGTTAGTTTATGCTCCAGTGAAGATTAGGAGAATAGATTCCCCCATTAACAACTGAACACAGCCCACCGATGTACTTAATTTGTACTTCATTTATAGTTTCTGTTTTGCCTTTCCCTGAGTTCCTGAGATGTGGTATACCAGCTTCTATGAGTGCATGCATCTGGTCCCCTATAATTTTTTCAATAAGTATGAATGAATGTTGAGCTGACCTGGAGCTGACCACCAAAGCTGGTGCTCATGTCCTGCTCCTGAACTGCACTTGGTCAACAGACTGAAGGAATTTTATTACTCATGCAGCTGGTAAAACCCTATATATTTCTGTCTTCTTATCAATAATTCATCTTTATCCTCACCATTTTCTGTTCAGAGAACCTCACCTCACAGATAAAGCTGTGTCTGGGGGCTACAGAGATCCTGAATTTTCTCTGTTTATTCCTTTGCATTCCCTTTCACTTCTCCACTGGTAAAATATCCCCTTCCACCAAGTGAAGAACCTTGATAATGCCTTCGAGAATAGAGTAGTTTTAAATTGTTTGGTACTTCATATGGAGATTTTTTTAAATGTTTATGCATGCAGTAGAGGTAAGATTAAATTGCGAGAAAGGGCAATATAGCTGCAAGGGAAACAAATGAACCTCAGATATAAAAGCTAAAGTCTTACAGCAACACTGGCTTGACAATTTATTTGCTATTCTGTTTGAGGGTTTGGTTTCGGGTCTTTTTTTAAAGAATTATAGCTTGCAGTAGAGCTATTTGCATCAAGTGCATCAACAGGGTATTAAAAGTGTAACTGAATCTATTCCCATTAATGCCGTTTAATATAGACCTCTAAATGGTTTAGAAGTAATGAAGTCACATAATGCTCATGGTGTATGCTGGGTCACTACTAAGAGTTGCTGTGGAAACCTTATTGTCTCTTCTACCACAGTAGTACATAATTGTAGCAGGTTTGTTTTTTCAAGGATTACATTCCAGAGCATTTCATAGAAAAAGAAAAATTAATGACCTTCACCAAAGGCAGTTTCATTAAAGGACAGCAGATTCCTCACTTTTCTGTGACAGGTGTGGTAATAGCAGTGAGGCTGCATTTCAGATGCCACCTCAGGACCACTCCAGCTTTCCTGTTCAGGCACAAGGAGATAAAGCTACAGAACCAGGAGCACTTGAAATAGAATGGGCTGAAATCTCTAGTAAGAGCTATGGGCCATCTGCTGTTCCAGAAATCAAGCAGAGATGGCTGTAAAAGTTTAATTGCACATTGATGGAGGCCTGTTCTAAATGGCTTTACATACAGGGAGGATCCAAACAATGCCAACTTGTTACAGGGAACATGGTAGCACGTATGCAGCACACTGGTACCAACCAACCAACACACAGAAAACTCACCTTCCCAGGAAGGCTGTTGATGGCCATGCTCTGCCTAGGTGTATTTAAAGAAAATGAACATTGGTCTGCAATTTTATATTTACAGTTAGGATCTAATGCTTGCCCACCTGGGCAACCATCCTGTTAGCCTTCCCAAGTCCTGCTGTGAGGGCCACAGGTATCTTTCCTGACACAGAGATGCTTGTCAGCAAAGAGCCAGTGCATCAGAATAATTCCTCATAAGAATGACCACAAGAAAACAACTAAGGACTTTCAAAGTGAATGTCAAAGAGTTTTTTTTAATCAAAAAGGTTGTTGGATTAAGACTTGGCTGCAGAGCTTTCTGTTCCTGGTATCACAGATGGCCTGGGCACAAGAAGACTAACTATTCTCTGTGCTAGACCCTATTTCAGTAAAAATTATCTATAATTGTTTTAATGACTTTGTTAATGATTCACAGATATCTTATATGTGCTATTTACTCATCTGTCTTCATTACCCCACGGCCTGCAGCAGAGATGCCACCAAGGAGAACAACAATAATTGGCACCCACAGGAAAATGAACAGTTCGAGCTGTGCAATTAGAGACTGGTCTCCACCCTTAAATACTTAATTAATAGATGTGGGTATTCTAGGTTTTAAAATTCTAGTGATTGTATTTTTATACATTCACCGGGAACTTGAATAAGGAAATGAAGCTTGGTGTATAAATATTTGCCTGGAGTGACACACCCTATTGGTCTGAGAGCTGAGAGTTTCAGAGCTGAGCAGGGAAAGAGGATGTATGTCATCTGGGCCCGGGTCTGCTGGAGGGCTGGTGTATGCCAGTTTGAAAACTGGAAAGGTGGTTCTCATAGGAATTATAAAAATGAGAAATTCCTGAAGTTTACTTGTTGTTAGTTTGGGCAGAGTGGAAGGAGTTAAGGAATAAGCCTTGCATGGCTGATGCTGGTCTTGCAGAAGAGGAGTGCATCCATGCAGTGCCTGCAGCCTTCTGCAAGGACAATGCAAGGTGAAGTGACACAGTCCTGTCAGACACAATACCTTTGAAACAAGATGGAAAAGAAAAACGGCTGATCTGAGGTCCCAAGGCAGATATAGAAAAAATAAACTTGTGTGTATCTGGGACAGTCCCTGGAGGATTTGATCTGAATAAAACCACACAGTCATTTCTGCAGCTTGTGACAGATATAATCCTGCTCCAGTACATCCCATGTTCTTTTGGGGGTAAATTAAATAAGAAGAATTTTACTTTGTGTGTGAGAAAACACCAAGGAACAAACTGATTATAGAAAATCCAGGGAGAGGAATTAAAGCATTCATGGGGTAAGCTCTTGGAAACAAGCACAGTGTATTTTCTATGCGCTTGTACAGAACAAGCTCAAAGGGTACTGAGCATAATCAAGGCATGTGAGAGGTTGTGCAAGAATATGTCAAACAGTAACATGATTAGATGTGCCAGCATCCGACACATCTACTTTCACAATACTTTGACTCAGTCCTTTTCTGGAATGAGGTGCTGGAGAGAACTTCCTTTTAATTGCTTTGACTGTTGCTGGTATGCATTTGTCTCTAAGCCTTGGGTTTGGGAACAGAGAAACTACCTTTCTGAAAGAGTCATCATGGAAATAGCTTCTGCTTGGTAATTTTTATTTTAATGTCCATCTCTGCTAGATGTACCATGGAGAAAAGACTCTCGGAATATCTGTTACTACTGCTCCTGGGTAAAACTTACCTGTCAGTGTATCTAACTAATATGGCTCAGAAACATTCATGAACTAGCCTGTGTCATTTGCAAAGAGCTCGCCTCACTGTCACCAGGCATTTTTGCTGTTCACAACATCCATTTTTTCCTCAGCCATGTGCTACTGATCCTGAACAGATGAATATCACAGAAGAAGGGACATCAATGTAAGATGGCTGCATAAAAGTTTTGTAAATGTGGATGAAATTGTACTGATTTCTATCCAGTGGTCTAATGGGAAGGGGGAAAAAAGTGAGCAAACTTTTTTTCTTTGAAAAGATGAATTTTCTCTTCCAGTCAGCAGTGGTTAAATCCTATATCCCCAAACAATTGGTTGGAAAATTCTGCTGATCTGGTTTTGTTGACCTCATTTCCATGCGGAAATTACTGTCAGGATTAGGGTTTCTTTCAAAAAAAAAAGAATTTCTGAAAACTACTTCATTCAGGATGTACTAAAATATAAGAAGTTCATATAAAGTATTTTATTTTTGACTAATCTTCCTTAAAGGAATTCACTGGTTTTGTACTGCCTAGGATTTTTAAGACTCTGTTCACGAGGATTTGTTACATTATTGCTGTGGTTTTGTTTGTAAAATATAAGCATAGAATTATATAATGTATACTCTATGCATCTGAGGATAGTTTTTCTGTATAGAGTTATATTAAGGGACAGAAAAGCATTTAACACTATCACCTTCATTTATCAGCTTTAGCCCAAGGCAGTTGGGTTGATGACAACTTAGATTTTAATAATTTCAAATAATGAAAAGCATCAATTTATTTGAATAATAGGTCTTTTTATGAAAAATAACCTTCTAGAGTGTATTCTTGTAGTCTGGCTCTAAGTATCAGAGGTGTTAAGTAAAATAAAAAATTTCTGAAGGTACTAGAGAATTGAAGCAATGAACCCAAAAGAGAGCTACAGGCATAATAGATTTAGATGAGTTTGTTTTAAACCCAAAATTTCACAGCCATCTATTGATTCTGGTACAGAGAATTCAAATGAAGCTGAAAGAAAATACCACTAAACACAAGAGATCAACAGCTAAACCAACACTTGCTCCTGTTTGTTCAGTGCTTGAATCTGTGAAGTCAAATCTGCCTTAACATGAGCATTTTCCTGTTTAGCTGGAGCCTTGCACAGTTTTTCTTATTCCTCCCCTGGGCATCACAGAGCTTTTTCTCATTTTTTTAATTTGTGAAGATGAGAGTGGAGCTGAGCCATGCTAAAGATGCTACCACATCCTCAGTGCCACTTTGCCCAGGACACAAATGCAGCTCTAAAGAAAAGCTTTGGCGGACCATATCCCTCCTGCTGCTTGTCCTTGGATTGGTGACTAAGAAGGAGTTATTGCATGAAAGGTGGGGCTAAGTGGAGAAAAAGTGATATAAAAAAAACCCAAACAAACAAAACCCCACTCCCTGAGGATGAAGGACACTTGTTGCATGTGTTTCAGCCACTGTCACAAAATGAAGTCCATTCTTTGGGGAAATTGAAGAAGTCACAACACCTTTTTAAGAATTTTCTTTTTAGTTGTGGAAACGTAGGAGCTTTATCTTGTCCTCACCCATACGTGTTTGGTGGCAGTCGTAAGGGAAGAGCACTGAAAGAGTCTTCATTTCTTTGCATGCAACTTCTTCCGCAGACACATTCAAGCTTGCATTTATGTATCCTGAATGAATGAGGAAATCTGCAGTAACAGCAATACAGCAGCATCATGTTCTCTTCTGCAACTTATTCCCATTCTGATTATTCCCATTCTTTCCAATAAACGTGGAAAGAATTTCTCTCACTAATTACATAATGTGTTTTCTCTACCATCTCTCTTACTAACTCATATTCCTGTCATTGCCTTTTCATTGACCACAAAACCACAACCACAACAAAAAAAAGCGCCCCTCCTTTCTCTCCCCACACTGATCATAAATTGTTTTTTCTGCATTAGTTACAGTTTGTCCGCAACTGTTTTCATCCCAGTTGTGAGAGTTTGGTAAGTTTGTGTCTTTTCAAAGTGTTAGCTCGCCTAAATTCTGCTGCTGAAAGTTAAATACCAAAATTTCCTCAAGCTGTCTGCTTTACTAGTGTAGGTATATAACCCTAATTCTCTTTTTTCTCAGCTTTCCTTTTTTCTCTTTTCACACTTAGCATTTGTCAGAGCTCCTCCATACATTGTGAAGCTTGTGAGGCAGGGAGCATGGCTGTTGAAATCTCCAAAGAAAAGTAATGGCAAAGCGCAATATCAAATTTTATGCTCTACGTGCTAAATACTGTTAAAAATGTGTCCATTCTTTTCAGTTCTTTCTCTTCTTACTCATTTTCTTATGGCCTATGAATAACTTAACTATTTTAACTTATTTATCATAATACTCCATGTTTTGCATAGATACTTTGTAAAATGATTTATATTTATGAAGTTCTTTAAGACCCTAAGATAAAAGGTTACAACAACTTCCAAGTTATTACCATCAAATTATTGTTACCTACATTTTGTGAAAATACTCTGAGGTCTTAAGAGATCAGCTGAAAGCAAGAGAGACCTAATTACTTATTACTGTCTTCATTTGCTGCCCTGAGATACCAGTAGGCTGGAATAAATTCATAATTGGTCCCTGTGGCTAGCACAGCAGCTGGTGGCTTTTCAGCAGGCACTGTCCACATTTGCATCTCCAGTTTTCCTTCTAAAAAACCCTACTTTACTCGAGAAGGTTGGGACACTTGTAAAGCAAACTTCACAAAGTCCTCCTGCAGTGGTCTGTGATTGTCAGTGGATAATCCAGCATGACTGTGTGCATTGGCTAACAATCATATTTCTGCAACCCCTGTGTACCCTCTGAGGGAATACCAAACCAGCACAAATCTTATTTTACCGAAACCCAATGTATTTGAAGGTTTTGCAACAATCGTCTGCCGTACAAAAAATGGTCAGAACTCCTGATCGTATGAACTGTGCTCCAAAAATCTTCCTATGGCTAGCAGCCACCATTCCATGGATGATGAGGGCAGAGGGAAGTTCATGGTGGAGTGGGACCTCATACCTGGAACTCTTGCTGTCAGGCTACGGCAGGGTCCCACAGGTCCTGGCATCAGCCTGTCCTGACCTCCTTACAACAGTGCAGCCAGCTGGTTACACAGCACAGCTTGGGGACAGCCTGAAAAGTCACCTGTTGGCCACTGCAGCCTCGTAGCCACAAGTTACGGCGTCACTGGATTTAGTGCTGAGCATTCCAAACAATATGAGCCTGCTTATTTCAGTCTACATTTGGATGACTTTTTTCTTTATGGAAAAAGGCTGTATTGTGACAAGAGGAACTTACCACCAAGAAAACACATTATTTTCCTGTCCTGCACCCTGTTATTACCAGATCTGCCTCCCATTTTTTACAAGATTTTTCCCATGCTGCTGTTTAATCAGCACCATATGGAAACACGGTTGGTGTTACAACAGATGTGTTCCCTGGGTCTGATTTCTTTTTTGCTTCTCTCCACACTGAGGTTATTATCAGAAAGACTGCATGGTCTGTAGTGTAGCCTAACTGTTGTGAATATAAGGAGAATTGGGAATTTCAGAGCTATAAGATGTGAAACAAGCACGCAAGGCAGTCCCCTTTCCCTGATGACTGCTCACTCTTGCCAGTATCCCTTGCACCTCTCAGTGCCCTGCTCCTCTCTGCAACTGCCAGACACTGGGTGGGAAGGTGCTTGGGCATGTGTTGCTTGTGGGGTAAAAATTCCCATGCCACCACTTGGGACTTGTCTTCGGCTGGATAGTTTCTTTTCCTTAGACTTCTGTTTATTCTGCATGCTTATTCAGATACTTATTTTAATTAGTCAATGGATGTGTCTCATGTGATTCCAGGGAAAGCCTGGCATATCTCAGTTTCCCCATCTATCCATTATGATTTGGCCTATAGGGGTGAAAAAGATTTTATGCAGGTTTGGGGGTTTTGTTTTGGTTTTTTACAGTGAATGGCATCCATCAAAAATACTTGGCTAAAACTACTGGCTTAGCCGTGCAATAGATTAATACCTTCCCCGCGGAGTACTGTTGCAGTAAAAACATGTAAATGTAAACATGTAAACATATAAACATGTAAACATATACTGATTTACATGTAAACATGTAAAAACATTGATTACCATACTGGTGTGGTATGAAAGAACCTCAAGTACAATGCTTTATCTCCAGTGGAGAAGAATGTGAAATATTACCTAGAAAGGAATAAACTCTGTGTACCTAATTGCACAATGTTGAGGCAAGGGCGAGGCATTACTCTTGAACTCAATATTAGCTTAGTAGCTTGAGGGTGAGGAGCAGGATCTCAAATAGTTTAATCTGTTTGACCTCATGGTTGTATAATCATAAGCATTATAGAATTATTGGTATTGGTGGCTAACTTTAAAACATTATTCTTCCAGTGTTTCAGCTGAAAGTGTGAGATTGCAGAGGGGTTTCTATCCAAATGTTTTCTCAATTATTCAAAGTGCTCAGTGTGTTATTGATTACTCTTCTAATACAGGCAATGTGTGACCTATTGTTTAAGTCAATCCCTGATTTGTTGCTATGTCATGTTGCTCTTGAAAAAATGTTACTGCTGAAAATTACTGGTTCTTTTTCTTGTTTTTATTTAAAGAAGTAACAAGTTTCTTCTCTTGGGGAAACACTGAGACATGTATTTACCTTTAGATGTGTTTGGGAAATACAAAATGATGTTTGATGCAGAGTACTTCCTAAAGTTGTTTTTGTTTGGTTTTTTTTTGCATACACATTTAAAATGAATGTGATGTCTGCCTCACAGAGTGGCACCCATTTTACTAACACGGGCAAGTGTAGGTTAGCATAGAAGTAAACGTTTGCTAAACCAGTTTATTTGTAATACCGTGAAATTAATGTAAACAAAAATACTCTCCTAGAAAATATTTTCTTTGAAAACCTGCCAAGATTTATTGAATTCATCTGTCTTGACAGAGCACTTCAGCTGAGATCAAATAAATCCATACCTTGCAGTGAACAGCTGTAGCTATTTTAAAATGAAGTTAAGCAAGCATGGAAAAAGAAAAAAAAAAACGGGAACGAAAAATAACACCAGGGGGAAAGTAATTAGCCTGATACAATACAATCTGCAGTGATTCAGGACTTTAAAAAGCGCTTCCACGTTACAGCGGTGACTCACTGATGAGCTGAACGACTGACCAGGCCGCACCTTCCTTACGACCGCCCGGTGCGCCGCATCCATACGGATGGAATTCTCGCCTGTTCCCAACAAGCGGCCTCTCTTTTCCTTTGCTAGACACCCGCCACGGGCGGCCCGCCCCCCGGCAGGGCCCAGACAGGCACCGCCTGGCAGCACCTGTGCCTCCCCCTGCCTCGCCTGGCCAGCTGGGGCTTAGGTGGCGGACGGGCCGCAGGTGTTCCCCCTGAGCAGCGGCGGGCGGCTCGGGGCATACGCCGGGGCGGCGGGAGCGCGGTCCTTGCCTGTCGGGGGCGCAGCTTTAGGGATGGATGCGCTCCGGGGCGCGGGCGGGGGGAACGCGGAGGTGCGCGCAACTCCCGCCCCTGCCGGGCGCGCCGCCCCCGCCCCCCG
>VZTD01001501.1:1139882-1352469 GCA_013397725.1 Rhagologus leucostigma | reverse complement strand
CGGGTGTCGGGGTGCGCTGGTGGCCGAGGGGCCGCCGCCCTCCGCGGCGTTCGGGGGCGAGGCGGGCCGCTCCTCCGCGGCAGCGCGGCGTTAGGCTCTCCTTTAATTACCGGACAGATGTCTGAGCAGCTTCGTGGTGTTCTGCTGACCGCGTGGCTATTCGAGCGCTGTCACTGCAGTGCATCATCATGATCATTATCATTGGGGTGTTTTACTCTTGATCAACTTCCCCGGGAGCCCGGGGAGGGTTTCAGCGTGGCGCTGGCGCTGTCCCCGTTTCATGGGAGCATCCCGCCACGCTGCGCTTGTAATTTATGCCTCAGACAGAAGCAGCGTGCGTTTTCCTAGTATCAAGGTCAGTTTATCGTAACTGCTGGGGAAAATACCATATGGCTCAGACTGACTTTTCTTAGGGAATCTAATTAAGTAGGAGCCTGTGTTGTGCTGGGATTTGTGTTATGTTTCAGACAAGCGTAACCGAATTAGATTGCAAAATGCCTTATAGTGTGTGTGCGTCCCTCCTCAAGCGTGTTTGCGAGGACATTAACTGTAACTAGCAATCTGTTTTGACAAATTATGCTTTTTGCCTGATACCTACCATTTTACTATTTCCTGCATTTCTGAAAATGTGGGAAGCTGCCTTGCTATGGAGCCAGGAGTTTTTTAGAATAGGTACGGCAAACATTTTAGCAGTAAAGGCTTTTACTCATTCCTCTCATAAGCCTTTTTTGGAAGGCTAGAGAGAGAGAATGGAGGGATAGTGTAGTTCTCACATTACCAGACATATTTCTGATTTTGACGGACCTGTCATCAAACTGGACAGGATTTTATAGTTGCTTATTTATTTATGTGTTCTCTGTGAACTGCATTGAGACCACTGACTAAGTCTCTGCTGCTAAATGTCAAACAGTAGTGTTTGCCGCTTAATTCTACCTTTAGAAAGTGAGCAGAGCTGTGCAAAAAGCAGAAGATGCTGCATCTTGTATGTATTCCCTCAGGCTGCTGCTTTACCCATCATTACTCAGGTATCAGATTGTATTAGGGCATATTTAGTGATGCCTTATGCCCAAGCATCTAAAAATGTACTTGGCAGTTCTGTAGCCTTCCTGGGGAGTTTGTCAGGTAACTTAGTACAATGCAGTTAGAAACAGGGAAGTATCATTTTCAATACCTGTGGTACATTAATTGCCAGTGATGAGAATGCACACAAGTTGGTTCCACCCCAGTAGCCCTCATGGGGGTGAGATATACTTAGAGCACTACACCCTGTGACAGGATTTGCCTCTTGGACCTGCTGCCTATTCAAATGACACAATATTGTCCTTTCAGGCAGGGTAATGCTTTTTTGTCTTCATCTGAACCAGTGGTGTCTGGATCTAGAAAACTAAGTTAAAACTTTCAGTTATTTTCCTGAGTTATTTCTCGCTTCCACGCTAACCTGATGAATACGTCTGAGTGCATTACATAGAGTGCACCCCAGTGTATGAACACAGTAGGAATTCACTTTTCTCACTTCATACTTGCAGTAAACAGAACACTTCAAGGGCTTGTATTTAAATAAAGAAAAAAAAAAATCCCCGAAGTATGCATGGGTGGTGATGAAGAAAGGCTGTATGTACCAAGTGCACTATTGTTCATAAACAGTACATCTGTATGAAAATGTGACTCCTTTGTATTGCTGCCAACATTAACATGCCGTATTGTTATAAGACTGGAAACTGCGGTTTGGCAGTGTAAACCACCTTAACTTGCCCTTGGAAAGCTGGACAAGTTGAAAGAAACTAGTTGAATATAATTCCATGAAAACCATAGGGACAGCTTTTCCATTAAGAAAACCCATTGAATTGTTTGAGCGGATTAATGCTGCCTTCCCGTGGAATGCTTTATTCACCTTCCTTTTGGATGCAGGTAGATTATTTTTTAGAAAGATTCTTAGAGATAATAAAGGCTACTGGCTTACCCGTGAACCACTGACAGCCGGAGAATAAACCAGCTCCAAGTTTCTTATATTCAGAGATTTATAGCAGCTTACTTTCAGAAGAAGCATTTAGGGCTTAAGGGATGAGGAATATGACTTTTTGGTGTCAAGTGAAGCACACCGCAGTATTCCTCAATTTACCAAAGAAACTTTACCTTTATGGTATAATCAGGGAATTTTGCAGAAGGGCTGAATACAGTGTAATTTGATAAGACTTCAAGCAGTGGTCTAGTTTTGCACATCTCTTTCTGAGATTGGTCTAAGATGCCTATATCCAAAATTTTGTGAATTTACAGAAACCCGAGAGGAAAACCTCCTATACGTGTCTGATATACCAGTAATTTCTGTTGTTCATAGGGTAGACTAGTGATTACAATGTGCTTGCTATTTAACTTTCAGTTAAAACATGCTATTCTTTTTCCTTTTTTAACAGTCTTGTAGAAAAATGCCATGCTGTATTTTTTTTAAACTTCATTTTCAGTAAATAAGCATTACGCTTGACGTTCTGTGTCCTGAAAATAAAGCACACTGTAGTGGAAAGCAGTTTAATGAACCACCTTAGCAGCTTTATTGTAGATGGACAGGGTATAAAGACTGCAGTGGATTGACTGGTCAAAAGCTGATATCAGCATTATTGCAATAATGACAGATTTTTAGATCTTATGGATACTATTCAGGGAATAGGAACACAACAAATTTCCAGGCCAATATGCATTAAATTTCAACAGCACAGCAATACATATATATATATATATTTTATACTTTTTAAAGAATATTATAATAGGAAAATGCCTCATCTAGCAAGTTTTTACTGACCAGTTAGCCCCTGAACTGAGTAAAAGAAACAAAATCTCTTGTTACTTTTTATTACCTTTATGCTTCATTTACCTTTTGATCCGTTGATGATCATAAAAGGAAAAACTAATATTGGTGTTTGATGTTAGATTATTGGAGTTATTACTATCTATTGGTTGTTTTAAGATATAAAGCATTACCACGGGAAATGAAATACACATTCTTTAAGGCAAAGTATACCTCCAAATAAAACATTGCCTTTTGGGGTGGAGCTGACTACTGTGGAGATTAATCTTGATGAGACACTTTCAATGCCGTTGTCTCCATTGGCTCATGGTAAGCAATTGAGTAGTTTTCTTGAGTTTTGCTGGTGTTGACTGGCAGGCAGGATGGCAGCTCTAGCCTGTCCTCTTGCTGAACACACAAGCGCAAGTTCTGCTGTGGAGCCCTTTCAAGAAGCTCCTTCTGGACTCTTCCTTGCAATATGTGCTGCTTAGTGATGGAGAAGAATAAATGGGGCAGCCATAGTTTCTGGATTAAGTCTGTTTAAAGGGTGCTGAGGTACTTTTCTGTAGAAAGTGAAATGTAGTATCTTCTTGTGATAGCAATCTGAAGCGTAAAGTCTCATTCAAAGGCTTTTCAAGTTCATGGCATTCCCACTGTCTTTAATGAGTCTTGAAGCCAGGCAACAGCCTGAAATCATTGGGGTTTTTTAATAACAAAACAATCCCTTCCCCAGCACCCTGCACCTGTCTCCATGCAGAATAGTAGGTGGTTCTGCTGTTGTAAAGCAACTTTCTGCTCTTGGAGGAAGACAGTACATAATTTGTTGTTTTCTTTCTCTAAAGCACAGAAACCAAAATATGTTTATAACTCACGGAGTAAACTTCCTGTTCTGCTCTTGTGATGAGTTTTATCTCTTCTGAAACTAATACAAGAGCTTCTTTGCTTGTTAGGCATTACTTGAGGGACAGAAGATGTTTTTAATGGGATTTTCTTCTGCCGCTTGTGAACTGTATGAACAGGATTTTGTGTCCCAGGGTAATCCAAAAAGAAAAGTGCTGGTTTGTGCCATTATAATTAATTGCTACAGCGTGGATGTGCAGTATATGATTTAAGTGCTGTTGACAGAGATGCAACTAGCACTGACCTGAAATACCTCAAATTTCAGAGATGTACCTATTTTTCTAACCATTGTTAATCTTGCAAGAAATTGATTCCTCTTTTTTTCTCCTTACAAGAACTGATCCTTTTGCCTCTTGGAGATCATCCCCAGGAGTGCTTGGTGTACCTTTCTGGAAGTTCTTTCAGTGCTTGCATCTAGCTGTCAGAAGTGCTTTGATACTTGTTTGACAGACCGTGACTTGGATTTAAGTTAAATCATAGTGTGTGAATTGGCGCACCATCAGGTTTCAAAAATATCTGAAAGAGCTTTGGGAAGGATTCAAAAAAGTGATGTTGTTTTTCACTATCTCAGCTTGTCTTGATCTAAAAGTCAGTGACAAAAATTGTCTGTGTCTTGCTCGCTGCAAGCACAAAAACCATGGGTTGAGTCCCAAATAACAAGAAAGCAGTTTACCTCTAGAGGAGGGTAAGCCTGATTATTCCATCTCTCACACTTCTTTTCTAATGTTTAATGATGAGGTTTCATATTCCTGCTCCAAGGTAGTGTCACAGGTCAAAAAGAGGCAAATCATTGGAAATACTGTGGACTTAGGTTCCACACATGATTAAGTGAGAAGCCCTAGTTAGTTCCTAAAGATGGTGGCTTGATTATGCTGTTCAAGTAGTAAGTTACATGGGACTTTAAAAGGTGTCTGTGCTAGCTGAATGATTCCCTAAACCTGTAAGAGGATGAAGTTCTGTAGTTTAAACTAAAGGAGCTGTGACTCTGCTCCAGTTTGGATCCAAATATCAGTGAAGCAGCAGTCAAAAGCTGACACTGAAGTTGGCCTTTGAACTCCAGAAAGTGACTGACCATGTCTTATGCTTGAATAGAAACTTTCTTTATTTGTATAGATTTATGATCCAGAAGTTCAGATTTGTGTTTATTGGTCTAGGCTCAGGTTATCTCCATGTTGTGCAGTGTCAGTATAAA
The DNA here is from genome assembly GCA_013397725.1 of Rhagologus leucostigma. NCBI lineage: Eukaryota > Metazoa > Chordata > Aves > Passeriformes > Rhagologus > Rhagologus leucostigma. The sequence goes on along the minus strand of VZTD01001501.1, from coordinate 1,347,598 downwards.
AAAAATTAGCCAAACACTGGTCGAAAGCAGAGCCTTTTCTAAGCACAGCGTGGAGTAGATCCCAGTGTTAACAAATGAATCCATTAACTCCCCCACCTGACACATTAATCCAGCTCCTTTGGTTTTCAGAGGCTTTCTACAGCTCTGGTTCTGTTTTCCTCTTGTTTTATGCCACTTAACAAATGGTTATCTAAACAAACCAAAGACAACGTGCTACTGAAACCGTTTTTTCAGAGCACAGGACATAAGTTGAGAGTCAGCCAACTACAGCTCCTCACAAAGTCTCAGTGAAATGGGACATGTGGCTTTATACATGTCACTTCATTGTTGTCTCTTACGATTCTTGCTTCTTCGAGGATAAATCAGGGTTAGAAGCATTTTGCAGGTGTCACAGTGAATGTGGAAGGCACAGTTTTAGGAACTTACTTTAGCTTTTTATTTTGTTCATTTACTTGCTAATCTGTTAATTCAGTAATTTGCAGTGGGGTTTCCTGTAAGTGGTTTGAATTAACAGTGATTTACTGTATTAAATTTGTTTTCACATCTGGCAGCACTAGAGAATACTGCCTCATTGTGGCAACTGCTGTTGGAAGCATTTTCTTACCTCTAAAAATAGAACTTTTGTCCTTCTTCTAGTCCTGCAGGAAAATTCTCTCAGTTAAAGTTTGGTTCTTGGATAAATCTTAATGATATGTTCATGGGTGGCATTTCATAAGAGGGATGAGGGATATCAGTAAGTGCAACAGATGTTGTGGGGAAAAAAATGCGTTTTACTGTAGAGGATATTTTAAGTATGCCTGTGGTATGTTTGCATATTGGTTGGATTTTATATTATGGATGTTTTGGTAGCAGTCAAGCAATCCACACTTAATTGTTTACTTTTGTAGTTTGCGTGGATTAATCACAATATGGCTTTCAAGTTATGATGAGTTTCTTAACTTATCATAACTCTTTTGCCTTTATTATTGAAATGCAGAATTAAATGCAGATGCAAAATGTGTAGTGCTTCCATCCAGAGCTGTTTGAGTTTTTGCAAAAGCTTCCCCTTTTCTCTCAGTTTCTCCATATTAAAGGTGTTAATAGCTCAGATGAGAAGCGTTATCGTCATGTAACTCAATAGTGATGCTTAGGCATCTTGAAGTTGTAGAAGTTATCTTAGTGGACCTATTTTCTTGGTTAGTTTGTTGAATGTTAATTTGGTATCTGTAGGAGGCTCCTGTCTAGCTGTTCTAACAAACAGTGGCTGCTATGGTACTGGGGAAGGCATTTAACTTTGAAATACATCCTTGTCACATGCTGCTCCACAGCTTGTATGGTAGTGGACCTGCTGTATCATTCTGTTGCTTCAGGTCATACAAAAACCAGGATGTTGGCATCTGAAATAGGGATCTGCACAGTTGTATCACAGCTCAGAGCAAGTTGAAAGGGACGGTCAGGTCATCTGGTCCAACCTCTCTGCTCAAGCTGGGCCATCCTAGAGCACATGGCACAGGATTGCATCCAGGTTGTTCTAGAGTATTCCTGGTGAGGGAGACACCACAACCTCTCTGGGCAACCCTTTCTAGTGTGTGGTCACCTGCTTGAAGAAGCTCTTCCTCATGTTCAGGTGGAACCTCCTGTGCATCAGTTTCTGCCCGTTGCCTCTTGTCCTATTGCTTGGCACCACCAAGAAGAGCCTGGAAACATCCTCTTGGCACCCTTCCTTCAGATACTTACAGGCACTGATGAGGGCTCCTCTCACTCATCTCTTCTTGAGGCTGAACAGACCCAGCTCCCTCAGCCTTTCCTCATAGGAGAGCTGCTTCAGTCCCTTAATCATCTTTGTAACCCTGCACTGGATTCGCTTCATGAGCTCCATGTCTGTCTTGTACCCAGGAGCCCAGAACTGGAGACAGCTCTCCAGATGTGGCCTCACCAGGGCTGAGTAGAGGGGCAGGATCACCTCCTTTGGCCTGCTGGCTGCACTCTTCCTAATGCACCCCAGGACACTATTGGCCTTCTTGGCCACAAGGACACTCTCCTGGCTCACAGACAGCTTGTTGTCCACCAGGACCCCCAGGTCCTCTACAGAGCTGCTTTCCAGCAGTTTGGCCCCCAGCCTTTGCTGGTGCATGGCGTTATTCCTCCCCAGGTGCAGAACCCTGAATTTGCCTTTGTTGAATTTTGGACAGTTCCACTCTGCCCATCTCTCCAACCTGTCAAGGTCCTTCTCAAGGGCTGCACAGCACTCTGGAGTACTGGTCACTTCTCCCAGGTTTGTGTTGTCAGTGAACTTGCTGAGGAGGCATCTGCCCTATCATCCAAGTCACTGATGGATAAGTTAAATAATATCCTCGGTTGTGTTCTCTTATATATTCCTCCACAAGGAGGGAGATAAATAATTGAGCCTTCCCAGATGGTAATATGGCATTGAACCTGAGTTTTTCTGGGTGCAAGTACTAGACTGATATTTCATGTATTTACACTGGTAAAGTGAGTGCTCACTTCTGTCTGCCTCTTAAAATGAGATAGAAATCCAGCAATTCTTTGAAGGAACCAAGAAGTATTCACCATTTCTCCCGTCAATCCGTCTGGCTCATTTGAGGGCCACTGATTGTGAAATGCTGGGACTACAAGTGTCTCAGGAGAAGGTTGTGGCATGGGTAATGCAGCACAGGTGGGTAAATGTATTTTTGCAGTCCTCACTCTTGAGCTAATGTTGAGGGGAGAGGTAGGAGTACAAATGTGCTTTTTGTTTAGTATTCTCTTCATACTGGCTCAAGCTTAGAAAGTACGGTGTGAAACTTGATTTTCCAGGTGTGCTGGTTTGTGTTTTGATGCAAAGGTGGAAGAAGGGGCATAACTCAGTTCAGTGGCTGCTGCTCTCTCTGTGCAGGGAGTCTGGATACATAGCGTTAAGGACTGAGCCCCACTTTGCAGGTTAGGCGTTCAAAGAGAAACCCTTGCAGTCTTGTGCTTACAGATGTGTAAATTTCTGATTGTGTTGGGCTCTTTGGGATCAGTTGCATTCCCTAAGTGCACACACTGGCTTTCTTGCTGGCCTGTGATGATTCACTCTGGAGTTGGTTGACAGTCCGTTACAGAAATGAGCTGAATTTCATGCTTTAGATTGAAGGCACGTGGAGAAGAGGCAAATCATCCAAGATACAATTGCCTGTCAGCACATTACTGCTCCAATTTTGGCTTCTTCTCCAAGCTGTTTTCTTCATTTCTGGAAGAGTGATAGTCAGTCTCACACAGTCAGAATACTGTCAGACCCATCATCTTGACTACGCATTCTTCCGTAAGACAGTTGCTACTAAATAGAGAAAACAGAACTGAACATGATTTGCCTAAATTCAGCATAAACAGTGGAAGAGGAGACTGAACTAAAATGAGAATATACACTAACTAGAAATCCAATTGCTGTGAACTATGTGCTATCAGTATAGGCCAGATAACCTATGATCTTTAGCAGCTGTGGGGACAAATTTTGGATAAGACTTTCCTCTAGTTCGGTTTTACCAGAGATTATTATTCTGGTCAATCAGTTTAGCTTTTGTATCACATTTTGAATTCCCAATGGGATTTATACTTGTGTATCAGTTGTAGGCCTGACACATAAGTATAAAATGGTCGTCTGTTGTTATTCAGATTCTCTTTTTAATATGACTTTTTTTTGAACCATCAGAGGTCGATGGCAGAAATTAAGTCCTACGGTGTAATCTTCAGTCTTTCCTAAATTTTTTTTTCTATTTAGATAAAATGGCTTCTATTTTTTTAGGAACAGTTTTATATGCTGTGTTCTGCCTTTGGGAGAGTGCTATCCTTAGATGAGAGATGCCATTCTTTCTTGAATAGAATGTGACTTCAGTAAGGTTTTTAATTCTGTGTCATGGTTTAACCCCATAGCGCTGCATGAGCTATTAAGGAGAAAATTAACTCTATCCCAGCTGTCACCAGGACATTCTGCTATTTCATATTAGGTACTTAAAATAACATAAAATATAGAAGCAAGAAGAGTGTGAAACTCATGTTTATTTCCTAAATAGATTAAAATTTAAGACAGTGCAGTACTAACCTTTGACCTGTAAGGTTTACAATTTTGCCCATTATAGTATATTCCAGCACTCTTTTAGACAAAGGTACATGTAATTATTGTTATAACTTGCATTAATAAGGAACTTTTCTCCCAGAAGGAACTGAATGATCTTCGTGTTTTGTTTTAAAACCTGCTGCTTCACCTCCCCATTGAAACAAATGTAACTTTACTCAGGAGCTTGCCAGCTGTTTGCTTTGCTGCTTGCAAATCTCACATAAAATTAGTCCAAGGCTGAAAGGAAGACAATTTTTTTTTTTTGCTTTGGTTATAGTGATGCCTGAGATGGCCACCTAAAAAAAGAGACTAGACAGGAAAAAGGGAATAAAAGTAGGTATTTATTTGAAGGGCCTTCAGAGGTACACCCTGGGCAGGCCAAGGGCTATACCCAAGATGGACCTCGAGTCACGAGTTCTTCACACTTTTATAAGTTTGGTTCATTTGCATATCAAGGTTAATTGTCCAGTTATAACCTCAGTTAATGATGTAACCACCCCAAGTTTGCCCTCCTCTTCAGAGGCGTTAGTTTACACATTTTGAGGCCTGGTGTCCTTGAGGTGCAAACCTAGAGAAGTTTGTTATGTCTAACCAGCATGAGAGAACAGCAGCTAACAGGCCACAAGAAACTTCAGAGTTACACACTAGGCAGTAGAGGATTTGAAAAATATAGAAGTTAAAACTTAAGGCATCAATAGACTAGGAAGTATGTGCAGTAAAACACAGTTAAAATCAGTGTGGGTACAAAGAATAACATCCTCTTTCACATCTTTGTCTTAGATGTCATTTAAAATGGGATACACCAGATACAAGTCCCATGCTGAAGTCAAGTGAGTGTTTAATTAATTAATAGCTGTATTTAATTTTTCAATCAAAGAGGTGGCGTTTTATTTCTGATGAGTATATTTTCCCTCTTCTTACTTTGAGACATTTGTTCATTTCTAGTGTAAAGAGAAGAATACCCAGTGTTTTTTCTGCAGCTTCTAGACATTCTTGAAGTTTAAAAAAGATTAAGAAATTTGTGGCCATTATTAATTATGCCTCATTTTAGATTTAATGATGTGCTAGCTGTAGTAGAAATTACTTTGGATAGTGATGTTTTTTAGATGTTGGGTTTTGGCTAAAGTCTGTTTTGTTCAAGTGTGTTGGCATAACTCAAAGCACTATTCAGACCTTATTTTTGTCACCTTATATTTGTCAAATAAAATGTGTGGCATAATGTATTTTATATGCTAAATATTGTGACATTTGCATTAAAAAATTAGCATAATGACCTCATGTGGGCAATGTGGCAACTTCTTTTGGACAATTCAGTCAACAAATCTTTTTAAAATGTGAGGTGTGGCGAAGGAGCTGTATTGAGGACCAAGTGCTTGTCTTCCTCTTTGGCTTAGAGAGATGACTATCTTGTATGATTTAAAAGGGAAAAATGTTCACTAGTAATATTATACTGGTTAAATTATAGTTATTATATAAGGAATTTCTTATGGTACTAAAAGAATTCTGGAAAGAATGACAAGAAAGATTGAGCAGTATTATTTGGGTCCTGAAAGACTGCTGAAGGAAGGAAAGATGGGCTTGTTGGTGACAGGATCAAAGATCTAATTACTCGTAGGTTTCTTCTTCTTGATTTTTCTACCTGGAAAATACAGAAGTGGTAGGTAGCAGAACAGAATAGAAAAACTCTGGTGGAAAGTTTGGTGACTCTAAAGCTGAGACCATGTGGGGGAAAGGTATTCTATATGAAATATTTCAACTGCAAATAACTGGGTTGAAGGAGCTTGTGGTCTTGGTTCCTCAGGTATCACATTCCATCAATGCACATAAGCAGCGTTTGAAAGCAAAGCTTTTACTGCATTGTGGAAACTGGTGAAATCTTGATTAAAAATGTGCTCAGAAATTGAAAGAATGGTAGGATATTCTTGTTTGGAGAACTCCACTGTATGTATCCCTGAAGCCTTCTCTTCTCCAGGCTAAGCAGTTCTAGTACCCCCAGCATCACTGCCTGTGAAAGATGCTCCAGTCCTTTAACCGTCACTGTGGCCTTAAGTATCTTTCTTGTTCTGAGGAAGCCCAAACTGGACACAGAACTCCAGATGCAGCCTCCCTAGTGCTGATTGCTTTGCTACAGCATAAAACTAAGAGGTCTGTGTTGTTCAATATTCAGTGTGACCACGTGCATAATTAGCTTTATAATGTGGTTCTTTGTCAGGCAGAGAATCTGTCTTAAATATTAGTTGGCACTTAGCTGACAAAACTTGTTTGTTTCTCCCCATCCTCCCAGTAATGCTAATCATCTGCTGAGACTCCCAAGTCCAAACAGCTTAGCTGTCATATGGGTGACTAGGAAATGCACTACTAGCCCTTGTTTCTTGTGTTGATGTCCTTGTCCATGTTAAAATTCAGAAGCATTGTGTGCAGTTCTTGAAAAACATTTCATTTGCTTCTTTTCCTTTTTTGTTGGAGTTTGGTTTTGTTTTTAAGGTTAAATTCAAGGAAGGTTTTCAATGTGGAAGTTTTAATTGGATTTTAAAATAGACTGTAAGAAGTGTTAAGATTAGCGTATTACTCAAACAATACCCAATCATGTCTCGTAAGCCTAGGCTTTCCTGTTACGGTGTTTTAATTTGTTGAGCAAAAGTTTTCTAGGGAATGATACTATTCCTTGTAAAGTCTGCGAGATCTTAGATTTTGTATTCAGTTTGAGATTTACCAAAGAATTACTTAAGAAGGCAATCATTTGAACAGGCTCATGTAAGTTACTTTAATTGAAGCCAGAAGTTATTTTAGGCTGAGAAGCTATTTTGTTGTCTAGTTGGGGTTTTTTTGAGTGTAACTTGTTACATTCCCTCTAGAGGATTTGCCATTGTGTATTTCCAAAATGCATAATCCGGATCTACCACAAAAAGGACATTTGAGAATTGTTTATAAATATTTATAACTGCTGTGATACTCCCAGATCAGAGATGATTTAGTAATGTGATGAAAAATTTTTTCCTGGGAAAAAACACAGGAGCTCCTTAGAGGTTAATGTAATACAGGAATGCAGACTGAGAATACTATAGAGAAATAAACTACATGAAAATCAAAAGTTAAAGGTGCTTGTGATTTTAAAGCATATATAGTTGAAATTAATTCTTTGCCAACCTCAGAAAATCAGAGGTGGTGGGGCTGCCCACTTATTCCTAAATCGAGGAGTAAATTTCCCCCTTCTAATACATGCTCACGATCAGCAGTGGCAGCTGGATCAAAGGGATAATTTTCTTTACTGATGGACCAGTTTGCATGTGTGAAAAAAGATTATTTATTTTTAACACCATTTCCAAAAGGATTTTGATGAAGACCTGAAGGGAGAATTTATTATGAAAATGTTAATTATAGTTGTTAACTTGATGCTTGAGATACTAGGAGATCAAAGATGAAAATCCAGTTACCTTCATCTCTTGTGTCTCAGAAGACTGTAGCCATAGCACGAAGGTGTCTCTAGTGGCTTCAGGAGTTGCTTAAAAAAGTTTTATTTCCTTTTACATTGTATCCTGTATTTTCCCCTTCAGTGTATGTGTGTGAAAAAAATTACTTGGAAAAGTCCTGCTTACTTCCCCATGGATGTTGCTTTCCTGTAGTGAAGCCCTTCCATGCTTTTAGAAAGTCAGAGGTGCCTTTGCACTCAAGTGCTTTGTGTGGGAAGAGCTGAGCAGATATCCCAAAGCCTGAAGGGAAGGATGTGTCCCACGGCACTTCAAGCTGTGTCTTTGAGCTGCAACGTAAGTGCAACCTCAGCAAGCCCTTCTTCACCTTTTCTTTTGCTTGCCAGTGCTGAGTGAGGTTTTGGTACAAGGACTGTAGGTGAAAGGACAGAGGAAGATCTTAATATTCTGGTGAAAATTTTGAGAAGATTTGTGAACCTGTGTGGCACTGAAAAAAGATCTTGGCAGTTGTTCCTTGCCGTGTTCTAGCCAATCTATAACATATATTCTTGGTCTTGCCAATGAGATTAATGAGGGCTGCATATAGTCCTTTGTTTCTTTGGCACTTTTCTTCTACACAAATCAGTGTAATTTTTTTTAAGAAGTACGTTTTTATAGCCTTTATTAAATACTCATTGTTATCTTCCTTAGTAGATTCAGAGTCAAGCCGGAAAACTGTGACCTTTTTTTTGTGCTGTATGGTGAGCATGTGTCTTGTTGGAGGGATCTTGTCATCTTGATTTCACCTAAGCTTGTATTACCATCTACTTAGTTTTGGTGAAGTGTGTTTTCTTGATCAAAGAGTTTTCTAAACTTCATGGATAGCCTAACCAAAACAGAAAAAATAAGCAGTGCCCTCCTTCCGTGTGGGTGTGTTTTTCTTGTTTGAAGAATGGTAATCAGATGATTGTAGGAAGGTAAATATTGTATCAAAAAAAACCCCACCAAGCTAACAAAAAACCTAAACAAAACCCAACCAACCACATCCCACATCATTATCTGAGTAGCAAATGAATTGTTATGTTTAGAAAATCAAGCTGATTTTTTTTCCCTGTGCTTCTGCTTGCCATAGTACTTGGTGCACTTAATTGTATGCTGTAACATTTTTCCTTAGAGGCTGGGTTTTTTGGGGCCAGAACCAGCTTAGATGCTTTTACACAGCCTCATTCACATGCCACTCACAATAGATGAAGAGGCAGTAATAGTTCCTACACTATATAGAAGAGTCAGCTATGTAGTGTTCATGGTTATTATATGCATTGCTGGGAGCTCCTAACAGAGATGCAAAAATTGTCTCATGCTTCTGAAATCATAACACAACATGGAGATGGACACCTCTGTGATTGCCCAAATAATTGCGTAAATCAAATGACAAAAGTTAATACTGAGAGCTGAATTTACTAGAATTCAAGTAAATGTGTAAAAGCCATGAGAAAATAAATTAGAACAAATTTCATTAGTGAAACTTAATGGACCAAGCTCTAGTTCAAACTTTATAGTACCTTCAATTCACACATAATATTACCTACTGCTTTTTCTCCTCCAAATATGGAAAATAATGATATAGTGATGATAGTGACATCTAAATCTTTCCAGTCACTCTGGGAAATGCATTTGAAATTTATATGCTTACTTTTCTAAATGGTGCTTTAAAATAATTCCTGTTTTCTTGGTTGGCAATATAAAATATTTTTGAGTGTTACAGCAGAGTATGTTCTCTGTTCATACACAGTCACAGGGATTGCACTGCACATGGTTTTATAAAATCATGGCATAAAATCTTAAGAAATGTCTAAACCTGATTTGACCCGACTTAATGTTCCTTTTTGAGAGCAACACTGATGTCTGTCCTCAACACCTCTTAATATCCCAAAAAATTTATCTTTTCTATTTATTTTTAAGTAGGAGGTGATTGCTTTCGTGCATGGAACCTGAAAAATCTGAAATGAACCCTTCAAGTTGTACCAGGGAAGTTTAGATTGGATTTTATGATCAATTCCTTCACTGAAAGGGTTGTCAAGCATTGGAACAGGCTGTCTAGGGAAGTGGTTGAATTGCCATTCCTGGGGGTATTTAAAAGATGTGCAGGTGTGGCACTTAGGGACATGGTTTAGTGGTGGACTTGGCAGTGCTGGGTAATGGTTGGACTCAATGTAAAAGGTCTTTTCCAGCCCAAAAGAGTCAATTGTTTTCTTTTCTGATGTTTACGCCATCAACTTTGTTTTTGTTGGGCAGATGTGCTTGTGATCTCAATGCACTTGTGAAAAATATGAGTGCTTTCAATTTATTTTTCTGTTTTATTTTCTTTTTCTGATTTCAGATATTCCTTATAATTGTTCATATCTAGGACCCAGTGTATGATGGGGAGAAAACTGGACCTTTCTGGCTTGACTGATGAAGAAGCAGAGCATGTGCTCCAGGTGGTTCAGCGAGATTTCAGCCTTCGTAAGAAAGAAGAAGAAAGGCTGAGGTAAGGATAAAAACAGGATTAAAAATATTGGTCTATTTTGATTATTACAAACTGGCTTTGGAGGAAACCAGAGAACACAGCTTTTTTGTGGTGTTCTATGCATTAATCATTCCTGTCACGGAGGCAAGAAATATTCTATCTCCTCCATATGAATTCATTTATGTAATTAATTTTTGCATTTAGTCTATCCTAGGTTAAACCACAGCAGTGGTCTCTAAATCACCTGTGTATATCTCCTGGGTAGAGGCTAAGTAGTGTTTGACGTAGCAAAATCAGAAGTTTCTGTTAAGAGAATTTTTTGCCTGCTGTAGTCAGTTCCTTTTTTTTATTCAGAAGCTTTGTCTACATGCAGACATCTGAAAGTGAAGAAGTTCAATCCATCTCTTTCCCCCAAAACAGTCAATGGGATATGTTATCCGTTGTATTGAGTTAACTTAACTTTGCTTTCAGTAGTCTGTGTACAAAATGATTGCAAGCAGAAATAATGCAGAAGAAAACAGATGGAACCTGTTGGCAAGGTAGCTGAGGAAATTTGGTGACAAGGGAACTACAGATAGAGACCTGAATTGGTGGATGCAATATTTTTATTTCTAGTTTCAACAATATTTCCTTGAATTATTATGCCTGATTTTTTTATTACCTTCTTTGAACACGTCATTATTTATTATCTAGAATGCTCTGAAGTCTCTATCTATGGTGGTCAAATGCACATTCTTACTGTGCTACTAGTATCTCAGGCGTCATCTCTTTCTTCTTCATTTAGTATCAAACTGAAGTCAACAGAGCAGGAAGATGACTGAAATCAACAGAAAGCTAGGCATATATACTATGTGCAATTGAAACTGAGAAGAATCCTGTCTCACCTGGAACATTAGGAGCATGAAATGCGTCTTGCAGCATAGACCTAATTCAGTTTTGACATGCTGTGCAAGTTCTTGCTTGGGTTGGTAATGCAGGCTTGCTGCAGGGAGAAAAAACTGGATGAGGATGGCACACAGAGGTTTGGGGTTTTTTTTGACTATTGTACCATGGGGTTGTTCTGATTACTTTGGTAATTTTTCACAACACAGCAAAGAGATTCTACAAACACCTTAAGGAGGGGTAGTGCATGAGCTTTCTCTGTCTTTTTATATTGTGACTGGTTGTATCTTACTGGAGCAAGCATACCACAGTCAGGAAGTGCTGGGGCATCTTGCCTGTTCTATGCAATAGATCTGTAGTGGCAGGAGGAGGGGGAAGGGTGAAAGGCATGCACACAGAAAACTGACCAGAAATCTTGGACAGATGAAATTTTTGCTGGTGTATGTGTTTTGCCATTTTGCTACTGAAGGTTTTCATGAGACTTAATTGAATGATCACAAGTAGAAAACTGGTGTGAGAAGACAGCTAAAACCCTTGAAACGTAGGAGAAACACATGGATGCAACTCAGCTTATATATGAGTATGTATATTTCAAGTATATATGACTTTTTTCTTCTTTCAAAGTTATGCCTTTTGCAAGTATTAAAGTCAAAGTGCTGCAAATAATGAGCTGTACTGACAAAGTAAAAGTTTTGAAATTCAGCTGATATTTGAGATATGAATTTAAGTAGTTTTAATGACACTAAAAATTGCCAGTGAAGTTCAAAGCTTACTTCTGAGCAAAAAAGCTATGACTTTTTTTTTTTTTTGGCCTTTTTAAAATCAGGCGACTCTGGTTGGTTTTGGTTGCTTGATTTGCAACACATTTTTTTGTCTTACTATGTGATTGAAAATGTATAGGAAAATTATATGGTCTTGCTATAGGCTAGATTTTTCCGCCCATAAGAAAACAGATTAGATCTGCTTTGATCTTCTTGGCTCCATTGTGTTTGTGTTTAGAACATTATCAACTGGCAAAGTTTACAGTATAGTTTCACTTTAGAAGTGAAGCTCTGTAAGGCTTTTTAATCTTTTCTAAGATAGAAAAGCTGGCATATATATATTTTATATGTTAGACTTTTAGTCTTCTTTAAACAAATTCAAAACCAAGCTATATCTGAAGGTATGGTTTTGCATTTCTTCTTTTTCTTCCTGTAATTAATTTGAGGTAGCAGCTTTAGACTTTAAATGGAACTGTTGAAGCTTTTGCATGTGATACTTTCTTAAAATAGGGTTTCTGTATAATCCTTCGTATCATAAATAGTTTTATTTTTGGGTGCTTTTCCCCACCATGATTTAAGTAGCTCTTTCACATGTCTCTCTCTTTATTATTCCCATTGGTAATGATTTTTTCTAAAGATCAAGAAATACTTAAGGGAATATATGATAGATTTCCGCTGTATGAGGAGAGTAATGAAAGCTAAAAAAAACTGTGAATGGTTGGTAACTTCAATTTTGCTTTGCTGGTGGCAGCTGAACAGTTAACTAGCATACTACAAGAAGGGAAGCTTATCTTTACTTCTAATAAATGTTTTTAAGGTGGTAAAGTAAAATGACAACCGTTTTAGAGCTAACATTACAATGTTTTTTATAATATTGCTGTTTTTACATGTTAATTTATTTTTCCATATGCTGTAAACAAAATGACATAATGTATGGAGAAAAGCCATACTGATGATCTGCATTTTCTGCTGCAAAGCTGTTTTGAATTTCTCTGCAGTGAGGATTTTTTGCAGTGGTTCTCTAATTTAAGTCTCTCAGAACTTTATCTCCTGCTGTGATCAGACAGGTTGCTCTTGTACGTTTTGTGAAAAAAAATTAGTTGGCTGAAACCAGTAAGATAACAATAAGATAAAAATGTGTGGATGTTTAGTGAGTAGAGTGGTTGGTTTATTATGCCTTACTGCTTCATATCGGTTTAGTTTCTTTTTTTGCCATGGCTTTCAGCCTGATACGAGATTAATAATATTTACTGTTCTTTGTCACTTGTTCACCCATTATCTTTCTATTTTGATTATGTGTTCGTTTTGTTCTTTGGCAGTAGTGTTATGTTTTTATTTACTTCCATGTTAGTGTAGTCACCCAGAGCCATTGTGGCTAAAATTATAACAGACTTGTAAAGAGATGGGCTGAGTTTATTGTGAGTTAGTTGAAGCGGACAAACCAGGCAGATCTGGTGTAACCAGGAAGGTGATTGGTTTGAGTTTCTTGGCGTGTGTGCTCAGGACAACCTTGTGTACATCCCTTCTGCCACTGAAGCTCTGCAGGCTGTTTCTGGGCTCCTAGAACACTAAGAATCATAGGTGGCTTTTTGAGGAAGTTGACTGGACATGCTAATGGTTTGTTTCCTCATTTACAGATTTATTAATCTTGAAGTTCAGACTGCATGCAGCTGCAGAATGTCAGCAGTGGGGAAGATTGGGCTGTGTTGAGGGTTAAACATCTAATATTTTGCTATGTATAACATCTTTGTCATATCTGCAGTTTGGGAGGAATTGTGTACTTTTTTTAAATTTTTTTTTTAAAGAAATGACAGAGGAGAGCTAATAAGAGCTTCCAAGGCCAAATGTGTGTTTGCGAGGTTGGCTTTTATGCATAAACAGATGTGTAAAGGTGTTTGCTGTCTTTTATTTGTTGCCTGCTTATTTAGTTCTCAAGACTGTCTAAATGTACCACTGTTTATTCTCCTCCACTGTGGGCAAAATCAAGTCCCCTTTTGGTTTTGTTCTTGCAGTTACTACTGTATTTATAAACACGTGTATCCATTTGTTTTAGGTCAGGAATGCTGAGAAATCAAGATGTTTTAAATAAGTGAAACTATAATGTCACAGCAAATAATTGATGGATCATCTTATTGTGGTAGATGTTCCTGATCTGTTATGTTTTAGCCATGTGGACAGGTTAAAAGATGGCTGTTTCGATTCTGAATTTAACATTCAGAGTGACTGCAAAGGGAGGAAAATTGGAAGGGCGAAAGGGCTCAGGCATAGAAAGATCTCAGTGCTGATCGGCTGCAAGCAGAGCAGATGCTTTACCTGTCAGCATCTACTTTACTTTGGAGGCCATGGTTGGAGTGACTTAAGCTGTCCTTCTATAATCATTGGCTAAGACAATTTTCCATCACCACAGTGAATGCTGGATCAGCCATTTGCATGGTGGTATTCTAGTGGTAAACCTTAAAAACTTGCATTGGGCAGGGATGAAAAATGCTTCTTTGCAGGCAGTGTGGTTCCCTTTTGTTTAAAGCACTGCTGTTAATCACCACTGCTGAGAAAACGTATTTACAAAGAAAAACTACTGACCTTCTGCTGCCACATGGATATGTGATCATAACACATTAACAACTTAATATACTTATGTGGTGTTTGCTGGAACAGCACAAGGAAAGTGTTGGGAATGACTGTTGCCCACAGGCAGAAACATCACCATGTCTTGCTTGATGTTGTGTCTTTCCTAGCTGGACATCAGCTTTCCTTTCTGAGTATCAGTTTTGCTACCTTTATTCACACAGTCACATTTTCAGTTGTAGTAAACACAAACGCAGTGATTCATGATCAGTTTTCCAGAAGTGTTTTATTTGCAGAAAAAAATGAGATGCCTGTGCTCACGGGAGGGCCCTCTCTACTGCGGTTGTTCTAATTACCTTTTTAGCCAAAGAATGGGTAAGGGATTAGAACAGAGCCTTGTGTAGAAGATTATGAAAGGGTTTAAATTGCTTTTGCCTACTTTCTTCTTTTTGCTCCTTTTGCAGCATATCCCATTGCAGTAGGCCTGTGAAGAGGCTTCTGAAGAAACAAATTCTCATACCTGAGAAAACCCAGAAACCAGTTTGACACTTTCTTGTCAAACTACAGTAGACTTCAATGTTTTTACAGGATGTGTCATGGGTCTTGTAGAGGATAAAATATTGAACTCTTTTCAAAGCTTGCTAATCCAAATATTGTCAGTGTGAGTCATATCAAACTGGCAAAATGCCAGGACAGACATTTGGGTAGCTATCTGTTGATTCTATGTATCAGTTCTTGTTCGTCCTTCCTGTGGCAGGCTTGTACCTTAAGCCAAACAAAAACCAACCAAGAAAACCCTGTCTATTTTCCTTCTTCTCCTTGCCTCCATGCAAAGCCATTTTATAGCTGTTTGCCTAGTGAGGAAGGAACAGGAGATTGGTCTCATTGTGTCAAGCTTCAGAGTTCCAGCAGATGAACTTGTGATCAATACCTTATTGCTTGAAGTGATTTCATAAGGTCAGCCTTCCTGCCTTTCACTCTGATGAACAGTGTGGGGGGAAGCCCATTACTCTGCCTTTTTTTTTTTTTTTTTTTTGAGCAGATAGTCACTGTTCTGCTTCCTGTGCCTGCTCATTACCTCCCCAAGGGATCCAGAGAAGGAGGCTGTAAAGTACCGCTTCATATCCCTGCTTCTGCCCATGAGGCTTGAAAGGAAGGCCACTCTGTGCTGAGGAGAGTGGTTAGCACATCTTTATGGGTTGTCCTGACAGACATGTTCTCTCCCTGTGATAAAAGGTCTTAGAGCAGTTTAGTCCTCTGAGAAAGCTGCTCTTTGTGATTCCCATGTTAAAACAGCTGCACACTTCTCCAATGCAAGGTTCTGCTGAGCTGTCATGAGTTTAGCACTCATATGTCTAAAATTATTTTTGGGTGCAAGAAATGATTCATCAGAATCATAGCTGCATCTAAATACATTATTTCGCTAGTGCTTTGACTTATAAAACAAGATTAAAACGTATGTGGGGTGCTACAGCTGTTTCCTGGAAGTAAGGGTTTATTAACAAGATTAAGAGCAAGACATCTTTTTTTTATAGCTTATCACCAATTTTGTTACATAATGTTCCAAGATGCAAACCTGTTTTCTAGCTCACACAGACTGTCACGATTAAGAGTTGTCAGTAACTGCATCTGTGTACTAGATGCTTTACACTGTTACTGTGTAGCCCTCTCTCAGCAGCTGTGTTTAATATTTTAACAGATATCCCTTAGCAGTGTTCTCAGGTCAGGATAAGTTGCTTATCAAAAAATGGCTACTTGAATGAATTCTGCATGAAAGTCAGATAGCTAATGGTTGTTTTTGCTGCAGTCAGTAAGGATGCACTTTAAAATGCATTTAGAAACTGTTACTTGCTGCTAATTTCAGGAAATATTGATCTGTGTGTGCTGCTTGCTATAGAATAATGCTGTGTTTGGGGTCAGACCAGGAAGGAGGTGTCTCAGCAATGATGCAAGGTCTTACCTCATGTGCAGTGCAGCAACATTTTGAGTACTTGCTGTGGTTTGCCCAAAACTCTCTGCTCTGACACCACAGGGTCCTGGCGCAGAGATGGCGAGCGTGTAGGTTCTGCTGACTCTCACATTGATCCCTGCCTCACCTGTAAGTGGAGAAAGTGCTTGCAGCTGACGAGACAGTAGGATCTAGTTCATGCCTTACAAGAGAGAAATGAGGGCACAGGAAAGAATCTGGCCTTTGAAGCAAAGAACTTTCGTCTGTTTTAAGTTATAGATTTGGGCCCAATTTTTTTTTTTCTGGCTAATGGAGGAAAAAATGCCAAGGTACTTCCAAAGACCAACTTATGCTTAGTTGCCTCTAAAACAAGTTCTGTGCATCTTGCTTGTGCATGCTTGTAACTATCATGGGAACTCATTATGACTGTTCTTGCCATCTGAATGGCATGTAGATGCTGTAGGAGAAGCACAGATGGAACTTCTCAACAAGTTCCTTCTCCGAAGTATTTGGATACAGGCCATTCCAGATGTGAGTTTTGGCTTTTTCAAGATGTACTTACAAATGCAGTATCAACTGAGAGGAAATGCTGGTGAACCAAGCATCATCTCTCCTGTTTCTTCATGCTTATGTAAAGGTGCAAAAGAAAAAGCCTAATTTTAGGGAATATTAGAGAAACTTGTATTGAAAGAAATGTCTCCAGCTCACATTTCTAGTATTGGACAGGCCATGGGAGATGTAGCTGAAGTGCATCCCTCATTCAATGTGCCAAGCTTGCATAAACTGTGAGTAAGTATTTAAAGGAAGCAGCATGATGTTGCAAAGATGTAATAAAACTTATTGCAGACTTTTTTTGTGTAATTTGGTCTTCATTGTGGGTTACGACTAATCAAATTATTGGCTACAATTTAGCTAAAAGGAGTGAGTGTTCCTAGTGGTAATGAATAGCTATAATGTAAAATCAATATTTAATCTCCGATGTCTTGTGTATGAAGAATCTGAGCTGTTAAACGTGACTTGTAGCAGTAATCTTCTCTCACCTAACTGGCCCTGCAGTGCGGGAAAGGGATGTTCTCTTGCATATGAACTCCTGTCTTTACAGTTTAGTCTACCTTAAGTGTTGGTTTCTCTGTTTGCTGTTATTATAGCAGTACAATTGGTACTTTCAAGTTATGGCAGAACATATAAATAAACATGAGAAGAATGGCTGCATAATGTATTTTATTCAGGATTTATTTTTCATATTAGAGTTTAGAGAACAGGAATACTCTGAGTGCATTTCCATATAATGTTCACTAACTTGTAAGTAGTGCCAAGTGTTACAGTTTTGGAAGAGGTGTTGTATTTAAAATGTGGGTTGATTTTTAGTTTGGAGTTTTTTTATGACAGAAGGGAATGGTTTTGCTGTAAGTTACTATAGCAACATGGCATAGGCCTGCCCTTGTCTGCACCAATCTGGATGGATCTGACTGAAGCTGCAGGGCTTCCTGTCTTCACTATCCTCGCCTTTGGTTCTCAAGAAAATAAGAAATACTGCTCATTATTGTGAAGTTATCTCATTATGAATCTGAGCTACGACTTCTCGTTTAGATCTAAAATTTGACTTGTAATTATTTTTTTCAGAAACACGCATTATGGAAGTGTAAAAGTACACTTTTAAGAAAAACTAATGGCTGTGAAAGGAAAAGACTTCTGTTTCTACCTGCAAAGTAGTAACCATTCTTAAGATGTATTGTAATATTTCAGAGATATGACATTTAAGAAAATTATTATTGACTTGAAGTTGGATTTGCTGATGGTTTTTTTTTTTCAAATATTGTTGGTGAATCAAGGGATAGTCTTTGCTTTGCTTACTTCAGGCATTTCCATGCTCTGTGTTCTCCATAGACAATGACATTTCTCTGGTCATTTTTTTGTGACCAGTTCCTGTGCCCCCAGTTGGGAGTAAAACCAAGAACAGCTGTAAGAAACAGCACAGGAAGGTGACAGAGTGGAAAAGGGCTGCTGTGAAATTGACTTGCCCTTGCAGCTGAGCAACTGACTATAGAGCTGTATCCCATTGTCCATGCTTTTGATTATAAAAAAGTGCATTTTGAATATTTCCTAATACTTGTTTTCTGAAGCCTATGAAGAGCTGAAAGCATCTTGGAATCCACATGACAAATGTTCCTTGTGTGGAAGGAGCACTTTGAGGAGGTAAGGTTGCTGTATTAGAGAATATAGAGTGTTTTGTTCACTCTGCTGGAGGTTAAGGTAGTATGTCATGAGATCTGCTTCAGCCTATTGGTTCAGCAGAGGTGAATGTTAATAAATGGCTTTGGTGAGTTTGTGTTCACCTAACACCTCATCCTGCAGGATCTCTTGTACTCTTGTCTTGTGTAGCTTCCTACTTAAGCTGTGCCAGAGGAATAAGCTGCTAAATGGAATATGGTTCTTAGAAATCTGTCCTGAGTCTAGGAGCCTGTGTCTTGAAACGTCCGTGGAAAGACAGCTACTTTATAAATTGCTCGTGCCAGGTTCTTCACTATTATACCTCATTCCAAAGTGAACTGTTGCAAACTAGAATCTGCTTGCTTTCCAGAAATGTCACCGTGTGTAGCTTAAGGGAAGGTCAATTTTTAGTGTTTATAAGCATGTTCTATGTTTATGACAAGTTCCAGGGACTACCAGTCAGCTTCTGTGAGGAATGCAGCTGACTGAGTTGAGGTATATGTTAGAGATCGCTGATCTCTGTTTCAAAAATGCCAACATTTTCAGCATGAAGTTTTCTAAATGAAATTGGTGAACATTTTCAGCTAAAGGAAAGAGGGATATGCATGTGTGGGAGAATACCACAGATGTCAGAACACTTTGTCAATACTTCCAAAGTGTAGCTTCAGAAATATCTTTGGAGATACTTTTTAACTGTAACACATTCTGCCACTTGTTGGTTCATATTTGAAATAAAATGGATTTGCTTTTGTTACTTCTGTGAAAATAATAATAAAAGAGAGTAGTAATAGTAGAAATTAATATGTCAAGTATTGAATTTATAGTATTTTAGACATACAAAAATTGTCAGCTGTATCTCAGCTGAGGGTATTATGCGAGTTAATAAACCACAAAGTTGTGCTGCAATAGGTGTTGTCTAAGTATATAATCCTACCCTATGATAAATGCAAGATAATTATAATTTACCCTTGAGGGGTACAGTAAGGAGCTTCATGTTTGCCTAAGGGGGAAGGAACTAACATATGGGCAGTTACTACAGTCATACCTTTTACTGTAATTTAACTTGGGGTAAATTGTAATCTACTGTTGCCTTTATTTACAGTTGGTATGTATTTGGCTCTGTGCCTGAGGTGAGAGTGAGTCTTTGAACTGCACACCAGAGTTGTTTTTGATTTGAATAAAGTATAACTACTCAATATATTTGCTTATGCCTCTTTTCCTTTATTGCTGTAATAATTTGATTCTTCTTCTAGTTATGACTTAAAGTTCTCCTGAAAGCAGTTGAACTCAAACATACTTTTCTAAGCTTTTTCCTCTGTGGTACTTACTTTACCCATTCTGCTATCCTAACTCCATAAAGGAAAATAATAAATATCTCTGTAAAGCTGGTTTACAACAGAATCAGTATCTTAGAGCATCATAGTAAGTCTTCATTAATGCAGTTCTTCACTGCATTAGGAAGATGCAAACCTAAAGCTGGTTTATGGCAAATTATGTGTGGTTCTTGGTATGGTTTGCATTACAATTTGGATAGTAAATATTGGAAGATACAGACTGCAAATTATGTGGTGTTTCTGCAGCACTTTCAGCTTGAAAGCGTATTCTAAATTTATCTTGGTTTTGTGAAGCACATTGGAAATGGAATGAAGTACAGAAGTCAGTGTTTGCATCTCAATCAAAAGAAGTCTAAATCAGGAAGCAATTAAAAGAGATGCCTGATGGAGGTGGCAGGGTTTTAATAATTTTTTTTGTGCTGTATAGAAACACTTTGATTGAGATTTAACAAAGGAATCTTTAATATCTCTTGGCTACTGTGTAGCATTTGTCAGTGAGGGTGGCTGATTGTGTGCTGGTGGCATCTCTCTCCTTTATCCCCCTTCAGTTTTCATCAGTGCATGATGGACTTTGTGGTTTTTCTCAGAGCATAGCACTAGGAGAGAGGGGACCACTGTATTGTGATAGAAGAGCTATCATTAAAGGGGGGGGCAGCTCATTAGTGTTGCCACTGTGGTCCTATGTTTTATGGTTCTTAAAGGTTCTTTTATTGTTCTGTGCAGGAGGTAATGAGTTCTTTGCTTCTGTTTTGATTTTTTTCTGTTTTTTTTCTCCTTTACTTTCGTATTTAAGAAAATAAAAATAAAGTCGTGTTCTTCTAGCAGGAATGTTGAAAATACGATGAATTTTAAGGCTTTTTTGTAATGGCATGTAGGCTGTCAGTTATCCTGGAGATAATCCTGTGGTAATTCTTCCATTACCTTGGTCACACAAAGGAATGAACCTGTCTTTTCAATTGATGTTCCTTCAGTTGATAGCAAGATGTCACCTGTGACTCTGTCTTTTGAAAACTTGATTTTATTGGATTGTGGACTAATATGAAAATAGTCACATACTTGTATTGCAGGTGTGGAATATCTCTTGTCAGATAGGGGACTGTAATCTGAATAATGTCACTAGTAAAGAAATCTGCTCCGTGCCATAAAATACCAATTGAAGTTTCTATATGCCTCATAAATACTGCCTGTTGTTTTTTCACTGTTATATTATTACCTGTAGCCAAATTTAGTGCATTAAAGTGGAATGTGAATTTGTGTTTCATATATAGCTAATTGATTATCTAGATAAAGAAAAAAGTAATTTTATTGTAAATTAATTAAAATTACTGTGAATTTGTATTTATTTTACTGTCGTATTTTACACACCTTTGTTCTTGAGAACAATTCTTTGGTGCTAACATGAAACCTACTTAGCTAGTCTGATCTGTGAACTAACAGATTTGTTCTATGGTAAGTGGTGAATCTTTGTAAAACTGAGTTTCTTTAAGTTCAAAATGGAGCTCTTGAACAGTTTCTATATCAGTCCAGGACTGATGAATTTTCTGTGTCTTGGCAGGTGAAGTATACCTGAATAATGCCTGAGCATTGTTTTCCCTCTGCCACCTGGAATTTTCTTTATTTTCCCCTTTAATGTTCTATTATTATTATTTTACAATACTAATAATACTTGCTATACACTAGTTTTCTACTAGTCTAGTATATAATAGAATACTAATCAGTAGAACCACACTTCCAAAGTGTGCTTTCAGATTGCCAGAGCAGGTGAGAAATTAGAGGAAGACAGCCTCTGAAATAAGAGGTTTATAACAAGTTAAACATGTATCTTCGTGTTTGCCATTAACACAGGCTAGACTTGCAGCTGTCCAAAGATGCAAACTTGAGATTTGAAAAGCTAGCTTAAAACTTAGAAAGTAGTCCAGTTTCAGAAAGGCTGGA
The DNA here is from genome assembly GCA_013397725.1 of Rhagologus leucostigma. Classification (NCBI taxonomy): domain Eukaryota; kingdom Metazoa; phylum Chordata; class Aves; order Passeriformes; genus Rhagologus; species Rhagologus leucostigma. Next base: position 1,325,971 of record VZTD01001501.1, on the reverse strand, counting down.
CAGAGATTGAATTAACATTCATGTGTTTGCAGTAGTCTTAAGCACAGATTCTTTTGGATGGCACTTCTGTCAGCAAGCTGTAAACAAGGGTTTTCCTGACTTAGGTTACATCAGCTCTCTGTAAGCACCTGCTTGAAGGTGTTTTCAGTGCTTTGTACTGGGTCTCAGGAGGAATAGCCTTTAAATTCTTTACATTTGCCAAATTTTAGTTTAGTTCCAGGCTGGTATTTTTATCTTTTTGTATTCTGAATAAAAATGAGGACAGAACACAAGTGTTAGTAACACAAGAGGGAATAATTTTTCTTTATAATCAAACAAAATATTATTCTAGACCTTAGTAGAGTGTGATCACCAAGAAGTGTTCTTGTGGCCGACAGTTCTCTCAAACTTCATTTGTTTTTAATCAATCGAGGAAGCAGTTCCTGGCACTCTAATGCAAATCATTTCTGCCCTCGGGTAACGTAAAAAGATGCAGCATTCCATTAATCAACTTAGGACTCAGTTTCACAAAAGGAAGGACAGCAACTCCACCATCACAGAAATTTACTTTGTGCACTTTTTTGCTTTGACCTACAGTTCTCTGGCTAAGTTGATAGCATTGACACTTTTTATGATAACATAGACTGTTTTTGAAAATTCCCCCACGCGGTCTTGTGTTTACAATAGCTGAGTTAAATAAGGTAGGTTTCAGATGCATATCAATAATGACTCCTGCTAGAAATGGCAAGTGGGACTGCTGAGATTCAGCGGTTAAGTGGTCTTGTAGACTACTGAACAGGAAATTCCTGACAACAGGACTCTACATTCAAATGTTCTTTTTAGCAAATAGTCCTGGCCATACAACATCTACTTTGAATGAATTAGAGCAGAGGATAATGTTGCAAGAGAAGAATGTGATGTCATCACTTTGAGCAGAAATTTTGATCTTAAATATATATATATTATCTTGGTATGGCAAGCATTGCTGCTTTAGCATCAATTATTGACATTAGCATTAATTACAATTAATGTGATGAGCAAATCAGCAGTACATAATTGTAGTGAATATGAACAGGTACAAATTTTAAAAACTGCTCTGATGCTTTTTTCATTCAGTGGAAAAATACTCTAATACTGATGTTTTCTGCAGAATAGTAATTTCAGAAATTTGCGGAGCATTTCAGTTGTGTATTTGATGTCTCCACATTTAACTTGCTTAGTATGGTGGCATTTTCCTTTGATTAGTTTGCTTCAGCATTTTGCACTTTGTAGTGGTGATTTGGCTTATCTAAGACAAGGAAGATTAGGAAAGAGACAGGTGAAGAAGGAGTATCATGGAAGTCACTGTTATCTGGTGAAATCTGATGTTCCCTTTTTCTGCTTATGTTCTGTTGATTTGGCTGCCTCTATTGTGGTTTATGAGTTTAGCTCAGTCGGCTTTGCACGGATGAAACTCCTCTTCAGTACTATGGATTTCTTTCTTCACTCAAACAAGTACTTTAGGTTTAGATAATAGCAATTAGTATGGAGGATGTAAAGTCAAGATTTAGTCTTTTTCTTTCTGAATAATAAAAACCAGACTATAAGACACTACAACTCCAAGATACATAGGTATTTAAGTCTTTGCATTTTGTAGTTGCCTAATGTAGCAAAACTTGAGACCAAAACAGCTTACTGTAGAGATGCTAATGGGTATTATGTTTCATGACGCAGTCAGAAATTGGGTGACAGAAATAATAAAACAGTGTATCTTTTTATATGCTGCACATCTTGAAAAAACAAACATTCTCCGTAGGTATCTGTGATGAGAAAAAGTCATGATATGTGTCTGATTAGACCTACCTATTGATACATATGATACGTGTTATATGGGTCTTCTCTCTTTTTGAACTCCTCATTTGTTTCCAAGTATTCTGCTGCTTTGCAAAGCTTTAAATTGTGCTATGTGTTCATTTTCCGACATGGCTTGTGAGGTACTATTTACTACCTCGTGCTGGTCACACATGATGTGCTTCCTAGTAAAACATTTGGGTTTGCTTCAATAGGTAAGCAAATGTTGAGAAGGTTGCACATATTGTCTTAGTTTTAGAGTTTGAGGCAGTAAATCCATTCCTATGGCTGTAATAAACCACACTGCGGTATTTATTGCAGAACCTTTGAGTTATATAATTACTCTCTCTGTTATCAATGTCAGAAAAGGCAACGAAAATACTATATTTAAACCAAGCTTGTGCATAGTCCTGATGATGGGTTGTTTAAAAGTGGATGTTGTTTCCTGGCAGGAATCATTTGACAGGGTGTCCATTTTCCCTCCACATTGTGCGAAATCTGGTGAAATTACCCAGGAAACTGACTGGAAGGAGAGCCTCATACAGAAGGAAGTTGTCCAATGAGCAGCTGCCATTAAAAGCAAAAAACCCTGATGTTTCCTGTGTACCAGAAGCCAGATGCCATTGGCATTGCAGTGATCCAGGCTGTTAGTTTAAAGCACTGGGGGTGTAGGAACTTTCTTCTTGTGTTGGGAAAGTCTCAACTGGCGCTAGGATTTTGTCATGCTATCCTGCCTCTTCCTTGGCTCGTGAAGCATGTGGTAGGGGAAAAAAATTGCACTCATCTCACTGAAGTGAGTGTCTGTGTGTGTACAGAGGATTTGGGATGTGGTCTGGAAGCTCGTCTGTGTGATGCCAGAATGGACTCACAAATCTGTCCTACCTTGGGGAAGAGAGGAGGGCTTCACAGAGTTTGGCTGACTGCAATTTAGCAAGGTGCAGCAAGGTGTGATCGTGTTCAACTTAATGAAACCCTTTAACGTATACATAGTTCAAAAAACTTGAATGTAAAAATTCTTATTTGAAGTTCCATATTCACTGTTTCTTGGTATTCTTTTATCAAATGTATTCTCTATCCCCTTGATACTAACTGCAAGCTTGACCGCTGCTGCAAGAGTTGAGCTGAGTTCTTTCAATTTGATTCATTGCTGTCCTTTTAAAATCCCTGAAGCGCTGGTGAGATGGAAGTATTGCTTGTGCAGCCTTTTCATCACCAGTAGGGTTGCATGACTGTGAGTAATTAGATTTTTTTGTAAAATATTGCACAAGAAGTAATAAAGCCATCTGTGTTTTCAATTTAGCAATGCTATGTCTTCAGGGCTTCTGAGGAATAAGAAGTTATATACTGATTTTCATCAAGCAAGTATGAATACTCACTGGGAGAGAGTCTGCAGCTTAAAAAAATTGGAGAGTTGTGTTTCAATTCAAGTTAATATTTCTGGAAAAATCATCTCACAAATCCACCTGTGAGATAGTAACACTTCAAGAGTTAAAATCTTAGATGTATTGAGCCTTTTGTTTAAGACCTGTTATTTACAGTTGTCCTAATGTTTTTCATTTCCATGGGTTAGATGAAAATCAAGTACCATTTCTGTGTCTGTTAGCTAAAATGAACCTATTGTATGAAAGGCTTTAGCTTTCATTACAGACCTAAATCTTCAATAGTTAGAGAACTGGGGTTGTGTCTTCCGTCCATCCATTTACAACCGTCACTTCAGTGTTAATTATGAAGAACTAAATTGTCATGTGAAAGACAATTTTACTTGATTGCAAACACTCATATTGTGGACAATATTCATATTTACCCTACTTCAGCTGGTTTCCACTAGCATTGGCAGATAATCTGTCATTAGGTTTTGTAGCTAGAAGTGATTTTGTTATTAAAATGGCTAACAGTGAAGCAGGCTTTTAAGGTCTTTGCCTACTAATATTTGTCTTATGCAAGAAACAAACAAAAAAGACAAAATCCATAAGACATTGCAGATTGTACTATAAATACTTGGAATGACTTTTTTTTTTTAAATTTCTGGACTCATCACAAGGATTTGGTAAGCGAATATATAAAATTTAACTTCTTTCTGAACACTGAATTATACTATTGATTGCTATTATACTAGTGATTGCTATTACTTCCAGTCCATGCTGAAATATTTGTCTATACATCATGCAGTAAATTGCTGTAGAGAAAGTTGCAAGTAGTGACTTACAGTTGAAAGTCTCAGAATTTATATTCTGTAGCAATTTCTCATTTGATCATATAATAAATACATTTCTACTATTTGATTAAATTTAGACTATAAAAATTAATTGTCCTATACTTAAAATTGTGAAAGAGGTTAATCTTACTGTTAGTTGGTGGTGGAATTAGTGCAGTTTTTCCCCCCTGCTTCCTAGTTTTGTAGACCAAAGGAGAATATACTCATCCTTCCATTTTCTCCTCCCTGTTTCCAGATGGTACAACTGCATTCTCCTCTGTTTCATGCTTTGGGCAAATGCAGTGTTTGTACCTCCAGTCTACTGTACCTTTTTGCTAATGAACTTGATTACAGATTTGTTTGTTGTTTAGTTGCTGAGCACAGCAGTGCAATGTAGGCATTGTATTGAGGCAGTTTTTCAATGTTCTGTGTAGCTGTTGCTGCTGTTAGATATATCTGTAGGGGTAGTTACCTATCTAGGGGATAATACTGTAAAAAGTTTATTGCTCATCTGAAGGGAATTTTAGATGGCTGAAGTCTATATCCTCACCAGCAAATGACTCTTTGAAGAAGTTTATCTGCTTATGTAAAAAAAATGGTTCCAAACTCAATAGATGGTAGCTAAAATACCCTCACTGCTTTGGAACGGGAAAGGCATTCACTTGAATGTTCTTGAAGCCTTGCCATGGGCCAGTTTTCCATCTTGGCAGAAAGAGGAGAGGGACTAATCTTCTGGGTCAAGACACAGGGACCAATCAAAGCTCTGTTCACTCACTTGCATCTCCCTGTACTTCTTTCCAGCTGGTCTGGTATCGTTTCATTAACTTTGAAATGAAGAGAGTGGAAGATCATAGACAATTTAGGTCAATGATTCCCAATAACGAAGAGATGGGAGAGCCTGCTTCTCTCTCACCTGTCCCTGCTTACTGGTAGGAGGTTGAGAACACTTGTAGAAGAGGGGCCTTTCTTGGATTGACTGCCACATTCTCTGCCCTCCTTTGAAAACTTTTTTTTTCCCCTACAGATCAAGGCATCCCCCTACATCCCCTACATGTCTTTGCATTGACTGGTCTCAGGGCTGAATGGAGCATATTCCCTGGTAAGTCCCTGCAGGGCTTACTAGCTCCCAGGCAGTACAAACAGGACTAAATTGTTTCTGGAGTCAAACAAATTTGTTGTGTGTCGTACTGTGCTCCAGCATAGATGCAGTCCTAGTAAAAAAAACACGTGCGAAGTGCGTACATGGAAGAGCCTTGCAACAGAGAACCGACTGCTTTTGTGTAAATGGTGTTTCACTGTAACTGTGTCTAAGGGAGAAGATAAATCACCTCCGTATTGTCAACCCAGGTATTAAAAATAGAACCCATCCTCCAGTAGCTTCTCAAAGACCTCTGATTAAAAAAGGCAGAGTTATTAATTCTTCTTTTTACTTCCAAAGGATAGCATTTCCTACTATGTGTAGAAAAACAAAACCTAAAACATTTTCTGTTCCTAGGCAAATAGAACTTTGCTTTTTAGGAGTTTTGCTGTCATCTTTCAGAAACACTTGAGGAGAGTAAAAAAATACAATGTTAGTTTCTGATTTGTACGTGCCTCATCTTGTTCAACAAGAACTTAAAATGTGTTGCAGTGTTAAATAATCTATTCCTGACCTAAGAAAAGTGAACTTTACTCTTCTTCATGTAAACATTTAAACATGGCTATGTTTTAAAAAATGTCTGTTACTGTAAGCAGTATATGCAGACTTATATTGCTTGCTTTTATATAATTAGCTTGATGACAGCTATAAGTTGCTCATTCAGTTGGAAGAACAGACCTTTACTGTGTATCAGAAAAGTCTTTCGTTTTGGTGAACTCACCAGAACTGAAATTGTGCAGTGATAATTGGTTCCAATATATTTAGCTGCCAAGTGTGTTTGAATGGCCTTTTTTTGAAATGTGAGTCACGCATCCCTGGCAGGGATAAATGCAGGATCTTTGAGGGTTATTTGAGTTGTATAAAATCCCCTATAATCAATTTGGTAGTATTTGAGGGACCGTAGATGACAGAGGCATGGGTCAGATGGAGTTCAGAAAGGTTTCTTTGTTTTGGGGAAATAAGCTTAATCTGAGTTGAGTGTGCTCTTTGTTTTTTCCTCATCCCCTGCAACTGATTTTTAACCAGACTTCTGATAGAGCCTTTTATAGTAAAAGTATTCTGGGAGAGTGTTGTAGTTAGTGGAATAAAGTATTTCACAGGACAAATGCAACCTTCACACTTCTGGCATGTTAGTGCAATCAGTCATATCTCCATGAAACGTTTCTGATTGCTGTTTCAGCAGCACTGCTTTGACCTCATCTCTCTCTGCTGATCTCACTGCAAAGTTGTTCTATAAAAATGTCACATTCATGCTGTATGTCTAATTCTTACCTACTTCTGATTAATCTGTGCACTGCCAGCCTCTCTCCCTTGCAGGCTTGCAGCTTTTCTTGCCTGAGAATTTGGGCATGAGTCAAGAAGCAGAAGAGGGTTGAACCTGTCCAAGGAGCGGGGAGTGCTTCTCTCGCTGTAGCTGAAGGGCAGGTCTAGCACAGCATAAATAGTGTTGCATTTCATCTGAAATTAACTCTGCTATTAGCTGCTGTGTTTATTACACCAATTCAGAATTGGTCTCAACTTTGCTCTGCCTCAGGGGAATGCGGGACAAAGGAACTAGTTTGCTTTTGTAGTCCTGCTCTGAAACTGCCAGCCCTCTCTGGTTCTGAACTATGCTGCTTCTTGGAGGTCTCCAGTCTGGTTACTGACCCTTCATACAGGAATTTGAAACTGGACAGGATTGACGCAGATAGAGGAGAAGCTGGTAGGCAGTTTAAGCACCCTGGGAAATAAACCTGATCCTCATCTAGTAGACTTGCAAGCTTATCTGAGCATGTACTCAACGTGAGGAAACCAACGGTGTTCTGTGGGTACAAAGACTGTAGCTGGGCAGAGACCTTTACTTAGCAAGGGATTAGCTGGGTTCAATGACCTGGGCTCCAGCCTCAGCCATCCTGAGAGTGTGTTGGGGTTTTCTTTGTCTTCTTGAATTTGAGTTAGGACTTTGGCATTTCCTGAAATAAGCGTGTGTATCTGATTCAACAAGGTTTTGTTCTTGCTCTTTGTAGTATTAATGAAAACCAAAGGTTTAATCTTGAAGACACAAGCTCTGTGGAACCATGCACCCATGGAGATTTGTCAGCTTTAATCCTGTATGTGACCTTCTCAGTAGAGCATAAGAGGACTATTGTTGCTGTCTTGGCTTGTACTCTTTACACATTGTAGCAATGGGCCCAGTGATTTAAACTTGAGTTTTTTCCTTTGTGTATTAAAGAATTCTGTCAATAAGCTATGAATTCTCTTTTTATTTTAATGAAGTAATATATAAATAAGTATTTTCTGTTTGCACCACTACCCCCCAAATTAAGGAAATTCAGTTAATAAAATAAAGAAATATTGGAACAGGGGATACTGGCAGAAAGAGGGAGTTTGTCAAGCCAGAACAGTTTCTTTGAGGGAATGGGCAAAGGAGGACAAATAAATTTTCCTGTGTCAGGCTGCAGTACAGGAAGCAAAGCAAGTCAGATTAGTGTAGCATACAGATTTATCCTTGTGTGTGTAACTTTGACACGTTAATCAGTGCTAACAGCTAGAAGAGTTGGGATGAAAAATTCAGGTAATAATCATATAAAGGTGTGAAGGTTTTTTTGTGGGGTTTTGACAGAGAGTGGGGAAGTCATAAGACCAGCTTTGACCTGAATATCATTTTATGATGTCTGTTTTGCTACTTACTTCAGTTTCATTCTATTTCGCTATTATGATGACTTCTTACTCATCTCATTCAAGAGTTTGTGTATTTAATACTACCTTTTTCACTTTTATCCTTTCTTTAATCAACATACTGTCTTGTTTTCTAACTGTTAGAAATGCTGAAATATGCCAGTCTTAGAATCATGTCCTTTACACTGTTACAAACAAGTCTAAAATTCTAAGAGGCTATATCTTTTGGGGAACATTTTATGCATAGATATTTCTGATCTGAATGAGACTTTTATCAGGCTTTTCACATGTGGAGTTAGTCATTGCATTGAACCTGTCCTTTGTTATCTATTAATGGTGATGTTAATTTCAAAAATGAAGTGGTATGTGCCTGTAAGGAAAATGCATTCAAGTTTCATGTTATTTGTGCTTGTGTTTAATATGTTGTTATTATGTTTTTTCATCATGTTACTAAGAATTTAAGTTAGCTTCTGGCACATACTGACAGGTTCATTCTCAACTGGTTTTCAGCATTGTTTGCTCCAAAGTATTGATAAAATATTAATGTTATCAGAGGTGCCTTATCTTCTATGTTTGACAACCTCCACCCTCAGCTAATAGCATGAAGTGCAGTGTTCTCTGGGCCAGACATGTCGTGCTTAACTGATGCCTGTGACCCTCAAGCATCCAGATCCTGCTTTCAGAAAAGATATATTCCAAGTGACAGGTTGTCTATAAGTATATATGTTGTTCCTTTAAAGTCTTCTTGGGACAGTTTCTCTGCAAAGCTGCTGACCTTGGCATGAATACAACTATAAAACATAATTTTAGAATACAGTGTTGGAATAGCAGCTGGTGTTGAAAAATAGATGGAGGACTTGAGGTTGTGATTTTCTTCATAGTCTTCCACTAAATTTCAAACCTTGAATTTTTAATGTTTGCGAAACACTTTAGAGTGTGGCAAAAACTGTCAAAATAATTTGTTATCTTTCTAGTAAACTGAAGAATGTGCTGCAGTAATTCACAGCAGGCACAGTTGCAGCAGTTGATTTGATGGGCATTTAACCTTCTACACATCCAATAGAACTATTACCTGACCTTTTTTTAAATTTCAGCTTCATTACACGAAGGCCACAGGAATAATTAATGTGTTTTTTATCCGTGTTTCCTCAAGAATTTGTTGTCAGCTTGTGAAGCCCCTTACGAAGATGCAACAGCAGCCCAATTTGTGGTGTGTTGTCAGTGCAGTTGCTTTGAGTGGAGCTGCCATCCACCTATGCACTGAGTGGGCTTTATTTCCTATTGTTTGTCTCACATTACAGCATCTCTTGTGGTAGTGGTAGGAATTTACCCAGGTGAAGGTCATTTGAGTACAGCATCCTGCAGAATCACTCTTCCCTTGTGTGCTGGACTAGCTGGGGCAATAATGGCTGTGCTACTTCCAGCACATGAAGAGTGCCTTTGGCAGCAGAAGCACACTGTGGTGGCTGGTGCTCCTTCTCAGCAAGGGTGGCTGTAGAAGAATGTTATCTTTTTTAGGCCTTTTTTTAATACATGGCACTTAATGGCTATCTCTCTGACTGAAAGTATCATGAAGAAGATCGGTTGAGTAAAAATGTGTCTTGTTTTTTTCCCTCCTAGAGGTAATTTTGCAGTGAGCAACTGTTCTTTGGTCTGTTTGAAGCTGATGTGTATTATTCATAAAGGCTAGATTGGTTTTAATAAAGATAATTCTCTTCAGATAGTGTAGGAAAAAGTACTCATTTATTTGGTCCAAGTTCTTTGTGTTCCTGGGGCACTGGTCATGAACAATAGCTCTGATATTGTAGGTTTTTTGTTTGTGTTAAATTAAATGGTCTGGATTTCTTTTTAATTTTATGTTTTTAACTAGACCCCTTCCATAATTAAAAATGTCTTTTGTCCTTCCTCCTTCTGTGTGTTGGCAGACATCCAGAAAGTTAAATGCAGGCAGCATGAAGTAGCTAGCAAACTTGAGAGGTCCAAGTTTGTTTCTCAGCTCCTTTTGGGACACATTTAGTTCAGGCTCAAGCTACCTTTTTAAATTAATGAGTGTTGGGAACACTTCTCTTGTAAGCAAATCTGATATCTTGGTGATTGTGTGTGTATATATATATATTACTCTGCCCTGTAGTAGAGTTTTATCAGCTTTCTGATATCGGTGGCTTCTGACTACAGCATGGGAAATAAGGGGAACTTCATACTGAAAGTATCTTTTTGAAGAGTCAAAAATAGCCTGAAGGTCATCAAGACTCTGTATCAGTGGGAAATTTCAGGAGTATCTTGAAGTATCTAGCAGGAGATAGTGTAATTAAAAGCTGACTCCTAATGCAGAATTAATTTGTGACACATTCTGTGTGAATTCATGTATTTCCTGATGCGTGTTTAACCATGCAAGCATGACATCCTGTGGTGCTACTTTTTTCAGTAGAGTTCTCATTTGTTTTTAATTGAGAGTAAAAATAAATTTCATTGTCTGGAAGAATTTTCTCATCATTGTTTTTTCCATGCATTAAGCTCAGTAAATGAAGTCGGGGGTGCTTCCTAGTCCTGTCTCTTCAAGAGACTGTTTCAGACAAGTACTGAGTGTCCCCAGCTCTGATTCTCTCACTGGGAGCTGAAAGCACACAGTTGCCTGCACAGCAGATGAGGTGTATGACCCCACCTCAGTGAGGAGATGGGTAGTGAAATGTTACCTTTTTCAGGAAGGGTGCAAAATTGTGAGAGTTGCATCTAGTCTGTGGCTTCAGAAATGTTTTGGGTTTTTTTTCCCCGAAATCTTGGGCATTATAATTAGAGGGCACTTGTAGAATAGCGTATCCTCTGCGTAGAGTTGGATAATAGAACTGGTGAGTTTGAGCCTAAGCAAGATGTTTTGGGTAGTCAAACCAAATTAATGATTCATTTCATGTGAGGCCTAGAATGGCTGTGGGGCTGTTCCAGAAGTTTTGATTGAATGCCTTGGGGCATCAGGGAACATGTTTTCATATATTTGCTTCCAGATTTTTATTCCATCAATGATTAATAATTGATGACTTTAAATTTACAATGGGGGAAATCCAGTGATATTTCATTTGGCATACTGTAGGTGGATAGTTCATTCAGATGCACTTTAACGTGAAAATTGATGGATTAGAGTTATTGTATTAGGTGATGCATTAGAGTACTGTATTAAAGCTTTGTCTTTGTACTGTGCTTGTCCAGCTCGGGGTCTCATTTTGGAAACAACGTGGCCTTTAATCCCTGGCCTTTAATCTTTGATGGATGTCTCTTCTTGTTCTCTGTTTCTGCCATGGGTAGCATTTGTCCCATGAGAATTTCATACTTGATTGAAATTGCCTTATTAATTAACCTTGCCAGAGGCTTATTCAACACTATGATTTATATTTAATATCAAAGCACAGTAAGAAAGTGGAAATTTTTTGCCTTATTACTGCTAAAAGTAATTGTCGAACATGATTTCATCCATTTTAATTAAAGTATTGATCCAATAATAATAATACTTACTCAGAATTTTGCCAATCTATACATATTGAGCCATCTTCTAAAGAGTGCTTCACTGATGAGAACTACAGCTCAGCATTTATTAAGATTGCTGAGGTTTGAACAGCATATGAAATTTAGAGTGCAGTTTATTCTGAAAATGGTAAATTGCAATGCTCCTTTCTTTCTTAGTTGATGTTCACAAAATCATAGCATGGTTGGAAGGGGCCTCTGGAGGTCATCTTGTCCAACACCGCTTCTGAAGCAGGACCACCTAGAGCCAGTTTCCCAGGGCCGTGTTCAGGTGACTTTTAAATTTCTTCAAGAAAAGCTCTGCAACTTCCTTGGACAACCTGTGCCAGTGCACTCTTTTTAACATGGAGGTGACTGCTGTTTCCTGATGTTCAGGGGTAACTTTCTGTGTTTCAGTTTGTACCCATCACCTTTGATCTTGTCTCTGGGAACCACTGAAAAAAGCCTGGCTCTGTCTTCTGTGTGCTCTCCTTTCAAGTATTTATGAAAAACTGGTGAGATGCCTCATTGAGCTTTCTCTTCTCCAGGCTGAACAGTCCCATCTCTCAGGAGGGGTGCCGTAGTCCCCAAACAGTCTTAGTGGGCCTGTGCTGTACTCCTCAGTATGTCCATCTCTCACTTGTACTGGAAGCCCGGAACTGTCAGTTTCTTAGGGATATCGTGAACACCCCATTTGTTCAAAGTTTGATGTCCACATTTTTTAAATGGTAGTCAATAGATGGCATGATTTACCTATAGCAATGACTCAGTCCCCTGTAGGACTTTTTTTTTTTTTTCCATCAAGAGAGGGGAATAACAGCGAGTCCCATTAGGTGTCGGAGGGAGGTCTCATATTTTGCGTCTCTGGAAAGCCAGTCCCACTGACAAGATGCAGCTCTTGCGTGGGTCTGCAGGTTGGCTGACTTTTCAGGAGCCGTGGTATTGGGAGGTGGTCCTTGAGGAATGATGCTACTTACTTAGTAAGTTGTCACACTCTGTATGAAAATGGCTGAGAAAGAAGGAGAGCTGCCAGACCTCAATTTGCCCCTTTTCTGTTTTACTGAGGACTTAATTTCAAAGAAAAATGTATTGTAAAAACAAAAGTCAGTCCATTTCATTAAGTGCCTCAAGTGGCAAACTTGCTAATAGCTTTGAGAAGACAAGATGGATCAAAACTCCTATCAACCTAAGCTACTTGGTGCTTCTAAACTAGAACCCTCCTGTCTGCACATTTGCTTGAGACTAGATCTATTGTAGAGAGCTGTGAGTGTACTTTTGATTCAGGTGAATGATTGTTGCTTTTGAGTTGTGTTTCTAAGGATAGGTGTGGAAGAGGTCTTGTAATGGTTGTTTGCTCTGGTATGGTATATACCATTATGAGGATTAAATCAAAGTGCAACTTGTAGGCACAGCACAGCCTCCTGTGAACTGTTTGCAGAAGTAGGACTCAGTAAGTTTGGCTTTCTGAGCTGCTCTGGGTGTTTCAGTAGTGATACATCCTTATTACCCTCTATTTGTGTTTTGTTCTCTACTTTTTAAAAAATTTTATTTGAAAAGGATCAATAATAAAAAGATTGCCATAAAAGATTCCTGCTACTGCATTCTCGAAAGTGTATGAAAAGATACGCTCATGTCCTTTCCATAAAAGCAGGATCAGTGGTTCTTATAAATCCGTCTGCTCCTGATCACTTCCAATGTGACATCCTAATCCTCTGCATATGACAGACAATCCTTTTCACAGCAACCAATTGTGAAAAATATTTATGGTTCAGAACGTAATTATAAGTTGGGTTTAGGCCTAATTAATTGTTCTTAATTATTAGATTTTTATTTATAGGGAACAGAATTTTAAAAGATGTTGCGAAAGTATCTTAGGCATATGCTACTTTAACATTGGCAAGTCAGTTTGTGCTGGCTTTTTTTTCATTTGTTAAATGCCAGCTTTTTAGTTCAAGCAGCTTTCTTCAACTGCATATAATCAATATTCTCAAAATATAAATGGTCACTTACATGAGGTTGACTTGCAACAAGTCATCCTGGAATACTAATTCATAGTGTCTGAAAGACCTACTGTAAAAGCATTTATTTCTTACTGAAAGAAAATGAAAACATGTTTCTCAGGTTTGGATTGGGTTGAATTGTTTCTGGTTGGTTTGGTTATTTCTTGCTAACCAGCTGTGTTTCTGTATCGCAGTAAATGGTTATTCGAACCTCTGTGGTTTATCTTTTCTTGGCAGAAAAGAATTTATGTTCCACCGTGTGTCAAAAGAACTGTCTTTTAGGAGCTCAGTCTTTTATGATCTAAAAGAACTATTTATGCCAGAGAAGCATCGGAACAGAGTTTATGTGGCAAGACTGAGCCCTAGGGATCACGGAAGAAGTAGCATTAAGAAGGGTGAACAAGCTAGAAGCTTTCAAATTTTATATTTGCATCAAAAATGAAAAATTAAGTAATAGCACTATGTATATGGTTACAAACCTTTAATAAATAAGTAAAGCATTAGAGTGCAGGAAGCAATCTAACATGTTTTACCTATTCAGTCAAACAATACCAAGCCTACATATGTTTGGTGTGCTTGGGTTTTTTTTCCATTCAGTGACTCCAATTCTATAGTAATTTAAGAGTCATAGAATGGCTTGGGTTGGAAAAGACCTTAAAGATCATCTAGATCCAAGCCCTCTGCCATGGGTACAGATATATGACATCTTCTCCCAAATGAGGTTGCTCAAAGCCCCATCCAACCTGACCTTGAACACCTCCAGGGATGGGGCACCCACAGCTTCTCTGGGCAACCTGTGCCAGTGCCTCACCACCCTCACAGTAAAGAACTTCTTAATAGCTCTGTCAGTTTAAAGCCATTCCCCTCTTGTCCTGTCACTCCATGCCTGTATAAAAAGTCCCTCTCCATCTCTCTTGTAGCCCCTTTAGGTACTCAAAAATGCTCTAAGGTCTCCCTGGAGCCTTCTCTCCTCCAGGCTGAACAACCCCAACTCTCTCAGCCTGCCTTTGTAGCAGAGTTGCTCCATCCCTCTGATCATCTTTATGGCTCTTCTCTGAACTCTGTCCAATGGATCCATGTTCTTCCTGTGCTGGGATCCCAGAGCTGGATGCAGCTCTCCAGGTGGGATCTCACCAGAGCAGAGCAGAGGGGCAAAATCCCTTCCCTTGCCGTGCTGGCCACACTGCTTTTGATTCAGCTCAGGATTTGTTTGGCTTTCTGGGCTGTAAGTGCACGTTGCCAGGTCATGTCCAGCTTCTCATCCAGCAGCACCCCCAAGTCCTTCTCAGCAGGGCTGCTCTCAATTCATGCTTTGCCCAGCCTATATTTGTGCTTGGGATTGTCCCAACCACATGCTGGATCTTGCAGTTGACCTTGAAGAAGTTTATTCTATTATTTAGAGGGGGTGACTTAGCAAACTTAGCTGTAGAGGTGCACGACATGAAATTCTTTAGCGGGGGAAAAAAGAAAAGATGAAAGGCTTGAAATTTCCAGTAATCTTTATTAATTAAGGATAGAAATGCTTTGCATTGCAAAGTCGACTCCGTATGTAATCCTGAAACTGTTGTGTTATAAGCACACGATAATGTTTAACTTGCATTCAGTGGTAAGACTAAGTAAGTTTTGTCTTCATAGTTATGTCACTAATTGAACAGTGCCCCTGAGTTTTTAAAGCTAGTTAATTTTTTTGACTAGATCTTATGTGTCTTTTGCCTGAGACTGAGGAACGATGGCTGCGAATATAGAAGCCTTTTATCCTTTGCAGAGCAATTTCAACAGAGGAGGTAGTGGCACTGCTGTACTCTTCCTCTTCTTTTTACTTTTATTTTGTCTAGTGTTTCGAGTTACAATAAGGATTTTAATTTAAAAAAAATAAAAGAAACAGCTAAAAGGGAGGGTGCTTGGAGTCAGGATGAATAATGCTGAAAGCTAGAGGCTCAAGTAAATGTGTCCCAATTAAGGGTAAAATCTAAAAAGAAAAAAAAAAGCATCATGAGATGAATGCTGAATGAAGAAAGCTGAATGAAAGATCTGTTGAAAATAAAAATGCTTCCTTCAAAAAGTGAAGGCAATATCCAATGAAGAAAATGGAAAAGATGTAAACTCTGACATTTTAAAGACAAAATGACAAAAAAACCCCCTAAATTTGTAAGTGCATAACAACTATTAATACATAACAAGCAAGAAACAAGTTTGCCAGGGAGTCAGCAAATCTAATAATTAAAATGAAAAGGAGACAGTACAGATGGATAATGTGACTGCAGCACAGTTAATTTAAATATTTTTTCATTGGAGTTCGTGTGTGAAATACTTAAGAGTGTTTGCCCCATTGAAATATTAGACAGGAATTTGCAATATGTTGATACTTTTTCATTATGGAGAAAGATTCTTGTGAATCAAAAGCAACTATGAGAACTTCCAGGGGACTTTGTGGTTTCAGTATTTAAAAGCAGATGGGATTAAACTTTGCTAAGTACCAAGCACTGTACATGGTGAAGAAGAAAAAAAACTTGAAAACCTTAACCTTTAAATTAATAAATCAGCAATTGCCATTAAAGAAGGATTTATGTCTTAGGAATTGGTTCAGTATTCAGTGGCACTTGACTATCTAGAAGGAATCTAATAGGATGTTTACGATAGACTAGTAAAAGAATAGAGATCAAATCAGAAAACTTGACTAGTTCAAATGCATGAATCTCTACCACATCCATTTTTAAATATTATGCACTTTCCTACTGTTATAGTTATCTTGAAAATATGGCAGCAGTAGTAAGTGAATAGCAAATGTTGTCATGCTTGATCAGAGGTATGGACTATTTTCTGTCTGAGGACTAAAACTTCTCAGAAAAAAACCCAGCTGTATGGGAATAGATCAAGTAGGTTTTTAAAATCCTGAGTGTAGTAAAGAGTGTTGATTTAGACTTTGTTTTCATCATTTTGCATTGATGGTGTGAATTATAGTACATGGTTGAATAGGGAGGAAACAGGTTATTTAAAAAGAGCAAATGAATGAACAAGCCAGTGACTCTCTTCCTTCAAAGACCTTAACCTGTTCGTAGTCGTAGTGCGGCCAAAATTGTCTACAGAAAATAAAAGAAGATAAGATCTGTAGAAAGAGGTTATATCCTTCATTACACTGAAGGTCACAGTCATTAAAATCAGAGTAGTCTGAAATAAGCACTGTGTGTCCAAAATACATGTCTTCCTTCTCCACCTCCCCTGCTGCATTAGCTTCTCAAATAACCAAGTTGTGGAAGTTACCGTGGGTTAAATAAATATGTTTAAATATGTTTAAACTACATAGTTTAAACAAAGGAAAAGCATTTCTTTAGAACACAGATTTTCTTGCATCTGTACTGGGTTCTTCTAATGACTCCTTGTCTCTCCATGATAGTGTGAGCATTACAGATTGATGTGTTTGTGTCAAAGGCCGAATTGTTTCACTCATTTTTAATCTTTCTGGCAGCTGGTGTGCCAGTAATGCGTTTTACTGTAATCTTATTTTTAGGCTTTACCTTTTAAGTTTGACAAAGATTTAAACTGATTATCCCCATTTCCAAATATGTGGCCTAGATATTGATAAAGTCTGCATGTTCTTAACATGCCCAATTTTGAAAAGCTGTACAACTTTGTACAGCATGTACCAAGTTATTTGATCCATATTTACGGCTAGCTGTAGTCTGGCAAAAGCTCAGATGTCTTTTGCATTATGCGCCTGTTTTTCTTGAGAAAAACCAGTCTATTCTGAAAGACAGTCCAGTTGACATGCCTGTTAGATGGAGTCCTTTTAGAAAGGGAATTAAAGGAGACCTACTTGTAAGCACGGATGTGTGTGAATCATCTAGTCTTTATACCAGATATAAAAACTGTTACTGTGTCAAATGTCAAATTGCAGAAGGATCTGCACTCTCTTTACTATATGTGAACATCTTGCAGTTAATCCTTTTTTTCTTGTCCCTAAGACTGAACTGATTTTTATTTTCATTCTACGGTTCCCAAAACCTTCAATATATGGCCTCTAATCTTTCAGATTTCAAAGTCTGGAAATTATAGCGTTCTCCACTGATAAATCTTTAAAAAAATAGAAATGTAGCAGTGATATTTTAAGAAAAATTAAAGTAGTCTTGTTTAATTAATCACTGATTTAAACAAATAGCCCTCTGGCTTGTCAAATTATTTTCATTAAACATGAATACTGTTAAAAAAGAAGATTGCAAGTTTACTCTATTTTTCCTTCTGTAAGTTAAAAACTGGCATATTTATTTCCTAAGGGAAAAAACAGACCATTTCAATACTCTTGTTCATCAAGGTGTAAAGATGAACAGTACATCTTGTTCATCCTAGTGTTTTGGTGGCCTGTCAGATTTCAGTTCACTTAATTATTTTCTACTTTTTCTGCTTATATGCATATGTTCGTTCTAGTTGTTCCTGCTTTTTTGTTGGTCTTTTAGACTCTTAATTTTTTGGTTCTTTCCCCGCCTTAATGTTTTCAGCTTTTTGACCTGTAATTATATGTTGTTTTCCTGGTTTTGAATTGTACTGTTCTTCTGCTTTACAAGAACAGCTTCTGGCTTCTGAAATGTCATGCTTAAGCCTTTCCTTCCTCCAATTGTTGCTTACCTCACTAAGAAATAAAGAAAATCTCGACTAGGAAATTGCTTGACCCTTTCAGTCACTTCAGTCATCGTATTTGTCAGGCTGGAAAATGGTACAGCATTAATTTTTAATTCACAAAATACTTGTAAAGTTATATGGAGTTGACAGTAGTATTGTTCTGTTTGGAAAAATATGTGGAGCATTAAATCAAAGAAGTAAACGTTTAATTTGAGAGAAGAAATTTAAGGATTTAACTCATTCTCTCCTTGCCCCTTCATCCTCCCTCAAGTAGGACACACTATTTTAGTGTGACTTTATTTCTTATACCATTGACTTTATTCTGGTCTGCTCACACCCTGAACACTGACTGAACTGTGCCTTGGAATGGAGGCTGCTTTAGTGGTAGGTGTTGCTGCAGATAGTGATGGGCATCTTCAGGATGTCCTTCAGGAGGGAGACTCAGGAGGATATAACAAATCACGTGCTCTGCTTCAGGAGGGCTGAAAAACAAGGAGTGGAACAGGGGATGTTGAAGCAGTGTTTTGGTACGCAGCCACCATATTGAGAGCAACTGGATAGTGACCTTGTCGTTTGAAATCTACCTTTCCAATCAAATTGAATGACAGGAACCCCTTAAAGGGAACTTAGTGTCCTCCGTCACCTCTCGGGAAGAAGGGCAAACACCTCTGTGAGATGGGCACTGGCATGCTGGATGTGGACAACTACCAAGCAGATACAGTGTACCCAGCATCCTCATTTCCCTAGTGCACCATCTACAAGCTCACCTCACTGTTTAGTTACCAGCATGCCTTGATCTAATAGAAGCCTTTATATCCTGTTAAGTATCAGGAGACAGTTATACTTTTACATGCCCAACATCCAGATGAGCTCCTGTTTCATGATCTCAGGGGGCAAATGGCCTGAGATGCTTTGTGGACATGATCATCTAAACAGAAAAATGCTTTAACTGAGGCCAAAATGGATTCTAGCAGTCACCATAAAGTAATGGCTCAGCTACAAAAGGCAGGCTTATTTCGACTGAAACTTTCAATCAAGACGTAGAGCCTTTACTGTCTTGCTTAGTTTTATTTGTTATTTACTTGTATTTCACTGTATCTGGTTCTTATCAGAGTGTACAGTGACACTGTTTAAAAATTCCCTGTGGTTGCTACAGCTTTGAATAAATATTTAGAGTAGGAACAGGATTAAAGTTGTTTGCAAAAGTGGGGTTTTTTTCCCCAGCTCCCACTGTTAGTGCGTTTATTTCTTTCAGTAGTTGGTGCATTCAGGATGTCAGGGTTACGTGTGTGTAGCTGTGTTACATCTCAAACACCAGGGACTGGGTTGGATTCGCTTTTTACTGTGATGTACCCTTGGGGAAGGCTGTGAGTTTGTAACGTGTGAAGTGTGAGAGTAAGAAATGCTCTGTGCCTTTTAAATAGTGCAGGAGTTGTTGTTATGAGGGTATGGGAAGGGAGAGGTCAGAGCTAGAAATGATACAGGTGGAAAAACTGGATAGCTGTGTGGAGAGGGCATTCTTGTGAGCAGAGCATAAGCCTGCTGACCCGTTGGCAGCTAGAGACAGCCTTGGAGCAGTCTTGTCCAGCAGAAAACTTGGTTCTGTGTTGCTTGTCACTGGCTGTTCTCTTTTGTGCCAGGCAGATCCTACCTAAGTAACTCTTAGGTAGGAGCTCCAGAGGCAGCATTTGATTCAAAAAACTTCCTGGACATAGGTAACCATGTGTTGCAGGTCTCACAAAGTGTAATGACAGACATCCCTATTCTGACAGTACAGCTGACAGGAAATACCCCTCCCCAAAAAGGCTGGAGTAGAAATACTGTCAAAACTGAGGGAGTAAGAGGAAAAAGAAGCAGTTGGCATCATCTGGTTACACACACAGTATTACAGTCTCTCCCTGGTTATCCTTTCTTTTCCTCTCCATCTTTGGGGGCCTCTTTGGGGGCTCCACCTTTGCTTTCCTGTACTATATTCTTCTTGGAAACCACTGGAGGGGTCAGACCCCAGTGGACCCAAACTAAAACTGGAAATCCTGTTAAGTGCCAGTCAGCATCAGCATCCTCAATTAAGAGCCACTTGGATTCTGAATTTATAGGTTCTATTGATTTTTTTTTTTCCAAAATAAACTCACAGATGTTGCCATGTGGTACTTCAAAAAGACAAGAAGCAATCAGTGCACTATATTTAAACATTGCAATTATAAATAGACAAAATGGGTGTCTTTAAATGATTCATTAAATATAAATAATGGATCAACTTTGCCTTCTTTTTTCTAAAGAAGGAACAAAGTGCACTAATGCTTGACTCAAATTTTAGTTTGAAAAGACACCATCAGAACTGAGATAACATTTACTCTTTATTATCCTCTATCTCGGGATCAAGATAGTTTTGCTAGACCTGGCTGGTGACTTCTGATCATTTTTAGCTGTAATTCCATAAAGCTTCAAAATTTGTGTGTACCTCAGGAAGCACTGGGTGTTAGTGTATATCTGAGAGTAAAGGGCAGCACTCTCTCCTGTCTCCCTGTGTCAAGAGTTTAAATGAATTTAAATAGAACAAAAAGTGAAAAGGTATTTAACACTACGGTTTAGTGCTGCAAGATTTGATTGTTAGATAAATATTTAAGTACTGAGGCCTCCATCTATTTGAATGCAAAGTAACCAGTCAGTGGTTGGGGAAAAATAAATCCATGTAACTTTTTTTTTTAAAGGAGAAAGACACCTAACAAAAGAATACAGTTAAATACAGAACTAATTTTTTGTTGTCATAATGACACTTACTTGTTTCTGTATCATATAATTTAAAATTTTGGGTTAGAATTTTACGGACATACTAACTAGTACTTCTAGAGGAAAGGGGGAGAAATTAGAGGCCAGGTGGAGGAGGGCCACGCTGACTGACGCACAGTCCTGTTCTCTTAGGCACCCCCCAGGAGAAAGGCATGGAGGGGAAGGGCAAAGACCAGAAAGAGCATTCATTTCTGCAGCCGGTGCTCAGTGCTGAGGGCAAGTGGGAAGTGTGTTCCTTCCTTAACTCTGCCTGGCAAAGCTTGTTGAGTTCGTGTCACCACAAGGCTGCTTGAGGCACTGGCTTCAGTATTGCCTTGAGTTGCTGACTTGCAGCAGTGTTGTGCAGAGGAACCATCCTAGTTACTTAGATTATGCTTCTTTAAGCAGAGGGCATAGAAGAGGGTAGGGTTGAGTGAGGAATGAGAAATCTCTTTCAGGATTTTGCTGGTACTGGTAGCTATGAGCCCTCTCCGTTACCCTTCAGGGAGAGAAGAAAAAGATCCTATGACTCTCCTTTGACGTGTCACCCATAAATGCTCTCTCATGATGTCAGGATTGTCACGAAGATTACTGAAGTGTAGGTAATGAATTTACCTCTGTTAACCAGCCTTCTCCAAACAAATACTTGTGGCTTCTCTTGCAACTCTTAAAAATTTATGCATATTTCCAGTCAAAAAACTCATGCGAGTCAGGTGGTTTAGCTCTGATGTGTTTGGTTCCAGTACCCTGCTGGCCCAGCTGAGTTGGCCCAACAATTAATGCACAATCTTCATCTGGTAGCAGTTATTTGGAGAGTGAGGTGGTGCTCTCATAGCTGATAGCAAATCGTCATTGACTCTGAGGAGATGGCACAAGTTAGAGGAGCTGAAATGATGTGAATGAAAGATGATTGCGAAGAGAGGATAAGCACGAAGTGGGAATGTGTTTTAGGCATGTGCCCTGCGGGTTGCAAAATATCTAGGAGTACTGTGATAACAAAATACAGACATGAATGGTAGAGCATACAATGAAAAATCCTTTTAAATAAGAGTACTTTCTTGTAAATTGTTTTAGTACTGTAGCATGCAAAATAATGTTTATGAAAAAAGTAAAAAAGGAAGCTGTTTCTGCAGTAATTGTGGAAATTCAGAAATGGAAGAATAGGTGTTAGAATTTGCTTGGCAAATTTTTGACTGGCTTCCGTTTGTTTTAAAAGTTAACAGGAAATATTTCTCCTAGGTTTACAGTAGCTAATTCATTAAGATTTTTTTCTTAATGAATGTAAATTACTTGTTTTTGTCAATGTCCTGACATTTTCCATAGTCCTTGTGAAAATCAAAGCTTCTGTTTTGTTTCTTATTACTTCCGTAGTTGAGCCAGTGAATTTGGACTGCTGTTGACTCAATATATTTTGTTCCAGCTTGTTTCTTGTGGGCGTTTTTTTAATTATGCAGTGTATACTGTAATGAACACTTTTTTTCATCAAGTTTGCAGTTTCTACTGTATTTAAGGTCAAATGAGGCTGTGCAGCAAGGCAATGTTCATTCAACAATGTCTCATTCCCAGAAAATCCCATCATTTTGCTTTCATTTATCTCAGTTTTCTGCACTATTACATGCAGTTAAAAATAGCATCGAAACCATCTTGCTTAAAATCATACAGAGTGTAGAAAAACTTCTCTGTGAACAGTGACAACCTGCTCTGTGTCCTCTCCACTCCAGCAGTGCCAGCTCCCCATGTTTCTTCCTATGGCTCCCATGCAAGGAGCAGTACTTACTGGAGGGAGCTCTCCTGGTGCTGTTGCGGTGCTGGGGTGTTCTTGCTGCTAGGCCTGTCAGTGATTACCAACTCAGCAGTAGAATAGCTTAGTTCTTGCTTTAGGCTAAACAAAACTGCTGTCCTCTCCGTTGGAGTCTAACCCTTCTGGTCACCTAATTAATTCTTTGCAATCTGGACTTTACCTCTTTCTTAAATAGTCTTGAAACCTGCTAACAGTCTCAACCCACATCAAAAATACTGCTCTGAGAGAAACATCTTGCAATAATCTACTAAATGCAGGCAGATCCAGATTTTTTTCTCCTAGATAAGAGTATTCAGATGCTCTTTAGACACTGCCAGTCTTGGGATTGTGCTGTGTCTGTTAAGAAGTGCTTCTTCAACACAGTGATTCATTCAAGTTTCTTTCTGTTTCTTAAGTCTGTCCTTCATACCCTGTGGCTTACCATTGATTCTCTTGGTAAAAATTTGTTGGTCTCTGAGTTTTCTCCGATTTTGCTAAGATAAAGGCATTTTCTACATTTTAAAATTGATTAGAAATAGACAAATTTCTGTATTTCATCCATACAGTACAAATTTGATATGTATAGGCATAATTTACAGGTCTAATATATCATGCTGTTTTTTGAACGAGAAGCAGTGATATTCTGTCTCTGTAGTTGTTCCTTAGACACATCAGAAACAGTGTAATTTTTCTCTATATCTGTATAGAGAAGTGAATGATCTTGTATTAAAAAGTAATGGATCATTTTTGACTGTTCCATAAAGCATTATGAATCCTCTCTAAGGAGAGAAAAGGAAGTTAATTAAGCATGGTATTAAATCAAGCTGTTTATTTTTCAGTTCCGTTTAGCTGAAAGGCTACTGATACATTTTCATGTTGGAAGTAACTTTTATTAAATTTCAGTGTGTGGTCAAGATGGCTATACAGGAATTCAAAACAAAGTAATAGACTCCATGTTCTTCATTCATCCTTTCTTGGAGTAGGAATATAGTTCACCAAGGGGAAATACAAAGTCCTGCACCTGGAGAGGAACAGCCCCAGGCACCAACATATGTTGGGGGCTGCCCAGCTGGAAGGCACCTTGTCGGAAAAGGACCTGGTGAGCACCAAGTTGAACATGAGCCGTAAGTGTGCTCTTGCAGCAAAAAAAAAAAAGGTAATGTTATTCTGGGCTGCATTAGCCAAAGCACTGCCAGAAGTTTTAAGGTGGTCATTCTTCTTCTCAGTGGTGGTGAGGCCGCACTTGGAGTGCTGGATCCAGTCCTGGGCTCCCCAATACAGGAGAGATATGGGCATATTGGAGGGAGTCCAGGGAAGGGCTACTGAGACTACTAAGGAGGAGCATCTCTGCTGTAGAGAAAGCCTGAGAGAGCTGGGACTGTTCAGCCTGGAGAAGAGGAGACTCGGGGGGAACTAACTAACCAATTTTTCATAAATACCTGAAGGTAGGGTACAAGAGAGGATGGAGCCAGGCTCTGTTCAGCGATTCACAGTGACAAGATTAGAGGTGCTGGGCACCAACTGAAATGCAGGAAGTTTCCCCTGAAAATAAGGAAAAACATTTTCACTCTGAGGGTGACCAAGCACTGGCACAGGTTGCCCAGGGGTGTGTTTTGAATTTGCAAGCCACTGTAGTAAAAGCAAAGCAGAAGTGGTAGGTAGCTAAATGGTGTTATACTCTAGATGAGTATAACGGAAAAGAACAAAGTAAAGAAGTAGCATCCTATTGTAGTACTCTTACATGTACTCTGGTAATATGAAGGGCAGTAACACACAGATACGTGTACAAATGTCACATTCACTCATTCTGGGGATTTAATTATGCAAAGCATTTTATAATTAGGAACACTGCCTCATTAACACTAATTGCAAAATATAGAAGTTTGGAATATCATATACATTTGTCACTCTTTGAGAACGAAAATACTGACAAATAATTAAATTGCTAGTAATAAAGCTGTACAGCGGTTAAAAAAAACCCCTCACTGTAATTGGGTAGGATTGTACTTTCTGATGATTAGTAAAATATGAGGCATTTTTGCTCTTTAATCATTTCAACTGAAAAAGACAGGATGCATACATCATTTGTATTGCTGAGAGCAATAGATAACACAAGAATATCATCAGCAGAAGAACAGAAAAACTCAAAGGTACACTACGTGCATCACATTTCTTGGCAATGAACTCTACAGACCCCTTCCTCCACAATTGTTTTCAACAGCCTTTGCCATTTACATTAGCGTTCCTATGTTTGACGAACTAAATAATTATAATACATCGATGGCAAGGATATAAAGCTTTTCGCCTGAAGATCAGGAGTTCAGATTTAAATATAAGTGTCAGTGACAAAGTAGTTGCCCTATGTTGAGCAGTCTATGTCTTCGGGGGAGTTGTTGGTCCTAGCCTCGAGCTCTGTGGAAACATGCCCATGTAACACATGGCTAGGGAGTGATCAAGCTTGCCAGAGGGTAAGAATTAAATGGGCATCTGGACACTTAATTATTCTCTGGCTCCTCCAAAGTATGTTTATTTTTGAAAATATGTGGTCAGAACAGCAGTCGAACCCAGTTGGATTGCCTCTGAGTATTTTCTTTGCCCTGACTCTTTCTGAAGCTGAGACATGATATGAACGATCTGAGAGCTCTGTGCATGCTTCTTTAATGTAATGCATAAATGGATGCATTAAGTGAGATATGTTTAGGGAGAATTAATTTTTCATGTGTTTTGCTTCAACTAAGCTTCTCCAGTAATGTCAACTGTAAAGCTGTCCTGACTCTTATTATTCATAAATAAAATGTCTTGTTCATTATTATTTATAAATTTTAAAAAAGAGCTGTTGTTTGGATGGGAGATGAGTTTTTTTTCCTTTTAAGTATTAATGGAGAGTTTTTTGCTTTTGCCAACCCTTTCTTATAACTCTAATTCTGTGGCCAAAATATATTCTTGTAAATGCCTCTTACACGCTTTTTAATCTGATAAAAATATTGATTGGCATGATTGAGTTGCACTGGAAAAATTTGGGGTTAAAACTGGCTTGTAGTGCTACAACTAAAATCTTCCAGAAAGAGACAAAGCTTTTTAATGTTACACTTTTTGTCCCTCTTGCTTGTATTTCAAATGTTTTTGGGGTTTATTTTGTTTGGTTGGTGGTTTTGTCATTTTGTTTTGGGGGTTATTTTTCCATTTTTTTAAAGCAACTGGAAAGATTCAATCGTGAAGCCCCAAGTACATTTCAGGTTACGTGCTTTTCTCCCTTTATTATGGGCTACCACTGTTGCCATATGGTCATTACCTATACAAGGGTTCTCAAGTCTTCAGTTGAGAAGTCAGAGAATTATTGTGGTATCTTTTAACTGTTTCATCATTTGGTATATTTAGGGGGTATTAATTGTGTTCATTCTTTTGCTTCATAATGCTTCCTGCATTTCACTGTTAGAAAAAGCTCCAGCTCTCCTTCAGCTCTGTCTAGTTACCAGAGAAGCATCCTTTTTAGTCTCTTCTCCTACCCCAATAGCTTCCAGTTAGAGCAGTGAATATGTTTACTCTGAAAGTTTACTGTATTTTAAGAATACAGTAAAATGTGGATAATAGAATTTAAATAGCAGAACTACAGGGCTAGCATTCTGAGTG
Organism: Rhagologus leucostigma; assembly: GCA_013397725.1. Lineage (NCBI taxonomy): Eukaryota > Metazoa > Chordata > Aves > Passeriformes > Rhagologus > Rhagologus leucostigma. The sequence continues at coordinate 1,299,887 of VZTD01001501.1, read as the reverse complement.
ATTTCCACCCCTCCCCTGAACTAATTAAACCATCTCTTTGCCATCACAGTAGTCTTCAGAACCAGAGGAATCTTTTGTCTTGAAATCTTGACGAAGTGGAGAACATCTGTCTTCATTTTCTTTCCCTAGTGGCTGTTTTAGCACTCGTAGTGGCTGTTTTAGCACTCGCTTTGGAGAATTTCTCTTTTTCATGTGCTGGTTTCATCTTTTCTTGCACATCCTGTAAGATCTGTTTCTTGATCTTTGATACTGTATGTCTAATTGTAGGACTGCTGTCTTCCTACTGATAATGAGTTGATCCATCTGTACCCTAGGCCTGTCTCTTTTTTAGATCAAACTCAACCTTCACCCCACCTGAAAAAAACCCAAAAGCTTGGTGGGACTCTAACTACCTATTTGTAGCTAAAATCAGGCTCCCAAACTTTGCTTTTCCTGCCTTTTGCTACCTTTTTCATTGCCACAGATGAACTCATCATCCAGCCCATCACTTTGAACCTGTAATCTACTGGTACTTTTAGGTCCTGGCCTCTGGGCTTTATCAAAAGAGCACGTGATATCAGCTAGTTGAGCTGCCAAACTTTATCATTCTTTTCTGTCTACCTTCAGAACTGTAGGCCATGCCATGATTATGATTTCATCTGTCCAGTCTCCATGCCTGTTGCCTCACATGCTTCAAGCATTCAGCAGCTGTCTTGTCACTTCCTTTTGCAGTTTGCTTTTTTCACAGTTGCCCAAGTCAGATTCCTTGTCCTTTATTTTCAACATATTCGGCAAAAGTACCTTTTATGATTAGTTGAGGTTGATCCCTCTTATAACTGCCAGTTATGCCAGACTCTGTTTCTTAAACCTTCACTATCCTGTGGCAAATGTACTTCTTTCCTTCCAATGCAGCCTGGCCTACTGCTCTGAATCAGAAGTGCTGGGTGTTCTGATTTGTTCATGTTTCTAAAAGGACTTGAAATTTGCAAAATTCTAGTTTGTTTACGGCATTTGATGTCTAATGTATTAATCTTCTTATTTTGGTCATCTCTAGATCAAGTCTGCCTTGCCTTGCCTTGTCTTACTTGTTTCTCCTTTCAATGTCTGGTCAGATGTCTGGAGAGCATGGGAAGCAGTTGAAGAATTACCTTTCCTCTCAAGGCCAGGAGGTGCAGCTATGACTTGTCCACTTCAGGATTGTGCTGATAGCCAGACTTATCAGGAGTGAATGCTTTCCTTTGGCTTCACTGGACTACTATGATTTATCCCTTCACTCCATGCCCACTGGGTGTCTGACTCCTGATATTGAATAGGAATTCCCTGTCACAGGTTTCCTGTGATAAGCATAAGTCAAGATGCTGATCACTTCTGTATTCTGTGTATATTCTGTTCTGTCTTCTGTGCTTGCTGGTAAAGGTCTAAAGGGTTGGTACTTTTGTTACATGGAGCTTGTCATCCATGCTGTGGGTATGTTTTTGACTTGAGCTGAATGTCTGTTTCATGACTGCTTATAATTTGTTGATTATGGCACTTACAGGCCAATAAAACGCTATTATCACCTTGCAGTAACTGTGGGCACAATATTATAAACATCCCTTTGAAAGCTTAATATTACTTTATTTAAAAAGTCAGTATTTTTTTTCAGTGGTTCTATCCTTTCTTATAAGCTGTAAAATTAGTGTTCGTTTAACAGAAGCAAATGTATAAGCTGGTTGGTTTTGAGGAAAATCCCCCTGTGCTGTTTCTTCCTTTTTTTCTTTTTTCTTTTCTATAAGCAGCAGTTGCCAATATACTTTTGTACTGCAAATGTGAATTCACAGATGCTAGAGAGGATAGTATATTTCTAACTCTTTGAAATTAATATAGATATCAGTATTTTTAGTACTGTTGCTGATTCCAGAGGCTTTAGCAGATTGTGGTCCTTGTTTAGTTTCCGCTTTATCCATGCAGAGAGAGAGAAAAGATTCTCATTCAACACTGGCTATTCCAGCATGAAAAAAATAAAACACTGTGACCAAATTGATAATATACAAGGCACTGAACACAGAGATGTGCATGCTTTTTTTGCTAATTAAATGTGTGGCAATTGTGTTGGAATTGGAGGAAAGAGTTAAGGGCACAAAATTAGGCAGAAATTAAGAGCATGGAGGTTGATTTTGCTTGTTGATAATAGTGTTCCAAAATGCTGAAAGCAGTTACTAGAAATTATGCGTGTAAGGGGTTAATTTTTTAAGCAAAAAAAGGCGTGTTAAAATAAAGAAGTTAAATGGAAATAGTTTATTCCATGAAGATACTCCTTAATGTGCACAAAAGCAGTAATTTCCAGATGGATACGCTTTAGTATGTGGTATTTTCAAGGGAGATTTTTCAGTGATGCTCATTTGAGAACTGTGCAGGAGAGAAAGATAAAATAGCTGAGATTTACAGTTGTGGTCTGCTGAATTTTTATTATTTGATTTGTCAAAGCTGAGCCTAGACAGCTTCCAAAATGTGCCTGTTCTAAGTCTGCTGTCGTGTCTCAGCTGAATCCTTCCAGTTAAATATGATTGTTTCATTGCAGTAATTAGGGTATTTTGCAGACTACAAAGACAAAATGAACTAAACCACAAATTTCCAAATATAGCTATTCCAATGAAAATTGAAGACTAGTCTGTCAGTTTGAATTCACCTTTTATTTGGCTTTTCAGTATGTAATGAAATATTTTCTATTTATTTTCTCACACCTGTAACATGCTGTAGTTGTAAATTATGCTTCATTTGTCTGGATTAAAGTAGGGATATCTTTTACTATGGCAAAGAGAACAGTGAACAAGTTAGAAAAACTGCATCTAAACAAATTTGATTTTTCACTCATCTGCAAACACAATTACTAAGTTAACTGAAGGAAATGTTATTACAGCAATTCAAAAACTACTGTGAAAGAATCTTTAGTACTGAGTCCATCCTAGAAGTCATGTGTATTTTGAAATCTGGACATATTCTAAGGTGTTCAAAATACAACCTTTAAGGTACTCGAAATTAGGCTGTCTAGGAATGTTATCTGAAGTCGGTCAACTGTATCTTGTGTCACTTTGGAATATTGAATGCAAAACCTCTGAAATTAAAAAAGATGCATTGAAGTTATACAGTATGGCATTTGATAAACAGGGAAAAAAATCTTTTGCCCTGTGTAAGGAGTGCCCTCCAACTAGTTTGCATGTTTCTGCATTTAAAGTATATTGAAATGTAAGTAATAAACTTTTTCTGTTACCACTTCAAAACAGGGGTTACTTTTCAAATGTAAATACAATTTTCATTTTTACTGTGTGAAGTGATCCCAAGGGTTGATGTTTACGTTTTCAGAGTCAGAAAATCAGACAAAATTTATCAATCATTTCTCAGTTTACCTCTGTGTGAAACATTGTTTGTTGTAGTTAGTTTATTTTACATACCTGCTCATTTTCCTCACTATACACACTGTCCTAATCCTTGGATGCTCAACTAATTTTTGAAGTGAAATGAAGGCTTTACTTGGGTGGTTAAGTATGAGAGATAGAAAACTACCCAGGTGTACATGTCAGCATACAGCTGATGTGTTCTTAGGGGAAAAATCCTTGAGATACCTTAAATCTGTGATGATGGACCTCTTCCTTTTCTATTAAAAGACAGGAGAGGGAGCTGCTATATCTATTCCACAATTCCATTTTCTTCACCTCAAAAATTATAAACTTTCAGGATGTACCTGAGGGAAAAAGAAATTTTGATGAGATACATTTGGATGTGCAGTTTTATTCTGAAGAATGATGCATTTCAAAGCAAAGGACCTATTAATAAGGAATAACCATGCTTATTTCACAAAACAGTTTGAAAGCTGGGGGCTAGAAGATCTTATCTGGGTCTGTATGCTGTGGCTACCACAGCAGTTATGAAAGGAGTTAATGTGAAAACATTCCCTTTTTTAAATAGGGGAATGTTATTGGCAAGTGACAGTCTCCTTCAATCAGGATCATCCTTAATTTCACTGGTCAGGTCTGGTTGTTGTGTTCTGCACCTCCCCACCCAATCTACTTATTTTCTCTTTATTCCTTTCCCTGCTTATGAATTTCACCCTTTTAAAAACATGCCAAATACATACTGTGAGCATTTCATTTTAAGGAAGATGAGGAGACATAGAAGGGACCTTTGAAAATCAGCCTTTTTTTCTAGGCTTAATAATTTTTATTAGGTAGATAGTCTTTTTTTTTTTTCTGAATCTCAGATCATTCCAGTTGCTGCTGCTGACTGTGTTTGCTTGGTGCCCATATTGCTGAAAAAGAGTACCTTAACCTGATCTGATAAGCTCAGCTGAGACCTTATGTGTGTAAAGCAGGGTGATTTCAGATGTTTATCAGGCTGTTACTTTGTCAATGCTTTGTGGTTTTGCAGTAGTATTGAAAGCATTGTTGCCTTGTACTCAGCTTTTGCTACTCATCCGGCACTGCTCCACCGCTGTCTTCATCCTGTGTTTGCACAGTTGATTCTCTCTTGTGTAAGCCTCCAGCCTTGGATTTGTCCCTTGCTGAATTTCACAGAGGTTTTTTTTCAGACGGTTTACCAACAATCTCAATTATTTTGAGTTTCTTCTGGCTGCCTTTGTCATCTGCAAACAAACATATCCTTTCTTCAACCTCATTAATTGACAGTGAACAGCTGGCAGTGCTGCTTAATCTCTTTCCATTTTGAGAGGTCCATTGAAAGCTCCTCTTTGTCTATAGTTGGCTGATCGATTCAGCATCTGCGTTTCTTATTGCCAAGACTGTGCAGCACAGATTAGTTCAACTTTATTTTTAATGGTTTTAATAAGAGATATCTAAATATTTAGCTTGTAAAGTTTTCATTAAGAGGTATAAGAGAAGCTTTTTTTGAAGGTCACTGAAAAGCTCAAAGTTAGTTCTTGCTCTAATAAAGTCTTGTAAAGACAGCTTTTTCTCTCAGATGCAGTTAATGTAAATTGCATAAGGGAAGTTGATTAGCTTAGATTTTGCTGCCCGTTGATTGCACTTGAATTGGACATAGTAAAAGAATTAGAATGTTGCCATGATTTCTTTGTTCTGTTAGAAGCTGGATTGCCTGATACTAAAGTGTATTATTTATAAAATTGATGGACTAATCTACATCACCCCATTCCCTTAAATGGGCAAAATGCTGAATTACTTAGTGAGGTAATATGGGAGACTCTCTGAAGTACAGCAATTTTGCTTCCGTGTTCCTCATGCTCATGAGAACTCCTCAGTCCCTACATTAGCCTTACACAGCCTGGTTTGCACCAGTGGTCTCACAGAAAAAAAAGGAAAATCCTGTGACCAAAGGTGAGGTGAAGCTTATACAGAAAACTTTGACGTCTGACCTTGGGGAAATCAGTTTGTCCCACACCCTTTGGAGATACTTGAGTTCCTTACTTCCATTGATTTCCTTGAGTTAAATATCTAAATGCCTTTAAAGGGCCAAGCCTGACCATGTATTTTGAGTAGTTGAAGCTGATGAAAGGCTGTGCTCAACACAGACTCCCTGCCATTGCAGGCAGTGATTATAAGTGATCACATCACCATGTTTATCTGAGTGAAATCTGACCCTCCAAAACGGAATTGGCGTTCAAGTGTCTCCTCACCTTCACAGCGCCTCTGAATACATTAAAGAAGATGTGACCCTGGATCATATGGACTGTGTAGTACCCTAACACCAAAATAAGTAAGAACAAAGATACTAACTGGCAGTCAGGTGCCAAGGTCTTCTGGCTTATGAGAAGTTAAAAAGGATGCTGGATTTGACTGTACTATAGACTTTGGTGCCTTCATTTTCTCATCAAATTCTAGCCTCTGATTTTCTTTAACTTGTATGTTTTTTGATACATACTAAGGGATAGCCGATATACCTGGATGTTCTCTTTACATTATTAAACATCTGATTTGCTCACAAAAGGGTTCATTCTTCCCAAAGAATTCTTTGTGCTTCTTTTTTTCCCCTTTCATAAACTCTTGGGGGATTTTTAGATAGAGGAGGAGTCTCAATCTACCACTAGCCTTTAAAATGTTTTTTCTGGGTGTGATAGTCAAATTTGTGTAATAGTACATTACTTTCAATACTACCCTGGAAAACTTTCCTCCACTTCATCGTTCTTCATTGTGTTCGTATTCCTTCCTTTTCCCGTCAAGTTGTGTTGACTGGTACCTTCATCACATAAAGAGTGGGTGTGCATGGGTTGAGTCCTTGCGTATTTCATGAAATGTGAATTTGATGCACACTATTTCAAATTTTTTGGGAGATCGTACAGAGACAGCTTTATTCTGAAACTGCATTTGACTTCTGCTGTGAATTAGATCTCTATGTATTCCACCGTGAAAAATGTTGAAGACCTGGATGATTTCTTTGTCGTCCCTTTAACTCAGGTTTAGAAAATAAAGTTTTGCCTTACTGTTATTTGAGATTTTTGTGCCTTGAATGGATCCTGTAGTTTGTGTTGGCTTTACTCCAACCCAATGAAGTTGCCTTTGCAACAGGTGATTTCTTTCTCTATCACCATAATGCTAATTAGTATGCTGGAATTATGAAGTATCACCTTTATGACTATAGGAAAACACAGCAGAAGTGAACACAGAGTGTTTTGTTTCTGCAGCTTTTATTTGATAATATTTTAGTTAATTATAATTTGGGGAAAGATAGCTTGCCTGCAAGCACAATTCATTTGTCTGCATGATTTAATTAATAGTTAATGATATCAGGATCCCTACATAATTAAATTATGCAACCACATTTGTGTGTAAATGATTCTTTACAACAGACATTTTAACACTGATAGCCTCAGGAAATAAGAGCAGTTTTCTGTATTTTCGTCAGCCTTCTTGCTAGACTCAGGAACCTATTTCCCCTCTTGCTGAAGGTGATAGGTGTTTGGCTGGAGACCACTGTGAGTTTAAAGAAAACAGTTTGAATCAGTGTAATTCTCCAGTCTGGAAATGGTGGGATGCTTTTTTTGAGTGTCAAGAGCTGGCTGCATGCTGTTTGTGCAGGGACTTAGCCCCTCTCTGTGCTAGCACCTGCTTCCCTGTCTGTATTATATTTTCCTGTTTCCTTTTAAAGCGTTGTAGTCTTTGATAAACACCAGAATTTTCTATTTGTCTCTTTCACTTTAGTATGCACCTAATCTTCAATTCCATTAGCATCTACGTACTCTGGTCTTTATTCTGTGCAGCCTTTTATGCATCCCTGAGAGTTTATGATAGCCAGGTAAAATTGCGGGTGCAGGTCAGAACACAAGTGGAGGCCAGAAGACAAGAAGTGACTTGTCAGATGTTGCACAGGAGCTTTCTGTAGTGCAGGTCACTACCTCTGGTGGCCAAGCCTTAGCTCAAGCTCTCAGCTTGCCCTTCCTCTGCATAATTGTCCTGAAATAACCATTTCCAAGGTATAGTTTTCCACAGTGTAGAACAGAGTGCAAAATATGTGGCTGGGAGATGTGTTATGATAATGAGGGTGCTGTCCTTTCTTTCAGTAACTGGTTGAAACAGGCCAGAAAGTATGTTCTTTTCTACCTTTTTAAGTGTGTGTATGTATGCACTGAGAAGTTCCAGCACATCATTCACAGAAGTAGCCTGTTTTGCCTGTCTCTGTTTCAGATCTATTTTTATGTACTGCTTTCATTTCAAGGGCCTGAATAGCAGTGCTTGTTTGTGAAATTGTGCATATCCCGAATCTTAAATTTCTAGTGTATCTAAATTTGTACCGTCCTTATGAAAGTGTCATAAATAAGCATCCTTTAGATATCTGGCACATTATGGATGTAAAAGCAGATAGACCCAATCTTAGAATGTAAAAATTTGTGATATAATGCTCGATGCTTTTATACCAAAGAAAGAAACCATAAAAAACCCCAACCATAAAAAACCTACCATGAAAGCTAACTTTCCTTTGGATTTTTGACGCATAACATTTTTTCCCTTTATATTGTCACATAAATTTTTTAACCTAGCTCTCATGATAGTGAAGTAATTGGTATTTTGAAAATTAATATTTAATGCTTCGATTTGTTCTGTGTTCTGAATTTATTTGTTAACTGTGGAACATAAAAAGAAACATAGTGGAATAAAGATTATTAAAGCTTAAAGAATTTCAAAATCGTTTCATTTTAGACCTTGTGCCTGTTTTAGCTGCAAATCTCTTTTTTCTTTTCTTTTTTTTTTTTCCTCCTTTCTCTAAGATGGGTAACCGTTTTCATTTTCAGACTTCTCTAAGTGTGGGAATTTCAGCATTGTCTGGGTCAATCCACATGGAACTGTCCGAAGTATTCATCGTAACATTAATTGGGAGGAGACGAATCTAATTTTGATGTCACCAGAAGGAAAAGTGTTATCAGGGATTTAACTTATTTCTGAGATCAATTGTTGCAGTGGTGACAAAGGAGAGGCTATCACTCTATTTGTTGCACAGCAGCTTTCCCTGAAGTGCCTTGGAACCACATTGGAAGGGGGGATTGTGTGCCATCAGCTTGATATAGAAGAAGAACAAGGAAATGCAAGTCTGAAGTGAATGTGGGGTGGGTACACTGGTTTGAATAAAGGGGAGTGAACATTTTTTACTGTGTGACCTGGCATATAGATGTATTCAGTGAGAGTGTATATGGTGAATCTCTCATCTCTTCAGAGGTATGTCGTACAGGAGAAAAAGTGAGCAACAAATGAATATGGTAAAGCCAAAAGGGACAGAATTTCCTGAAAGATAAATGCATCAAGAAGTTTGGGTTTTGTAAGGGTGAAGACAGGCAGAGAGGAGCTGTTTTTGTCCCTTAAGGTTGCAGATGTTTTGGACTGAAGTGCAGTGCTGAGCTGCATGGGTGGGAGGATAGTTCAGGCCTGTGAATGGTGAGGCCCTCCATCCTCACTCAGCATCCTTCCTGGGAGCTACAGAGGAGGAGAGGAAGTGAGCCAGGTCTATATTTCGTAAGGTCCATGTGCACTTCTTTTCATCTTGTTTCTTGTCTTCTTGTTTCTGCCCTGTGCACTCCCATGTGATTTAGGGCCACGTGTATGTGGAGCAAGCATGGAATTACTGTGGGACAGCTTTATATGTTCCTCCTCTTCTTCTCAAGATTTTTGAACCACTTCTAAGATTCCTGTTACAGAAAAAGTAGCTTTCCATTATTCCTGGGTACATAGAGCACTTGGAGCTATCTAGCATCGGTATACATTATTCAGACTCTATATAATGGCAAGCAACCAGCAATATACGTAATCATAAGATCAAAGAGACTTGGAAAACAGCAGAAAAGAGGCTGTTTCCTCATTAAATTTAGAGCTAAGGACACAGGCAGAAACCAAAATAAACTTTTTTCATTAGGGAAAAAAATTATTGCCTGCAGAGTGTCCCAACTGTTTACCTAATACTGCCAGACTTTAAAGTGCTTGCAGGGCTCGTGTTCTGTGCACCTATTTTCTTCATAAAGCGCCTTCCTTGAGGGAGATAATCTCTGTGAGAAGGGGACAATGTGACCCAGAAACAAGGCAGCTCTGGTCTTGGGAGAGCTGGGAGAACATTGTGAGCTCTGTGACCAAGTGGTTGTGTGAGTCTTGGCAAGTTAATTCTCTTTATTTCTCCGTGCTTTGCCTAAGCAGGCAGGGCAGGCAAGGCCAGTTAACAGCACAGTTAAAGTTTCCTACTGTACATATGTACAGTGCCTAGTTCAGCATAGTCCTCCCTGTAAAAGGCCTCAGTGCCAGAAAGAGCACACATTGTGAGCTGTGCAAAACACACAACAGTTTCAAACAGACCCTCCTGGACAGATCGTAGTGTAACACAGCTCTGTGAATAAGAAAATCAGCACTTACTCACTAATGTTTTTAATACTTTAAGCTTCAATTTCGTAACTTATCTTTTGATGAAATCCCCAAATGACAAAGGTTTGTGGTGGCCAACTGTAGCAGAGGGAGGCAATGGGATAACGTGCTGGTTAACAAAACAAATGTTGTAAAGAATGTGCAGAATTTTCCATGATTAAAGATTTTAATTCTGTTCTCCCAGGTAAATTTTTCAGATGTGTGTTTTCTGATTACCCAAGAGAATGGAATTATAGCTAAGCAATATTAAAAAATACATGTTATGTACCTAATAGGCCAGCACTGTTGAATGTACGTAATTACATTTCCATAGCTTTTTTCCCTGAGTTTGTAATGTTAATAATTCCTGAATTATGAGGTGTTTTGGATGTTTTCTACTGAAAGAAGCAAAAGATTTCTTAATAGCGAATGTAGAAATAAAACTGCAGTCCTAGAAGGGGCTTTTTTTACAGCTGAATTCATTCTTGTGTAATCTAAGACCTGTGCATTACCCTGTCTGTTTTTCCCTTTCTGAGACAGCCGGCACTATGGATGGATATTTTGGAAATACACCAAAAGTTATCTCCCAAGCTGAGCAGATGTTACGTTAATTTAGGAAAATAGTTTAATATTAATCGCATGCAGAAATTTGGACCTAGTCATATGGAAAAGTCCATATTTGATGCTTACATTGACTGTATGGAAGTGAGGCATCCTCCGAGTCAGCTCTCTTTCCACAGTTATTAAAAGTATCACCACACAGAGCTAAGTTTTCATTCTGTGCTATGTTTTCCAAAAACAACAAAAAAAGGTGAGACCTAATCATAATCTAAACTGTATGATAACTTATTATCAAACATAATGGGAGTGCTCATCTTCCTTCTGAAGTAGATATTTTAAAACATACGACATCCTGAATTCAGATGATCATATTTGCCTTATTAAGATGACATTTGCATGAAGTTCAACATGCTTTCAGTAGTTTTTAGAAGGACTTAATGACAGTGGTAAAGTTTTGTAGTTTTTGTGGGGCATAAGACTACTGAGTATCTAATGTAGTAATCAGTATGCTGACTCCGTGATCTTTTTTCTACTTCGTTGGTTAGCAGAGGTAAGGAGGTTAATATTTCAAGCTGCAAAGTTCAGTTATTTATGATCCAAGGGATGGGAGATTTCCATGAAAAATCAAAGCTACTTTATATGTAGGTCTAGTGAGTTGTATTCCATGTTCCAGCTTTGAGCATTGCTCCTGGTTTACATGTTTGTACATAATGCGCTCGAAAGGCTGAAGACTCTCAAGTGTTCCGTGAGGAGGCAAAACACAGCAACAATAACTTATTTTGGTTGCACAAAGTTCTACTGCTAAGCAAGTCAATGCAGAATCAGCCTTTACATATTGATAGAATGGGGTGGAACAAAAAGCATATAAACTCTCACTAAGCACAACAAAAGATCAGGAAAATTAAAATGTTACTATCTTTGCTATTTCTATTTAGAGAATTTTGCTCTCTTGCATTTGATCAAAAATAGTTTAATTAGGTTTTCTATTTTACAAGTAATTCCATCTGTGTATGTTCTTGCTTTAAAGTCGTTTTAGGTTCTGTCTTGCCTCTGGTATAGTTTTTCATCTCCATGAGAATGTGGCTGAGTGGGGTGTCTGCCTGACTCAGGAAAGTTACAGTCTGTGTCACTGTAGCCTTGGAGAACCCGAGAAACCTTTTTTGTTTATTTCATTAATGGTCCCATTTCATAGCTGGAGACTTAAGGTTAATAAGTTGATGTAGTTGAAGCCCATATGTATTCAGGAAGGACTTTCTGAAGGTGAATGTGTGACCTCTTCAACCCTGAAAAAAGGAACAGCTGCTGTGCAAGAGAGAGTCTCTTGTGCAAGAAGAGGGAGGAAGGAATGGAGAAAAGCTGATCTAGACACACTGTGGGAGCAGGGCTAAATATCCTGCGCTGAGGCAACTCAGCCTTGACTCTCTTGTAGGTATTGCCCTGAACACTGCCCCGTTTGGGCCCCTTGTGTGGTTTTTGTCCATTCTGGGTCTCTAAACTGGTTGCTGTCCTACTTGATAATGGAGATAAATGCCTGCCCTCATAAAAGATGATTAAATGCCCTCTATGTCTCTGAGAGACATTCTAGTATATAAATTTAAAGAGATTGCCACAAAAGCCTTAATTTTTTTGCGAAGTCAGATAAATTTCCATGCTTCCATGTCTTCATAAATGTAGCTGAAGATTTTTGAACTCACTGAATGCGTGTTTATATAAATAGAGTATTTTTAAAGGTCCTTTTAATAAGGAATAGCTAAAGTTTATTTCTATGAGAGATTTATATTTCTTGCCCGGATGTTGCCAATTTTTTCCTCATTTGTTTGGAAGTGAAAAACTCTGTTTTTCAGCCCTAAATAGCCAGACCACAAGGGTTTGAGTAGATTTTTATTTTATAAAGCACTTTTTTTTCCCCCCAGAAAAAAATGATGCCAGTGTATGCTTGTGAGATAGTTAATAAAAGAACACTGTGATTAATGGAAGCCCTGAGGGTTATTTTTATATGTTAAAAGTAAAGCAGCATTTCTTGAAAATTTATTGTTTTGTCTTGGTGGTGGTGGGGAGACTGTCCACAAAGTGGCTGTTGAAAATAAAATGAGACTTCGTTTTTTCCCTCCAAGCAATTTGAAATGAAAGAAGTTTTGAAGCTCACCAGAAGTGCTTTATATAATGAAATTTGAGAGATTGTTTATTCCTGTATGGCAACAACAACATCCACATACTCAGGGTTCGTGGGGCTGTATCTTTGTCTCATAATGGCAAGACCAGATTCATCATGTAAAGAGTTGCAAGGTCATTCAGCAAATGACTACAAGTTTAAGAGTTGACAAAGCAATGTGTAATTTCAGAAGTAATTTTGTATACTTGTGTATCTGGGTGTTATGAGTAATCTGTGCACTTGTGAGTGATTGGCTACAGTTTATGCTGTTTTAAAGATGATGAGAATGTCTGCATGCTTATCAAATGAGGGCATGCTGATTTTTTTCTTGTGTGTGTTTTTTCCTTACTGACAGTCATACTGTGATTACATAATATATACTGTATTTTCAGTGATGGTGTGGAGCCTAGACTTACCACCTTGAGCTGAGATATATACTTTTGGGATGTGAAAACAGTATAAGGTTATTCTAAAGCAAAATTTAAAACCCAAACCAAACAACAAAAATCTCCACAATAAGTTCCAATCTCTGCTGTTATTGAAATAGCAATATTTTACCATAATCTGTGCCATGGAATTTATTCTGTTGTATTAAAATCAATTTTCCTTTTGTTGGGGGGTGATGCGTGTAGGAATCCATCCAGTGGAAAAAAACGCAGTTAATTATAATTACTGTTCTGTTTGCCTCTGTTGGCAGAACAGTCTGTGTCCACAGGGTATCACGTGTCCCCTCCTTACAAAGTAGAACTATGTATATTGTGTAATCCTATTCATTCTCATTGTGAAATGGGTGACTGCTGAGTGGATTTTGTGGGTTTATCTCACTACATTTGCTTAACGTGCAGTGTCAAAAGATGCACTTGATGTACCTGGCCTGAAATGCTGAACATCATGTACCATGGAGTTCTGGAGTAGAACACAAATTTGAGTATTTTTGTAACTTGCATTGAAGTTTTTACCACTTTAGGTTTCTGATAAGATTTATTCTTCCCCCAAGCTTTTCTCTTTATACAGGATAGCTAAAATTTTATGGGTACTTGTATGTGCTTTGAACATACGTCAATGTATGCTTCAGATTCTTTGTTTCTTTCATCATTTTTGGATGAAAGCAGAAGAGGAGTATCTTGAAATACTAGAGGTTAATTTTCAGAATAAATTTTAAATGATTCTGTGGCTTTCTGGTGTAGCCCTCTCCTGGTTTTCGCTTAAAATGGTCTAAATTTTGTATAGGTATTGGTTTTTGGAAGCCATACAATACAAGTAAACTCACCTATATTGGAAAACTAGAAAACTGAACACAGGTAAGACCCACTAGTTTTCCTACTCTGCCCTTCGTATATATATATACACAACTGAAATATATAGTTTCAGAAGTGAAGATAAATGAAGTGGGGAAATAATAATTTATCTGTAACCTTTTAACATTCTTGGCTTACTTTGTTACTGCAATTCAATGAAATATTTGAAGTGGGTTCCAACAAGTTTAGATCAGAATGAAAATGCATGAAAAAAATCTCCACAATTGTAAGCTACGACATCATATTCTGATTCTTAATTAGTCATTTCAGGTTCTCTAACTCTCCAGAGAAATCTTAGTTTATCCTGCTGAGTATTTGTAAAATTAATTAGGCCTTTATGCCTTGCCCTTCTTTGTTGAAATTCATTTAACCGAAGCTGTCATGAGTAATTATAGGTGTAGATTTGTGAGAAGCAAAGGAAAAACTTTTCATCTTTGCCACTTTATTGTTGGATGCTTTACCTCTATCAAAAATTAAAGATACATGATTTTGATTGACATTGTGTAGCAGTTTGCTGTATGACAAGACTCAGGCAGCATTAAGACTATTAAAGCAAGTTTTATTCAAACTCTGGAGATGAGAGAATGTGGGGAACATAAATTTTGAAGAATCGCAGACAGGCACTCTTCATCCATCTAAAGGTTAAAACCTAATTCAATTTTGGTGTGATACAAGGAATTTAATTGGACTTGTGCTCTTTTTTGCAATGTCAGGTGAAAATTTCACCAGAGTGAAAATAAGAATTCTTGCGAAATTTCAGTGCAAGAAAAATAAGAGTAACCTGAACTCAGTCAGCTACCTGAGGAAATATCTTATAAAATAAAATGTAAAAAGATGGCAACTTCCTAATGTAGATTTCCTCTATTTCTGGTGCTATGCCATTCTGTATATTAATTATCTTTGATAAGAATTTTCAGTTGCTCAACTGAGATGTTGAATGAATGAAGTAACATAGGGTGGATGCATCTTGATTGCTGCTTTTGATTAATTAGAATACTACAGTCTTTCCTGAAAATTTTGATCAATTTGGATAAGTAGGAACTCAAGGCTTCGGAGAGATCTTGAGTTATTATTTCTGACTATTTAGGATTGAAAGTAGCTGTGAGGACTCCATCTCTTTAAGACTGATACCACATCGTTGACTTAGATTGTAGTGTTTCAGTGTTACCTATTTTCACCTAACATTCATTTCTATAGCAGATTTCAATGCCTAAAGGGCGATCTTACTTTGTTAACCCTAAGCTGCTTTCTATTTACAGGAAAGCTTTTGCATGTTAAGTAGAGTACTTTTTGACCTGTTGTCGTACACTTCTGTGTCTTGTGGTTTCAGCCTGGGTGAAATTGCAAATAATCCTATTTGTGCGATTTACTCAGGAAGTGTTTTCACTGTGTGCTCAAAAGGTGATCAAATGAGTGAGTCAGTGAGGTGCATGGTACAAAACGTAAGGCAATATCCTTAGAGTACATAAAAATAGGACAAAGGCTAATTTCATAGTTAGTATGGTAGAATAGCAGAAGTAATGGATTTTAGTTACAGAAAGATTTGTTGGATTTCAAAAAACTTTCTGCAGTTCATTTTGTAAAAACTATGACATTAATTTTTAATAGACCATCTCATGTCTGTGCCTGTCTTCCTTTGTAAAGATTAGTCTTGTTAAGCTGATGGATGTGTGTATAATGTGTACACTTGAGTCAAAGAGGTTAAATTGTCCTAATTCCAACCTCATTAAATGTTTATCATGTACTACTAGCCTTTGGACAGACAACAAATAAGTAGATTAAATCTATAGTGCATTTTCTTGTCCTCTGTGGCCTTTAGTACGTGGGGTGGGGGAGAAAGAGAGGATGGCATTGTAAAGTTTGTGTGTTATGGGCCTGATTGTTACACTTACAGAAAGCAGATACTTTCCCCAGTATTTTAACTTAATTCAGTGTATCTCCTATGGTATATCATGCAAGCTACTACTTTACACAGTTTCTTAGATAAAAAGCTTGTTTTGACAGATGCTTAGTAAGGTGTGAAAGGCAGTGGCATGAACTCAGAAAAAGATGAGTGATCCCTGACTGTCACATGAGAAGAAGGAAGGTCAAAGTGTATTGAATTAGAAAACATGAGCATGTGTGGTCTTCCCATGTCCTTATTTGACCATTTCTGATGTGTGGTGAAAGTGGCAGGAGCTCTTTCAGTGGGTGTACAGCTCGCACAGCTGTTAGCCTGAGTGCTTATTGAACAGCAGCTCTGTAACACAGAGAAACCTCGATAGACACGTGAAATAAATGCGGTGTGCACCGAAGAATGAGTCTGAAATACCTCAGAGGTCCTGCAGCCTAGCACAATCAGGCTGACATGTCCTGCACAGACTGAATAAGTGAAAAATTACTGGAATAAGAGAGGGGATGAACAGCTGGTGTTAGGATATGAATTAATGTGTTTAAATTGAGGCGAGGGTTCACACTGAGAAGCACCGTTAAACACTGAGGGTAGTTAGACTATGTAGTGCTTACCTGCAAAAACTTCAGGATCTCCATTTCTAGCAGTGTTTTGGAATAAGGAAATATTCACTAGGAGCTGTATAGATGTAAGTGATTCAGCCTTGGCAGAGGTATGAACTAAATGTTCTCATGAAGACCCTTCCCTGCCCAATTTGCCATAATTCACCTTGTATAAGCTAGGGTGACTGGGTGCCTGACACACATGTCCTCAAAAAGCATAAATTTCTCTGTCTCAATGTGTCAGGTGAAGCACCAAGACAGACATCTCAGCTGCCTTGATCTTTGCTTCTGTTGCTTAAAGCAACTTTTAGTCAGCTGCCCTTTAGTAGGACAAAAGACAGGATGTAGGGCACTGAAGATAACTGAGAAAATTTGTATTCAAAAGTTGTTTGAAATTCCATGTGTTGAATTTTGAGTAAAAACTATCTTGTAATTTTAAAAAAGGGTGGGAAAAATATGGGTGAATACAAGGTGCTCAGATGCTGTATGGCCATATTATTTGGGGAGAAAATTGTCAAGTTTTGACTTACATGTTTTTTATAATTAATATCCTTTTGTCCATCAGCCACAAAAGCTTAGAGTTTGGTTTAATGAAATACAAAGATCTAAGAATACTTAATGAAACATTTAATTTAGTCTCTTTTGTTTCACATTGTCTTTTCAGTCTTAGTACATCTGCAGTAACCAAGGTTGCAAGTAATTGCAGCTAAGGCTCCTGGTAGTAAAATGTCTTGATACTGAAAATTAGCCAGATGAAGTTTTAAAGTATCCAGCACCAAAAGAGAGGCAATGTTTTCTTACCTGACCACTGTGAGAAACAGAACCATGTCCTGATCTTTTCTTTACCCTGTATCCAAGCTGTATTTCACTGTATTCTGAAACACACTGGTAAGATGTAAACTGTGGTCATATCACGACATAACTTCATAATATCAGTGATCACTAGGCATGGAGTCTGTTGGTAATCTGTGGACTGGTCTTTCCCAGGCAATTAGTCCTTCTAATCCAGGATGAGAGCAAATGATGGTTGTTGACAACTGGCTGTTTATATGAATTTGCAGCACTTCATCCCCCTGAGTATCTCCACTGTATCACAGAACAGGCTTTTTTTGAAATTTCAGAATTGTTCTGAAATTGCTGCTTTATATTGAAAAAACCCCAAAATTCTCTAATGGCCGAAATCCCCATCATGCCCACATGTTGGAATTTAATTTCTTTAATATGTTCTAATGTATTCCCATTGCATATGTAAGGAATTGGGGGAAAGCTTTTTTTTTTTAATAAGGAGTGATACTTGTGTTGAGGAAACCTAGAAAAGCTCACCTTCATGCTCTAATGGACCTTACCTAGATATTGGGTTAGCTTGTACTCTGACCCTTCTTAGGATGGCATGCCTAGAGGCAGCCAGGGTGGTCTTTTTCTTAGGAAGAAAAAGGCGTGACTTTGACTTCTGCTATGAACTTCTTTTCCTCCTCTGGAATTTAATAAACTTGGGATTTTTAGTTGATGAGACATATGGAGCTATTAAGACTTGTCATCTGAACAGCCACTTTTTTCAGTACAGCAGAGCTTTCATTCTTTCTTTTAATAATAAAGTGCCAATGAACTAAGTTATTTTATGCACACTGTTCTTGGTGCTGAGTATGATTTCTTTTCACACCACATTTTTTGTCTTATATTTTTACATTTTTGAGAATGTTGGAATTATGCATCTAATCATGTTGCAATATATGAGAATAAAAGTCTATAATGAAAGTAAATGTGAAATCTATCAGAATGTGATAGCTTGTTCTTTCTGATTAATAAATTCTCTCGTAAAACCAACCTAAACTCAGTGTTAAGACACCTTTACTGTGTTGCTTTATTGTACTGAGCAAAAGAAGACTTTACAAAAAATAGAGGAAATAACATTAATTTTTTAAGTATGTTTTGTGAGTCTGGCTGTATGTTTCACTGACTTTTAGACACAGTGTTTGCCAGGATTTTACAGTATTTCACATTTTATTCATCTAAAGAAATACAGAATTTACCTAGTATGTCCATAAGAAAGAATGAAATGAGAACTGACCCAATTTACTCAAACTGAGACACATGCAAAGCGTAGAATTGCTAACATTAGTTGTAATTGCAACAGATATTTTTATTATAGTGATGCTAAGGCTTTGCCTGGGATTGGATTGATCACAGGGTTCAAAGGGCTATAAGAGGTTGTGTGAACTTTCTTGCTGGATGCTGATACATCGTGCCCCTGGATCTTGAGTGTTTTCTAACTGTACTTTTCGAGAGGAGGACAATCCATTTTGTTTACTCTGCTACAGCAAAGGTGATAGTTCACAGTTCAAGGCACACATAAAGGAAACTTGATCACACATGCAGTGGCTTGGAGATGTCCTCTGTGAAAGTCTTGGTCCCGAAAGCAAATGCCCAAAACCTGTTTGGCTTCCTTAGAGCTGTTGTTAAATTGTTGGGGTTTTTTGCTGCCAGATTTGCTAAGCTTTTGTCTTGCAGTGGTCTGTGACACAAGTATTAAGTGGTATGAGTGAATGAATAACTGTAGCTTTTCTGTCTTACTGGATGTGGAAATCAAATCAAGATGGAATCAGAACTGCAACTCCACTGCAGTCACATCAGCTCAGGTCCAGCTGCCCAGTGTTATATAGCTAATTCAGGTATCTCTGTTTGCAAAGTAGCAGAAACTGCATGGAATTTCGTGTCAGTGCACCACTTCATTTATGGGCGCCACTTTTGTGGGGGGTCTGTGCTGCCCTGCATGTGTGGATGGTACTGGGCACCCTCTTAAAGTCGGCTTGGACTCCTCAGCGTAGTGTTGATAAATGTGAAGCAAGGTGTCCAGCTTCCACCTATCAACACAGTTCTCAAGTGTCTCAGTGTCCTTGAGAAGGATTAGATAGGTATCTATCCCCAGGTAAGGGGAGTGCTGTGATAGCAAGGCATAAGTCAAGGCATAACAGTCCTTGTGAATGCCTGATGTGAAGCCTGGCTTCAGCCAGCCATTTTTTTACTGCTGGTAAAGGGGAAAAATGGTAACTTCCTTGAAATGGACACATTTCCACTTACTATCCTAATAATTAAGGACAAAGGTGTTATACAAGGCATTTAATATAAATTCCTCCTCATAGGAGAAGTTTTCATATTTATTGACTAAGTCTGTATTTATGAGAAATGACAGTCTTAAACTTGCAGTTTCTGTTTTTGAAAGTTTTGGCAGCAGTGTGCCGTGTGTAACTGCACTTACTCATCTGGCCAGCATCCCATGCAAAGGGCAAGAAGGTTTCCCTGCTTTTTCCTAAGAATCAGGTTTTGTTGGTGTATGCATCCTTCTAAACTGTGCTGCTACTGAAATATACTCCTTTTGAGCGTGCACCCCACTGCTACTCAGCCAAAGCTTGTAGTGCCATCTACTTGATACACTGACAGATCCCTAAATTTAGGAGCTAAAGCAGACTCCAGTCAGAGTGAGACACAGAAAGATTGCTAGGATAAGGATCTTGGCGTATTCATTGCTGGTTTGCATTCTGGGCTGTAAGCCTTGCGTTTGATGGCTTCACATTTGGCAGGTGACATTTTTAGGAGCAGTTAACGTTAGGGTGAAGAAGTGTGCCTCGTAATCCAGCCTGAGGCTTTGGGGGAAGGTGGCAAGACTGTGAAAGAGAGGCTATATGCTGCTACTCTGACTTTTGCTCTGTGCAACTCTCTCTTCTAACATTGTTACTCCAGTTTTTCCCCATACAAGCAAATGAAACTGGGTTATTTTCAAATTCCCAACACAACTTTTCTGTCTAGTAGGTGTATTACAATCAGTTGAAGTGGCTCTTCATGCCAGTTGGTTCACATGAGCAAAAGTTAACTTCAGTGTGATTTATTTGAATCATCCTAATCTTACGTTCTTAAAAAAAAAAAAAAAAATCAAAGATCAAGCAGAAAAGCCCACAAGGACTTCCCAAATATTTTTCCTTTCTGCATGAAACATATTTTATCCATCCTTAGTCACAATAGTTTCAAACATCTAGTTATGGTTACAAATCTAGTGGTATTATCCCACCTGAGGATGATGAATTCTGCCAGGAGGCTGCAATTGGGCACTCATGATGTTTCCCAAACAGCTGGAGAGACAAGTTGTGCTCTGCTTTTATTGCAAACAGGTTGTAGCTAAGTTTTTTCAAAGATGCTTAAAGCCTGCTGATTGGGGTAGGAGTTGTGGGTGGACTATACTAGTTTAATTTGGAGCATAAGAAAACTGACTGTCCCATAGAGCATGTAAGTAGTATTTGGATCAATTTTGTTTATGTTAAGTTACTGGTTACTTAAAACAGGCAAATTTTAAAATGTAAAGTTAAATAAACTTACTTTCCTCTTTGAAGAGTTATGTGAGTTACAAGCCATAGTTTGGGCTCAAAGGTCACAAATTGTGCTTTTCTGAGTACCATATCACTGTAGTATTTGAATGTTTTTGTGATTCCTGAAAGGGAAGTACAGTCTTTCTTCTCCATTGATAATTGATTTGTTTACAAAGAAGAGTCTTACTCAAAGAAAGCTGAGTAAAATCTGACCAGTGCATCAAAACAGCTGAGCTACTGTGAGACTGCAGGAATTGATCATGTAAATTTTGCCCCTGGATTTGGTAGGGTTGGTACAGCATTGCTCCTCATGTCAATAGACAAGATCCAAGCTCAAGCTGGCTGTCTTCTCCTGTTGCTGGATACACTCCCTCTCAGACACAAGAATCTTGCATGTTCAAAATTCAGAAAAAAGTCCAAACAGGTTGTGTCAGGCTTTGATTTAGTGTTTTTCAGACAGGTTCTCACTGGGAGACAAACAATGGTGGTGAGAGTCAGCTATTTATGCAAGACATCAAGACAGCAAGACCTGCTGGGGAGCATCTTTCCCTTCTCTTGTAGTGCTCTGTGTCAGGAGCTGAGTGGGAGGGTCTGTGTCTCAGTGGGTTTCTTATGTTTTTTCTGACTGGGATGGCGACCTTCACTTCCCTAAAGGACATCTGAGGAACTTCAGAGTGGGATTTTACGTGACTGGTTCTCTTCTTCTTACTTTGATATTCATGTTTTTCAGACATAGTGCTTCATTGCAAAGGGGCAAGGCAGAAGGGCATGGTAAGAAATCTCTTGTACTTGCCACAGCCTGGAAATGTAGATTTGGGAGATACTTTCTCTGCTTGTGGGACAGTAGGTGGAGCTGTTTGTTACACACTTGAAACCTGCTCCTTCAAAAAATTAGAAACTCAAAAATGTTGAGAAATAGTTTTCATTTGCGCTGATGGAGTGATGTATCTTAGCACTAGTTTGATCACCTTAGAGATCTGAGATGCTAGTTCTTTAAAGATCAATCGATTTAGGTAGAAGAGTAAACTGGTGGTTTAAAAATAATGCAGCTTCTTGAATGCTGTTTTATCTGTTGAGCCTTTATTCTGCTATTAATGTAATTTTTCCATACTGATCAAATGGAGCAGTTCTGTCCTGCTGTGCTGCACTTGGCTCTTCCAGTTTTCTGCCTTCTTTAAGTAAGATTACACAGACATTTGCAATTAAAATGTGTATATGTTTAATATGATTCATTTTATATTGGTTATGTCACAGTGTTAGAGTTGATAATTTACCTTTTTTTTTCTTTGTTGCTTTACCATTATAAAAGATTTTTAAAATGTTGTCCTTTGGAGGACCGACATTCTTCTCCATACCCCTATTTTGAAAAAGTGATGTAAGTTATTTTTTCCTGCACTGAACAAACAGAGATCCAAGTATCAGCAGAGCAACGTTTGATTAGTTTTGTTTGCGTACAGGGGCTCAGTTTGATTTACGTGAGATGGAAGAGCTCAGGCTCAGAAAGGATGGGCCTGTTTGTATTTTCCCCTTGCTTTTCAGCTCTTTGTCTGAATGAGGATCAGGTAGATCCAAAGAGATAATCCTTTTGCAGAGGGTGGTCTGGGCATTTTCTGTGAGAACTGGCATCACTTGCAGAGGTCCCTGGCTCCTTCCCTCTTAGATGAGCTGCTGTGCTCCCTGCAGGGCTGTTGGAGGTGTTCTACAAGAGCTTTTTCAAGCCTTTGGGGTGGTGAAATCAAAATGTTTGGCTTAAAGGAAGCTGACATTGTAACTGAATTTACATCGATACATTTATGTAGCCTGTTTGCAAGTTTAAAGAGCAAAGTTACTGAACTAAGCCAGAGAATCCTTAGTAGTAATAGATATTCTTCTGTTTTCTTTTGCTAATGAAAGCCAATAAAATGGTAATTGCAGTTTCTTTTGCCAGTCTGTACTTAATAATAACCTTTGATATAAATGAACTTCTTTCATATAATAGCCTTCTTTCCAGTGTGGGCAGGTGAGAAAATTAAAGTAAGCATATAATTTAATTTTCTGCAGCAGGTAATGTAGCAGAACATTATGGTATGCAATCAAGAGCACAAGCAAAGTATTTCTTGCAGTCTTTATTTTCTTGGTGTTGTACTGGACATCAGGTAATAAGGTTTATTGGTGCAATAATCATGTTTACTGGAGAAATAATAAAAAATAAACAGCAGTATGTCATTTGCAGAACCCCTGGGTTCTCCTGCTTGGTTAACTGTATACTCAGTAAAACTATTCTTGGAAACCAGAGGGATCTGCTTGTACAGTATTACATAACTACCGGCTGAAGTCAGGAATCTGAAACTTAAAAAAATAATAGCAGCAATAGCAGCTCAGCATCTCATTTTAAACCCAAATTACCTAATGACTTCTAAAGCGAATTACTCAGTAATGAAAAAATAGCAGTGCATCATTCGTTATTGCTATTATTCATCTTATCATCAGCTCTGGAAGACTTCAGGATGTTCCATGAATACAGGATTGTATCTTATTCCAGTCATTTGAAAGCTCCTGTGTAGGTGATGGTGTCTTTCTGTAAGTCAGTGATAGTAGATTACTCATTTCTGAAATACTTTTGGCATTTTCTTGGAGTGTGATTATTTTCATAAAAGAAGGATTTCCTGCAGGCATATCCCCTTTGATTCTGAAAATCTGAGCAAAACATTTGGCCACAATTTTGGCAGTTTATGAGGAAAACAAATTGAGCTGCTTTATGGAAAGGCTTTGGAAAATGTCATTAGAAACAAACCAATTAAGTCATGTTTGTTGAATTTGCAGAAAAGCTGAAATGATGTTTTGTAGGTGTTAATTATCGCATTTGTATTAATTCAGGTGGCAATAAGGATGCCCTTAGTGTTAACTATTTTTCTGGTCATCAAAATGTTTAGGGAAAGAGAAATAACAATCTATTTCTAGGATTTAAATGGAAAATGAAGTTTCTTTGTGGAATGACTAGCAATTCAGTTTTGATTACTTCCTTTGGTTTTCTGTAACATGGCTGACTGAACTTGCTAGTGAATTAGTACAGCTAAAGTGCTTTTTAAAGATGGGAGAGTAATTAAAAAAACCAAACAAAACAAAAAACCAGAATTTTGAGCAGAGATATCAGGAGGAAGCTTTCTGGAGAGTTTCTGAGTGTGCTATCTGAAGAGGATGAAAAAGGAGCACTGCAGGAAGATAAAAGTCAGTTAATGTCTGCTAAAGAAATTTTTTGCATTGGCTTTTTTTTTAATATACTGGAAGGGTTTAGAAGAGTTTTCACATCAGTCTCTCACTGTGTGAGGGCTGCCTTAATTGGAAGTGTCAAGAGTAAGTTTTAAACTAAATCAGTAAAGAGAAATTAGTCTCCAGAACCAGATGGCAGTTGCTCACAGGTTCTACAGGAACTAAAAATGAAGTGGTTGAACTGTGGCATGAAAATTGTCTCTTAAATTGTTCTTGATACCAGGAAAATTAATGGATTTGACATGTGACGCTGGTTTCTAAAAGGGGATGCAGGAATGGGCAAGCTGCACACCAGGAAGGCTGACTTCTAAACTCAAAGAATAATGAAGTTGGTAACGAAAATAGTCACACTCAAACCAGGAATACTGGGGAGGAATCCACCTGATTTTGGAGGCAAAGTCAGTCCTTGCAAATCGAGCAGAGGGCCTTGAAGGATCTGGTAAACGTGAATTATGATGATCAAGTTTCTGTACTGTACTTGAATTTAAAAGGTTTTTGGTGAGTTCACTCAATGGAAGCTCTTGAGGAAAGGAAGCTGTTGAGCAATAAGAGGGAATGTATTTCATGGATTGAATACTGATTTTTAAAGATCAGGCCAGGCAGAAAAATAGGACTAAATGATCACTTTTCTTAGTATTAGATTATTACTGGATATCCTTTAAAAACTGTGTGAGAATAAATAATGAAATTAACAAATTTGCTGAAAAAAGTTGCACAGAGACTTCTGATCCTTAGTGACAGGGCAGCAAAGCAGCATGTGAGGCTGTGGATAAGTTCATTTTTTTATACACATACATGTACATATCTGTACAAACACACTGATGTTTCCATAGCTAATCTGTTTTCTTAATTTTAAGAAAAGCAGCAAACATATCTACCAACCTTAAGGCGCTTATAATATAAATGTTTGATAGGGAGAACTCAATCCATCACAGAAAAAGTGTTAATGATCATCTTAATGTGCACTATTTGAAAAATTTGGGCCCAGTTTGTGATTTATGTTGTTGTTACATTTGGGAAGGTAATTTCAGCCACTTGGGAAGACTATTAAAGCATTTTTATTCTGCTTCTTTATTCAAATGTTGATAGCCATTTTTGCTTACTAAACGTTGAAAAGGTTTGTGA
This sequence comes from Rhagologus leucostigma, assembly GCA_013397725.1. Lineage (NCBI taxonomy): Eukaryota > Metazoa > Chordata > Aves > Passeriformes > Rhagologus > Rhagologus leucostigma. The sequence continues at coordinate 1,274,848 of VZTD01001501.1, read as the reverse complement.
CTGACTCACAGATGCGTAGAAAATTATTTATTTAGGCCTACACAGAGCCAGAAAATGAAGCTACTGTAGCTTAAAGTAAGTTCTTAAAATAGTTTCAGTTGTTATATTTTCTCCTGTAGAAGCTTAAATGTACATGGGAAAAATATATCTCTTATGTTTGAGGAAGATAAAATTTTCTTAGGCATGCCTAATTTGAACAAAAGAATATGTGATGAGGTAGTTCATGGTTTAGAAGATAACCTTGCCACCATTTCTAGCAAAACATTTTGATGTGATTTGGAGTTCAGCTGGTTTTCTACAGGCTGCAGTGTTTCATGTATGTTTTGGTTATTCTGTAGAGTATGTGAACGCCATTGTTTTGTTAACATAATAAAAAATATTTTTAGCTACTTGTTATATTAGACTTTAATTAATAGGATGAGAAATTATAATAGATTTGGAATCATCTTACCATACATTTAAATTAAAGTATGTTTTCAATTTTTCATGCCATTATCTCTAGCAACAAAGAATGAATTAAGATGCATCCATTATGTATATCTCCTATAGCACTTTTCACTTGCAGGTGTGATGATGCCATAGAGAAGTTGGGTAAATGTTGTCATCTCCGTTTAGCAAATGAAGAAAGAACAAAACCAGTGCTCTTGAGGATTGTATTATTAAGGAATTGTGTCCAATTTCAATTAATCCATTAGTGTTTGTTTAAACATTTGAAAAAACGGTAGCCATAACATCTATAGTTCATATCATACTCCATGTGTCAGAGTAAAATTTCTGGTCTTGAACCTTTTTGCTATTTGCTCTGCCTAACTCCATAGCATTAATTATTTCAATTTCCAAAAAACTTTTGGAAAAAAATAATTCTCATTAAAAAAAAGAATATGAGGAAAAGGTCATGATGTTATCAGGAGGTTAGAAATAAAGAAGTGTTATAGATTAGAAACTGCAACTAAATTAATAAGTGGGAACAAACTGTGAATTTTCAGCTTTAGTTAGAGGCATGTGGGGCTTCATATTAAAGGGCTTCTGTTCATTAGCTTATTAAACAATGATTTAGAAATGAATGGCAAGGTGTTCAGAAGCAACAGAAAGATTTCAATTAGGTGAAATCAGAGGTGCCTGCAAGGATGTAGGTAATGGTTTATTTCAAGCTCTGACAGGATTGGGATTTTTTTGGTTTTGTTTTAATTTTTTTTCCCTCTTTTTTTCTGCTTTTTGCCCTTTTGACAAATGCTGGGCAATGCCACATGGATAGAGGAACCTAGCCAGGTGTGCTGTACTGAGTTTGAAAACTCGTGGGAAATAGGTAGGAAGATGCCTCATCAAAAACTGTACCTGTGCAAGGTATGCACTGGAGAATGTAAAAATTATGACGGAATGTAGTGCTGATGCTCTCTCATAATTCCACTGGCAATCTGAAGGTGCCTTCTTGCCTGAAATAGTCATTGCTTCTGATCAGGATAGAAGCTAATAGATAATAATGAGTTTTCATTAGCAGCTTTCTGGTTAAAAGAAACACGAGAGTTTGCCTTAGAGAAGGGACAAGAAAGGACACGATGAAAGTACAGGAGATACTTCACGGTGTAGAATTAAATGTTCTTGTAGTTCCTTATGATAACACATGTACTATCATCAACTTTACACTACATAAATCCAATTATTTTTGCATGGTTAGGCCAGGGAATTAATTTTTCCAATAATACTGAGGTTCAGATTTAACAGGATTTTTGAACAAGCAGACAAGGAACGAAAATTCAAGTTACGAGTCCTCGATAAAATAGCAATTTGCACTCTTTGAAGAATAAGACTATTTCTACAGACAGGAGCAGGGAGGGAAGATAAAAGACCCCCAGCTTTCATTGTTCCAAAAACTTTTGCCCATCCCAAGTGTTAGATGGACCACAGTCCATCATGGAATTTACTTTCCAAGCCTAAAGTCTGTCACTTCACAACTGTTAGTCACTAAACTGAAATATGGAGGGGAGGGGAAAAAGGAGGAACAATACAAAGAATAGACAGGGGAGGTACCCTGATCAAAGTGAGGGAGGTATGTGTAAGCTTCAAAGTCTGTTACAGACAGCCCAGGATGCAGCCTTGACAAACTATTGTAATGCTGATTGCAGGTTTTGATTATATGCGTTTCAAAAGAGAAAAACCAGGTGAAATTTAATTCTGAGATTGAGTTTTTAAGTGAAGGCTGAATGAAGACGCTGTTGAGATAAGTTGCTAGCTGTTGTTTAAACAATTCACTGAAAATGTTTTAAATATTCAGTTTTAAGTTTAAAAGTCTACCAAGCTTATGTGTGTGAAAATCCAAATTCTGAGAGCAGGAGGGAGAAAATGATAATGCTACAGAGTAACAGCAGCAAGAGCACAGTGTACAGCAAGTATTCTCTCTGTCACCTGCTGTAGACAAATGGGTTTGGGCTGGCATGGAAAAAGCATGGTTTATGCAGGAGCATATTGATTTATATATATATATATATATACAATAAATTTCTATGCTAGGGTACTTGATATCCTTGCAATATGTCAATGAATTCCTTAGTCTCTGGCAGACAATTAGCAATACCAGGTGCTCCAGAGTCAATATAAAGGAATGCACTCAGTGCTCTAATGCTCAGGAGACCGAGTGAAAGCCTTAAGGGAGGCAGATGATTTTTAATTAACTCAGGTTGAGAATTTTGCTGGAAAAGATCACTGGAAGAAGAAAATTAAATTAATATATTGGAAAATCTGAAACTAATATTTTTCTAAAAAAAACCAAGATAGATTTTTGCTACTACTTAAGCAAAATGTGGAATAATCAGGTTTAAAATTCATATTGGTGAAAAAAGTAACAGAGACAGTATGTATTTGGCAGTATTTGAGTGAATAAGCATTTTGCTTATGAATGGTGAAATTTATTTCCAAAGGGCAGTACTGTAATGACACCTTAATAGTTCCTTTTCTTTTGGCAATATTTGGAAATGTGAAATGAAGTGGGAATCGTTACCGCATAGTTAGGCCTAGTGTTAGATGAGGTAAATGTACTGGCCACACATCTCTGAAATGATATCGATGCTCCCAGAAATGCATCAGTTGCCATGACTTCCTTTCTGGATGCGCCAGCACAAAGCCTCTCATGAGAACAAGTGTGTGTAGTTATTGCTTGCATGTATTATGGGATGGATTGGTGCACTAGCAGAAGGTAGAAAAACAGGAGGAGCAGAGGTGAAGGGTGAAGTTTTGTGCAGTGTTACAGCATATGTACTGTTAGCTGATGACCTGCAAACACACAGGCTGTTGAAGGGAAGGAGTAAAAGAAACAACAAAACAAATGTTAAGAATAAATTGCTGGCGCTCTGGGAAGCCTATCCTAAGTAAGATGTTGAATCCTATACAGTGTATTTGAATATAAGCACATGTCCAAGCTTAGGAAAGTTATTCCCCTGTGGGGAAAAGGAATATTTTCACTGACTTGAAGGGAACTTAATTATATAATTGCCCTTAAGGATCCACTTTCAATGGCTTGAGTAAATAGTACATATCAGGATAATTGGCACTGAGATGTCAGAGACATCTTAGAAATACCCAGCCTGCTAATTAAAATCAATGCCATTGCTCTTACCATTTTTTGTTCCTTCCAAGTGGCAGATTCTGTTATGCTTGCTGTATCTGATGTAGTGTGTAATATTAAGATACTGAAGTAGGTGAATTTTGTGTCACTCATATTAAGTCACGTACATTCATACCAAAGTGTTGTGGGTTATGCTAAATGACTTTCATTATGTTCTTCTTTTATTGAGGGGCCAAGCCCCTGTCAATCTCAGATGTGAGAATCAGGGTCCTAATTAAATTTAGATGCCATGTTTTTATTTTTATTAGGTTGTTTTGGGTTTGGGGCTTTTTTCAGTACTGTTAACCAGGAAGTCAAAATGAGTCACTTGTGCTTTACTGAATAGAACATTAGACCTCCTTAGATAAAATACTTGCATGCTCTCAAAGAGTTTGGTTGGGATTTTGGTTGTTATAATTGCATAAACACAAATGTAACAGGCATATAATACATATTTTAAAATGTTTCTCCAATTTATGTAGCTCACTTTTTTCTTACTGCATCTCCATTTCTTTGATCTTTTACAGACTTGCCTTTATGTTCTTCTGATTAAATAATAAATCTGGGAATTTCTACCCTCTTGTAAACAAATACTTTATTGTTAAGGGTTTTGAAGAAGTTGGAATAATTGAAGATTTTTGAGAAGATTATTGGAGAAACTTCGCAGCTACACAGAGTAGAGGCAATTTATATAGTTTACGTCAGCACAGCATTTTCTTTTACTTGGGTATTTGTAGTGTAACTTTAAGATAGAAAAAAAAGTGCAAATATTCTGATACAGTGTGTTGAATATAACCCATTTTAATGGAGTTTGACAAGAGCTGATATTGTACTAATTAACGATAAAGAGTAAAAACTCTATTTGATCAATGCTTTTGGATCTTTAAATTTGGAGATATGCAAAGAGAGAAGAGAGGAAGAAATTTAAGGGACTTGATTTTCAAGAAAGGCTAAGCCTTCACTGAAAAACAAGCTCCAGTAAAACGCCTGTCATTCTACATCCCATAACTGAGGAACCGAAAGTCTGATCTTTAACATCCTACTGGAGTTATATGCAGTACATGGAAGGTATGATCTAATATTCACTTATACATGTACAGACAGACTGAAAACATTCAAAATGCAATTTTGAAAAATCTGTCCTGAACACAGAGTGCAGATGACCAAATCTAATCATGACATTGGGTCTTTTTATTGCTTTGCATTGCTTGGTTTGTGCTCTGGGGTTTAGCAGGGCAGTGTACAGCCAAAAATCTCTGAAGCTGCTGTTAGCTTTTATAGCATCACTATAATTATTTATTCATTGAGTGTTATTTGAGCTTAGCCTGTTCATTTTCTAGCTATTGAGTGTAACTGATGTTGATCTGTCCCATGTGAGCCTTAACTGGTATTTTTGCAAAGTTAGAGATTCAGTTTTTTAAGTGTGCTGGGGAGCTTAAATGTATTTGTGGAGTGGTTCAAGTACTTCTTGGGCACAGATTGTGGTGGCACTGTTCAGAAATGAACTGAGCTGCAGTCAAGAGAGTTTTTTTAATTTCAGTGTTTCTTGCAAGGAGGAAATATTGCAGATGCTACAGCTTTCTCCATAATTGATTATGTCTGTTAGAGCCTGTGCATGCTTTGCCTGTATAGCAGAAAGAGAAATGCTGTGCTTTAATTCCTTGCTGATTTCAAATAATGTTTTTTATAAATCAGCTGCTCTTCTCAAGTCTGCCTCTGGTTTTTGAAGTAAGGCTTTGCTCTGATTTACAAAGTATTGATTGTACTCAGAGCTTTTGTTTTATCTGCTTTTGTAGTTACACAGATATAACCGGCATACTGAATTCCGCTAAAGCTTTTCTTTCTCTTTTTTTCCTCGAGGGGCGAGTCCTTGATTATAAGTATTGGTGCATTCCAGTTTGTGTTTCAGAGCTCTCAAAATGTTATGTATAATTAGCCGTTTGCTTTAGAAATGAATTTGTGCAATTGTTTTTCTCAGTAAAAATAATCACCTGTCAATCATGATTTTTAGAAGATTTTTGTGTTTTGCTGTAAGGTCTAAAATACTGCCATTTTTATGTCTGACTTAGACACACTGCCACAGTAACTGCAGTTTTCACCCTTAGCCTACAATGGTGGTTTGAAACCACCTTGAAATGTTCAGGAGCATAGTAAAGAATTGTGTAAAAAAATCATACAGCTTTGTATGTAAAGAAAACCATCATCTTTCTATCTCAGTATTTGCTTGTGTTTTTCCTCTTTTGACTGAACGTAAGTGGCTCCTAAACTTCCAACAACTAACTCTTGATTACATGCTTCTTCCACCCCAGCTTGTGGGGAGAACTACTTGACTTTTGGTTCTTGTGGTCCACCTTTTGACCTTCTATGATGTATTTACTGAGTTTAACTTGCACCTTTTCCAGGATGTTTGTACTTAGAAAACACATAGAAGTGTAAAAGCTGTAAAAAGTGTGGCATAGGATAGAAGTGAGCAAACAAACAGAAAATGAATGGTGATTACTTTGCTTTCTGTGGAAGGGAAAGGAATGGGAAGGCAGCTCCATGGTTAGGGAATATTTATAGAAAACATAGGTATGTCTTTCCTAAGCAGTAAAATCTTGGTTAAATATGAATTTTAGAACTGTTTTGAAGGAGATTTCCACTTGCATTTCTCTTACCCTCTAAGCATCAGGTTGGTCACTCCTTAGTCTTTTCACATATTTGCAACTAAATGTATAAAACTAAACTGAGCACTTAATTTCTTAAAAAGAAGTATTTATTTTGTCAACATTAGAATTTTTAGTTGTTAGTTGTATAAATGTATAATTTTTAATTTTATTGTTATGGTTCCCACTGGAGGATCTCCTTCCACTTGAAATTTAATTAAATGCATTTTGATATTTGTTGTAAATCAGCCAATATTTCAGTTACAGAGATAGTCCCTTGAGATGACTTAATCATGCAGGTTTTGAAGTCATGAATTTATGGATATGCCAATGCTTTTATATTTTAGTTATTTCAAAAGATTAGTGTTTCATAGTCACTCTTCTTTTTTTCCTTAAGAATAAATATTTTGTTTTGAGAACAAGTTGTTACTTTAAAAGCAGTAATTCTCCTTTTGATGTATTTAATTTTAAATCACTTAAAGTCACACATCAGAAGCAGATTTGGTCTGTAATTCAGGTGATGGTGCATCACTGCAAAAGAGGGCTTTAGGAGAAGACTGTCTGCTGACAGTTCTCTGCCCACAGACTGTCACTCCAGCTGCTCAGCCCGGAAGGTAAATCTAAGCTACATATACCTATGAGGAATGCTTTATAAAGCTAAATTTTAAGTATACCAGTCCAGAATATGTCTTGAAATGAAGTGGGTTTATGGTAACACTGAACTTCTAATGTTACTTAAAGGGAAATTTTCAAAAGCCCAAGTCTTCTGGCCCAGTGATTTCTTTTAAAAGAAAAAGAATTCCTAATCAGAAGCTACAGTTTTGGAGCAAGCCTACTCCTCCTCACTTATCACACCATGGTTTACAGGCTGGTTTTGGTGTGCACGAGCTGGTTTCCTTTTGGAAGTAACCAAGTCAATGTTTCTGAACCAGTGAATCACACAGTCAGGCAGGCTCAGACTCTGTGCAGTGTGGGAATGTTTGGTGCAGGGAATCATGCTGTCTCCCCTGAAGCAAAGCTTCAGAACTACATGCTGTGCAGGTGTAGGCCATAGCATTGTGTAGTTCAGGCTACTGATCTGCTCTTGGTGCAAGCAGATCTCACAAACTCAGACACAGCCAGAGGGTCTGCGCCAAGTATGTGAACCAAGTCTGGGGTCTGACTGTGCCATAAACTCCCCACAGGGGAGATGTCTTCCATCTGCTGCTTTTGAAGAGAGAAAATACTCAAGGGAGAGAAGAGAGGCATCAGATATCTGAATGGTACTATCCACAGAAGAACTGAATAGTATTTAAAACTCTTTTATTACGAAAAGAACAAAATGACATTTTTAAAATTCAAACATATTATTTTTAAAATGGTGAAGAACCATTCTGTCCTTTTCAAGTGTGGATCACCTAGTCATCTTTCTGAATTCTAATTGTGAATTAGGTGAATTTCCCTTTTTCAAATGCTTTTGTGTTATTTCAGTTGTTTTGGCATTCACCAAAAGCATCCCACTGAAGTACGTTTGCTGTACTTCAGATTGATAGCTGATTGGGAAGATCAGAGAGCACAGGCCGAGAAGAGGAATGAAAATGGCAGCTTTATGAAGTTCCCTTTTGTCCATTCCCCTCTGGGACAGTTCACTGACCTTAGCTTTCTGTGTCTGGGGTGAGGCATACTATCAAGGGCTAAGGAAGATTTACTGGGATTCACAGCGCTGTAGGAGCATCTGCACAAGAGGACGTTAATTTATCTCTAGTTCCTTAATATGCTGTTTGTCTGGTAACCTGGCTGTCTCTCCTCTTCTCTAGCTGAATTGCTTTGTCAAGGACAATCCATAGTACTACGTTTCCATGGGGATGGGGAATGGAGAGCACTAGGTCAGTGAGAATCCTGGCCTTCACTTGCAAGGGATATTGAATAATGCACTTTATCTGTAAGTGTATGCATGCTCACATGCATATGCAGAATAAAACTAAATAGTGGCACCTCTAGTCAAAGCTAAAACATAAAGATGATTGTTTTCTAAAACAAATCTGAATTATTTGAGGGTTTTGTTTGTTTTTCGTGGTTGCTTACTGATTTTCTTTCAATCCATTACTGTATATTCTTTTATATGTTAAAATATCAGTATGTTATTAAATTTGCTGAAACATTCTCATAATGAAAAGTTTCTGGATTAAGTTAAGAACATCAACTGTAAGACAGCCGAAGTATTATAAAAATGTTAACTGAAGATTGTGTCTTTGTTAAATACAGGTGTTACTATAGGAATAGTATATGCCAATGTTTTTTTAAAGGAGTACCCAAAATAGGTGTGTTTGAATGAGGAGGTGGAGGTGCTGTCGATATTTCTTGTCCCCTTGCAGACATTTATCTGGTTTGTAAGAAAAAATATGATACTGCTTTCAGAAGGTATTAATATTGTTGATATGAAACACCAGGGTAACACATCATGTTAAATATAAAATACATTCTGTGAAAATAGGTTCTTTTGTCTGCCAAAATACTTTTCTTGTGTACAGTACAAGTGTGTGGTAATTCTAAGCTTTGAAGTCTTTGTCTTTAAAACAAACAAACAAAACCTGCATAGAAATTGCAAACAATTTCTGTAGTTAAGAAAACAGTTGTTTATATGCTTAAATCTGCAAAAATGTCAAGCTGCTATTTTTTGACACATGCTGACTCTTTGGAATTGCAGGGCTTGCAGTCTTAAAGCTACTAGAATTGCAGTTCGTGTGGAATATCAAAGAACAGTATAAACTATATGTTAGGAGCATGAGCAGTATGAAGAGGAGTTGGACCAGGAAAGTGGACTTCAGGAACTATATACGTGCAGACCTATTGAAAATGCAATGTTGAGTGCTACAGTTGCAAGGAATTCACTCTTGAGAGCAAGTTAATGGGAACATCGTGGTGTGATTCTAGGATTTGACAGGAGTCTCACCTGAAACAAGCCCATGGGTGGCCTAGAGCATTTGTTAATGCCTTCTACTGTCTTCTTGTGGCACATTAGGGTTTCTATGGTTGTTGCAGGAAGTGGCAAAACACTCAGTGGATGTTGGTGTGGGAGGATATGTGCTGGTTTGTCTGTGTTGCACTCCCCGTGGAGGGTTGTGGAGGGCATGGCATTCCCAGTGTTCCCTTCCCACCTGGAGTGGCAGTGGTTGGGATGGGCAAATTTCAAAGCCAGTTTCATCGGGCAGAAGGCCCTTGAGTACACAGCATTACTCATCCTGTCTGTACACAGACCAGGATGAACATCTTTGGGCTGCTCTTTCTGACAGCACACTCACAGTCGTCTGGCACTGACTTGCCAGGTGTGAGACCCAGTTCCTTAGTAAGCTCTGCTGTTTGCTCTGCTGCCTGCTCTTGTTTATTCTGCTGCCTGATCTGTGGGGAAGGGTCAAGTAACAACAGCGATTCTAGAACAAATCTTTGTAGGCCTGCATTGCTCAAAGTACAGACAGGAAGACGGAAGAATGACGCATAGTGAATACTTCAGGGATTTTCACAGCCAGTGTCTGTTATTCTCCTGCTGTACGCTAGCCAGGCTATGAATTGTGTTTTATAAGGTCAAGGCCAGATGGCACTGTGAAAGGAGCACTGAGAGAAATGTTTAATGTAATAGGAGTGTTTCTATTATTAAAGGAATTTTTTCAAGTTAATATGGGCATAAAATTGTATTCCAAAGAAAGGTGGACTCACAGATGCCACCAGTGATGCAAAGAATGTATTGCATGTAACTACGATGGAAGAGTATGTACATTTAAAAAAATATTTTCACTAAATATTTTTTGGTTTTTTGAATTTGAAAAAGCTTTATTCTAAAGAATGCTTGTCTGTATTTATCATTCTGTAGGAATGAACGTGTACTGAAAGTCAGGACCTGATAGGAGAAAGGTTCCAAATTCTCCAAGGAGAGGTTCCAAGTGGGCAGTGAGAAATAAACTTCAGGGAGAGCAAAATGACAGTTATTGAGAGGAAATGAGATAAAGGGGAATGCAGCAAATATTTATGTAACTAAAAATCACTTTCAAATGTGGGAAAGGAAAAAACAGGGAAGCCATATAAGAAACGTGGTAAAGCTAATGATGTTTTTCTAGATTGTTAGGAAGTTTGATAGGGTAGTACAACATAAAGTATTTCTTGTTTGTAATCTAAGAGGAAAGTGCCCCAAAATGTTCTTGTAAATAACAAAGGTTACCATTTTGTAGTCACATTGCAGGGCTATGGCATATATAGGTGAAATGATAAAAAAATCACTTAGACTGTAGTGGTTAGTGGTTCAATATGGACATAGTAGGGAAAAAGGGGGAAAACCTTCTAGCTTATCATCGCTTCCAGTTGATGTCCAATATGGATACACACCTTTTGATCGTTCTCAGTCAAACTCAGGATTTAACCAGAAGGTCCTGTAGGATTTAACCTGCAGCAGAAGTGCTCGTCCCTGATACTGACACATTATTTCACCTCAGACCACCCTACCTTACTGCAGAGTGAGCTATAACTGAGGTAGGAGAGCAGATGAGAAAGAAGAGTGGGGGAAAAAGTCAAAACCCAGCTTTATTTTCCTATGTCCCATGTGGCAGTAAAAGAATGGGAGGGCAAAGGAGTCCCTACTCACAGCACTGTCTTGAAAAAGATCATTTCAGCTTTCATGTGGAGATTTCCAGTGTCCCCAGAGCTCCTCAGAATATCTGCTCTATAATTGAAAACCTGCTTCACCCTTGCTGCTCCACTTGTCCGCAGATGATTTCAAAGCCTATCAGTTAAATGTGGTGCACAGTCTGTGCTCCTGTGATATCCAACATGACAAAAGAAAATGAGGTTAAATAACAATGTCCCTTGACAATTTGTGGGTTTATGAAATGAGAAGGAATTTAAAATAATACCAGTATACTATTTATTTCCTTTATTTGCACTCTGACATGTCAGTCAGTTCCAGCTGATGATAGACACTGACTGACAGTGCTTGTGCCAGCAAAAAGAAAAGGAAACTTCCCCTAATAGCCATTAGCACAGAGTCTATAAAGTAACACAGCAGCAGTCACTCACTTTGTGAAACAGCTTCGCCTCAGCATGAAATTGTTAACAGATTAGGATACAACCTGGTATGACAAAATAGGTACTGGTCTGGGGCAAGTGCACCGCAATTTGTCTTGGTGCTGCTTGGATCTCTCTCTAGCAAATGCAGTGCCTGATCTGTGTTTTTTGACAAGGGTAAGTGTTGAGTATGTTGGCACTTTTCTGATTCTATCAGCAGTTTAATTGGTTCAACTGTAGTTAGCACAAAATTTCCACAGGTTAGTCTTCACAACATTTATTTTATGGTATTTAATAAGAAATATGAAGGTGTCAATGCAATTTTTTCCCATTTTAAGAAGTGTTTGCTCATCTTTAAAAAAAACAAAAACCAAAGCCAAAAAACCATCAACAGTGTTTCCACTGTGATGGATTTCTTTATTTTTAGAAAGAGATTGTCCCCAGATCAGAGCATAGCATATATGCAGCATCATCACTGCTCCTACTTTTAAAGAGAGAAGGAAATAAAAATATAAAATGTGAGATTTGATAGGAATACACATTGTAGTGAGTTTGTTCGCATTTTTTATCTTCTGTGAGATAAGAATTAGGAGGAATACAAAGCAGGCTCTAAACTTAAAGAATATAAAGAACTTTATTAACAGAACTAAAAGAAAAAAGAATATTAAGGGTCAGAATAAACATTCAGAACACGTCTCCCCTCATCCTCCCTCCTGCTCCCACTTACAACATAAAGACACAACCTTAGGATTATTTCAGTCAGTTTACCACCTCTGTAATAGTGAGTTCACTTAGGGAGAGGAGTCTCTTTTGCCCATGCTATGGGGCTTTTCCACAGTCACAGCACAACAGCCGCCCAGGGTGGTTTTCTGTTGGCATGTGTGAGTCCCTTCCCTCGACTTACAGCTTTCCCCACAACTGTTTTCGAGGGTTCAATCCTAGCTAATGGGGTACTATTTTAAGGATGAGCTGTTCAAGAGCAAAGGTTCTCTTCATCCACCTCTGGGATCATCTTCATCTCTAGGAACAGAAGTCTTCTTCTTCCCTGGGAGCAGGAGTCTTCACTTCTTCCCTACCTCTCTCTGTTCAGGCTTCTCATTGGATCACAGCTACTTCAACATTTGCTTATTTCAGCACAAACATCTTTGCTCGTGGCAGTTTGAATGCTCCACCCCCCATGCTTTCATGAAATTACAAAAGGGTTCTCTGATGTATCATAGTCCATCAACATAGCTTTACAAAAGATTTTCCAGCTTTCAGGTTTTAAAAGCATCTCCTCTATCCCCTCTCTCTCTCTGGGTTTCAGTTCTCTCTTCTTCACTGACTTCGGTGTCACTATCATGGTGTTTATTCACATGCCTTTGCCTTTCCCTTTCCTCTGACCTGGGAGAGGATTGATGTTGGAGGATTCATTTCTTCTGAGGAACTTACAGTACTGAAGGGGTTACTCTTACCCGAGGCCTGGGCTTTGCAGCTGGTTGGTCGCATAATCTCTGCTGGGCAGTGGCCAGAGTTGGTCTCTGGTGTAAAGTTTCAGTTCTTTTGCTGCACTGGGGAAAAGTTCATGCTGCCCCGCACGGAACCGTAGGCCGTGGCCCAGCCCCCGCTGAGCCAAGACGGAGCAGGGCTGTGGCCCCGGCCCTGCCGGGCCGAGCAGGCAGGCCTGTTACCTGTCCCAGGACGGGAAGCAAGAGAGAGTTCCCGCATCTCCACGGATTTATGTATGTAAATTTCAAGAAGCGCTATTGGTCTAAATGACTGTCCATCAAGTTCAGGTTCAAACCACCACACACATTAATTTTATAGAAATTTATTTTATAGAAATTTTATTTTATAGAAATTAAAAGCTGAAGAGAAATCAAGAGATGCTAGTAAGATCTTAAGTAAAAGGACACAACTGTGGTTGGAGTAATTGGGCTGTAAAATATTAATCTTCCTGATTTTTGCACGAATTACTTACTCATAACTATTTATGAGTTTCTTAGCACTTGACTCCCCCTATCTCCCCCTGAAGACGTTGTGTTTTGCTTTTTTGCTTTAGGATGTTTTTGATGTTCCTTCCCCCCGCTCACCCCGTTTATGGTACACTCCCTGCTGTCTAATCTTCCCTAAAAATGTCAGCTACTGCTGCTGGACTGATATCCTTCTGAACAGATTAAAGTGACGTGTGTTCCTCGAAGGCTCCCCAAATGCAAGTGGTGTGTTTGCATATGTGCTAAGCATGGCTTTTTGATAGTGCCAGCAACATGTACAACACTATTTCCTGTGCTGAGTGTTGAATATAGCACAAGGCACGATTGTGATAGTGTTGATAAGAATTTAGGAAAAAAGGCCTTGATTATAAGATAATGAATTAACTTGGCGTTTGCTATAAAGGGACATGGTACTATCCTGTGCTCCACTTTTTCAGAGAGCAACTGGAGTTTCACTAGGGGGAATATAGCAAAGACATAAGAGAAACAAAACGGGTGGTGGTGTAGCACTGGAAGTCTGGAAGTTGTGTTAGATGCCCATTTTGATGGAGAAGAATGAACTGCTTTAGAAGAAGAGGCAGCGAAAAAGAAATAGCACTGAGAGAGAGTAAACAGTGATGGAGGCATATGCCTGCTGGTTCTTACTGTATAGTGCAGGTGGAAAAGGTGTATGACCCTGTCAACATAGAGTTTCACCCCTGTTTGCACCATGCCACGCTTTGAGACACAGGAAACACGGAAGGGATAAAACGCTGAGCAGCTCTCCCTGGCAATTTTGCCTAGTTCTCTCGGATCCCTTCCCAGGAGTCAGGCTTATAAAACTTCCAGTGGGTGTTTTTCCTAAATTTAGCAGCATTTTACTAACCTGGATGGTCCATTTCTGAAGGTTTGGGAGGTTGGGTGAAGGAGAGGGGAAGTAAGGGCTGAGATGGGAACCACTCCTAGTTATCACAACCTAGGACCTTGAACATCAAATTGAAAACATGTGAATGTGAGAGAAATTTCAGTCACATTCAGCCTGTGATACCTTCTCGTTATACTAGTAGCCAAGGAGTGAGAGACTGTCGTGTTCTCCAAAGATTAAAAGATCTTTACCCTAGCTCCAGCATCTGGTGCACATCTGGCAGGTTTAAGGAGAGTGGAGATGGGAATACTGTGTACACTTCAGCCACTTAATATAATATCCCTTTGTCCTCCAGCATTGTAGCTTAGAGGGTGTTGGTAAAACTTGTATTTTTAGGTGATCTTTGTAGCCCAAGGAAACTCCTAGCCCAATAAACCAAGTTTGGATTGACTGTGGGAGTGGAAAAACATGAGGTGCAGTGGTAAAAATGGTCTCTCTGAAAGGCTGGAAATGGGTACATCAGAACTTGTTCATGTGCTCCCCAGAAAATACAAAAATCCAGATTTCGTCCTAAGCAAAAGGCCTCATTAGCTTGTTATGTGTAGGTGAGCGCTGAGGATGCCTGAACAGGGAAGTGTCTGAAGGCATTCTCTTCTGTGGAGGGAAACAGTGTTTTAACAGTTGTCAAACTAAGGTTGAAACCAGTTTTAAGACAAATTAGTGATCTTCATGGACTGCTCTGAATCCACTCTGGGAAGTGAGATACTGCAAAGAAGTGCAGAGAAGAGAGACAACCAGTACCCAGCTGAGCAGAACACTGATCCTGTAAGAAAAGCACTTTGCAGTGTGTGCTGTGTGTTTATTGGTCTTTGAAGTAAAAAAGGCTCTAAGGCCAATGGATAAAACGTAGTTTATTCTATGATATAACTATAATTTGAATTAAGAGGACAGGAAACAGAAGCCCTCATCTGTAGTACTGAAGGAGAAGGCTTCTGCCTGTCTTTGATAACTTGTAGTCAAAGCACTGCCTCTCTGTTCAGCAGGAGGGAGTGAGGTGAAGGAAATGAGATTATATTGTAACTCCTAGGAACATTGTCCTTCCATTTTCCTTTTTTCCTATGCAGGCAACTAGGATAGATTTAACCTCTACTCTACTGGGGAAGATAAAAGGTGTTTAAACAGCAGGAAAATTTGTGTTTGTCCATCACTTAAGAAAGCAGCAGAGCAAATGGGAACCAGTCCAGATGGACTTTGCATTTAAACTGCCAGGTTTAAATTCCTGGAGACTGGTGTGAGACAAGAGTAAGATGGTACAGCCCAATAACTGGGCTCAGAGAAGCCCATAGAGAAGAGCAGAGAGCTGCATTTTGGGGAGCCTGACAGACAGACTTGCTTATACAGACTCTGTCTTGGAGCTCAAGCCAGCTATCGTTTTCACCAGGAACTGTTCTCTTTGTTATATGAAAAACAGGTGGGATTTTTTTAGCTTTATGTTGTAATACAATTGCCTGTTTTATGGACTCCTTTCCATTGCTGCACCCAGTGAACAGGTTTGGAGTGTGATCATCCTAAACTTATACATTTAGCAATGACTTTTTTAACCTGTTTCTCAAATTCACCATAGGCTTCCTTTCAGGTTTTTTTTTAAACTTCACAGTACTGTCTTATTCTGGCAAGTTGTCAACATGTATAGTACTGTTGACTTTGCAGTCTGAGGTTAAAGCCCCACCTGGCCCAGCCCTTGCATGTTTAATCACAGTAATGCCTCTTGGTGGGAAGCATACCAAAAAAAAAGGTAACTTTTAGAAAGGCTTTTCTCAAAAAAGCTTATATTTCTGTTTTCAGGAGGTGAAATATACCACTTGTTTTAAAGAAATTTATTAGAGGAGAAGGCATTGTTCAGGCAAACATTGAAGGATTATGTTTAAACCTGCCAGACACTAAGAAGAAAGAAACCATACCAATGAAAGCTATTTAATTTATATTTTAAAAAGTCACAAAAACATAGTGGGTGATGAGAGGAAGACAACTGTTCACCCTCAGAATATAATAGCAAAACCTACATCCAAAAGAGTGTGATGGAAAGTGTTCCTAATCTGACTGTTTGTGGGAATTACATGCCAGGAATCTATCACCCAAAACACTGACTGAAATTAATTACATATTTTTTTTATGCAAAGTGTGTAAATTAATTGATAAAAGCTTCTAGAATAATCTAATATGCATATGCATATTTTTGAACTTATTTGGAACTTGGAACTCATAGTTAAATAAAACATTCTTTGACAGAATTGGTTATGGTGATAGACTTGCTGGGCACCTATTGAATATTTTTTGCTTCTTTTGTACTTGTAAGCAATTGGTGAAACGCAACCACTTGAGAAAGAAAATGTAACCCAATTTGAGATACATTCACACAGCAGGAGTTCTCTTCTCCACAGGTGCTTATTACTATGTTACACATAACCATAATAGCTGGAGCCACATCAGTTGTGACTTGCAATGTGAATAAATTCTGTCTTTTGTGGTTCCCACTGTTCTGTGCTTACCCCGACAGGGACAGTTTTTGTGCAGTCGTATTTTGTTGCTTGTTTTATTTGCACACATATTCTATGTATACATCTCTGAATACATTACATTCCCTCCTTGGGAAACTAAGCACACACGAGTGCACATTCAGAGAGCGAGGGGCATTCCCCCTCTGTTCTCTGTCCCATCCCCCTCAGCTGTGTTCTGTTGGGGGAAACTGTTGCACGGGGAGGAAGGGGCAATGTTTGCAGTGACTGGGTGGTTCGGCCTGCTTCTTAGAAATAGCTCCTGCACAGGTGACTGTCGTCCTTTCGGAAGCGAGTTTCACTTCATGAGACAATCAGTTGTTGTTGGCTGCTCCCCTTTCTTTAGAACATTCTTACAATCTTCTTGCCATTTGAACATCCTGAAGGTAAAGCCTGAGACTTTCAAACTCAGGATGTCTTGAGGTTCAGCTTGTACCTCCTGAATTTCAGTGCAACAAATTTTCTCAAGTGTATCAAGATTGAAGCCCACGTCATCCCACTCACAGTGATCATCCAGTGATCATCCAGCTGGAGTTATGTGCAAGTAAGGTTTTCTCAGTATCGCTGAGAGCAAACCAGTGCCTACTTTTCACTTCAAGTAATTTTCCTCAAACCAGGCAGGTTGAATTGCCCACCAGAGTTAGGCAGCACTTTGCTTTTATATGAAACCCCGATTTTGCTTCCAAGGAAAGAGTGTGGAGAGGAGCCTTTTGGCTTCAAATGACAAGTCCAGTTGACAGTCCCTTTTGCCATTTGACTCCTTATAGAATAGCCTTTGGCAGGCAGTGCGTGAGAACCTTAATTTGTTACAGCTGTCAGAGACGTGTGCATTGCTTTCTTTTCTGTTCTGCCTGGTTTCCTGTGGAAATGAGGCTTTTTCTGTCAAGCTCTCTCTCTGCTAGCCTGTCCAACTCTATCCTATTTACTTTTTTAATCCATTGGTCAATTTTAGTCCTATTTAACACTGAGGCAGATGCCTTAATGATATTGAGTTCTACCACTGTAATGAATACTGGCAGCCAGATAGAGGAGAGAGATGTAATTAATGCCTGTTCTGATTAAAAGACTTCAGTGTGTGCTCAGCTTTTTCTAGGTATCAGGCTTTATTAGCTCTGTTGTGAACAAAACTGCCTGGTTTCACATTGTGAGCATTATTGTAGTACTTTAATTGGTGGCTTTGCTTCTGTGGTTTATCTTGCTATCATGCATCAGAGCCCTAATGAGGGTTCAAAATGCCGCTGAGCATGACAGTGTTGAGTGCATGGGCTGATATTACCAAGCATCTACGTTACTAATTCTGGGAGATAATAGAACCCCATAAGGACAAAAATCTCTTCTTTCATCACTCCCCTGGACCCCGATTCCTTAGCCATTCTCATTTTATGGGAAGGCCAGCACCTGCTGCCTGGGGTCTCCATTCTGAAACAAAGATTGCAGCATCTTGGTCTGCCGAACACTTTTCCATGCCAGAAATCCTCCTTGAATCATACAGCTCTCACCTTCACCAGCTTTTCTTCTGGGACCTGGGATTCCTGCCTGACCTTCTGTGCAGAAACAGTGCTGTGTCTCGCCCCAGTGCTGCAGAGCAGCGTGCCTGCTGTGAATGGAGGAGTGATGTGGAGACAGTTCATTTCCTTTCTTGTTCCACTGGAAAGATTGTCCACATAGTTCCAGGGTGGGAGGGAGTAAGGGAGATTAAGACAAACTAATCTAGCCATCCCACTGAATCTCTGGGATAGTTCCATCAGTTTACCTGAGGAAGCCAGTTTGACTTGCATAATTTAGACATTTGTCTTTTACATGATAATGTCTTACCTTTTTCATTTTGCACATTCTGTAAAAATGTAGCAAAACAAGCATGTTTTGCCATTTGGACAAAAAAAAAATCATAAAGAAAGATTATTTACTTGAAAGTCCAAAGACTATCATCTTAAACATCTAGTCTAATTTAGTCAAACACTTGTAGAGGATGCGAGCAGCAGAAACACACATTGTTGTCAAATTTTAAATTTATAAGAGGTATCTATCAGGAATATGCTGAAATATGTTGTATGTGCAAGTTCAAAAATTATATTATTTAGATAACTGCTTTACTTGTCTTTTAGACTTGAGGTTTAGAATTGACCTGTCAGATTTTCATAAAACAGGCTGGTTTTATTTTGAGTTATGAATCTGAGGCAGAAGTGGCAAATAAGTTGATGTATAGCCCACTAAAGTGATTCTTTTTAGAATTCCAGACTTGGCTCATAATGATGTTCATAGATGATCTTGGTAGAGTTCCTGAATAAGTATGCAGTAAGTGTATTCCTTTTTCCTGTAGCAAGATATTTAAACATTAATTTAAGAGTAAGTCAGCATGTCATGATTAAGTCCTCTTGCAATTTAGTCTATTTTGTGGTACCTCTAAATTTTGTTTAAACTTTTGTGTTACTCTAGTCTTATAAGTGATTTTTATCAGCAACTGGAAATGGTAAGGTACTCACCACTATTTCTGAGAAACAGAATGAATACAAGTATGTGTATGCTGTGTTAAAAGATTTTATTTTACTTGTTTTTCATTGATTCTAATTTTTTCTTCTCGTAGAGTATGTCCTAGTTGTACATGTCAGAAAATGTGCGATGAGTTCGCAGACTTGTCTGCCTTCACAACTCTTCCTTCTGCATGCTTTTTGATTAATCCTGTCATGGAATATATTGCCGCATTTGTAAATATCAAAAGGAGTGTAAAATGGGAGATAGCAATTTATGTAATACCGTGCATATGCAGTTTATTTCAATTTTTTTTAATAAATGAGCTCCTCTGCTGGAATACAGGAAACTTTATGCAGAGTGCCTGAAAAAACCTTTGCAGTTGGCAGTCATCTTAATATTGGTCTGAACTAGTAAAACACCCAAACGTCTCTGAAATTAAGGATGTAATTAACATTACTTGACAAATTGGAGCTATTATGAATAAAATGACTCCGTGGGTCAGATCAAAGCAACCTTTTTGTTTTCAAAACTATTGGTCAGAAGTATTTTTTATTAATGCGCACCAAGCTTTTTGGCTTCCATAAGCTGATTTTTAATTTGTAAAGGGTGCTGAGAACAGCCCTGAATTTTCACATGGCTTCTATGGCTTGGCACATCTGGAGTGCCTGGAGCAGCAACCTGCCTTTTATTAGGGTTGTCTCTCTGGAACTGAGTAAATTTTACTCTGGTTTGTGACGCAGGAAGAGTTTAAGTGGGTTGGCCATGGGTGACATAAGGGAACATAGGAGTTTTTGCTTCCCAATTCTAAATTTAGAATATGCATTTCTCCTATTCATTTCACATCTGCAAAAGTTATTTGAAGAGTATAACATGAATATGTGAAAAGAGGAGAAAGATTTCCCATTGAAATTTTGTTTATATTTTTGTTCTTTCTGTTTTCATTCCAGTGAAATGAAGCAGAAGTTGGATGAAGAGGGCAACAAGTGCAGCATCCTTTCCAAGCAGCAGAAGTTCAATGAGCACTGCTGCATTCGCTGCTGTTCCCCTTTCACATTTCTTATCAACAGCAAGCGACAGTGCCAACAGTGCAAGTACAACATCTGCAAGAGCTGCAGCACTTACCAGAAGAAGGAGAAAGCTTGGATTTGCAGCGTCTGTCAGCAAGCAAGGTAAAGGCCTTTTGTTCAACAACCTGTGCAAAGCAGCTGTGGCCTGACCCGAGCTTTTATTTGTATTTGTCAGTGGTTAACTCTGGTGGGATAGGACATGAAGTACCTGTTTATGTAGACGTTGATTTGTTCCTGACGTGCCTGGTTTTTGTAGAGGTTAATTTGTTCCGGGAGTGTTTGGTTACCTGTTGCATTTTCCATGCTTGTTTAGCTGGACTGATGTATCAGCAAGCAGTAATTGTGCATAGCTTGTGCAGGACTGGGATGTCCTGAAACTCCTGGGTTACTAATGGAACCTGAGCACAGATGGTGGTAAGGCAGTTAATAATTTGGCAGCTAATGCCATTGATGGGTCAGGAATGGAAGGAAGAATATTTGTGAATAGATCATCCAGCTGTGACTGTGTTTTAGAGTGCTTTTCTAAATGCCAGCTTATTGGTGGGGATGCCTTGAGCTTACTTTGGCAAGTACCCAAAGAAAATAGCAGTGCAACCTGTTATAATTCATGACATCTGTTAAGAATATGCTGCCAGGCTTCTGTTTGCAGACGGTATCAGGGATTTACTATCTCACCCTTCTGAGGGTAGCTGAGCCCCACCATTTAAAGATAGCACCAGAAAAACAAAGCAAAACACTTAACAGTAACGGAGAGGCCATTCCTTGGATGGTGACTGATAGTCCTTGTCTCCAGCTTCCAAAAGCAGCCATAGCTGTGGTGATGTAGTCCTGACCAAGATCATTTAACTCAGACAAGAAGGGTGAACAAAGTAACTCAATTCCTTATGGTTTAATTTTGACCACTGGTGGCTAAAGCAGCTGAGCATATGTGACAAAGATGGCTATTAATTCTTCATCTTTCTCTTTAGTGGAGAACACAGGATGAAGACAAGAGACAAGTCCCTCTGCAATGCTGTGTGATACTCCTGTGCTCACCAAAGCCTTACTATTCCCTCTTGTTTCCCATTAACACCCACTTGAAATGTTAGCTTTCCTATAGTATCTGTGAATTGTGTGTCCTTTAACACAGGTCCTTAAAATCACAAGGATCCCAGATTGTCAATGTCTTATTTCCAAACTTCAGTCTTTGAAGGTGAATGTGGTTGTGTTCTTTGGGGCACCTGATCCTTCTCCACTTGTTACTCTGGAAAACCTACAGAAACCCCCTTTTCCCTGGTGAGGAGGCAGATGAATGGCAGGAACATCTTTTCCAGCAACACAGAGAGCTGTGGGGCCAGTACTTGTTTCTAACTTAGTCATTCAACCATTTTGTGTTACACCTCTTTCTTCCATTTAACCTGAGTTCACCCATACGGGCAGCAGCACGGCAGCCAGATTTGTGGATGCTGATGAACTGCATTTAAAATACCTTTTGCTGACTCCACAGAAAATGCCTCAGAAGAATTCAATTTCAGAAGAAAAATCTGTAGCTATTTTATAAAAATGCTATCTCTGACCCTTGAAGTCAGGGCTTTTACCACAGTCCTGTCCAGCCCTCAGAGTCACCCACTTGTAACTCAGTTATAAATATTTTCTTTATTTATGAGACCTGAGACATATCTTGAGTTATTTTTTAGTGAATAAATTAACTAACACTGCTGCTAATCATTTTATGTTCCGGTTTATTGGACTGTGCTGCATAAAAATCCGTGTAGGTAGATCAGGGGCTAGTATTCCTCAGGAAATGCTGATGTATTTTGGTCTGGTGGCGACTTTTTTTTGTGTTTTGAGGGGTGATGGGGTGGTATAATTTTTTGGGTTTTAATTCTCAGTATTCCAGGGAAGAACACAGGGGAAAACACAACAGTCTGTTGTGAGTTCCTGTTGTCTTCTCAGTGACTTATTCCTCAGGTGGACTGTGTCCTCCTGCCCCTCCCCAGCTCCTCTGCTTCTGTCTCATTTTTAGCTTTGACAAGGCAGCACAGGTAGTGGAGGTGGTTCTGGGTTTAGGTGTTACTTGCCTGCACATCTCACTGCACAAAAATAGTGTGCTCTAGTGGACTAGAAATACCTGAAGACCATGTTCTACCTGTTTGTGCTCATCAGCTCCTCACTACAGCAGTACTCAAATAACCCTGAGTTTTATGTCCCGTATGTATTTAGAATATGTCAATGAGTTCTCTGATGTGACAAGCAGTTGTCTCCAGTATAAAAGGCTACAAAGGAGATGTAATAAAGTGAAGCCCTTCAGTCTGGGTTTAAAGTCCTTCTGGGAGCTGTACCCTTTTCTTTAGCCTCTCCTATTTCCAATTATCTTCCTCCAAATTAGTGGCATCAACTTTGGTACTTTTTAACTAGTCTCCTGGCAGATTCCCATGCCAAGGTGATGTTGACACTGAAGAAAATCTGACATGTTGAGTTATCTTTCAAAGCTTGACCCTAGTGGAGATACCTGTCCTGTTGAAGATGACTTTTCATCTTCCATGGCAGAGATCTGTGTTAGCATTTAGCAGAGAGCAAAAATTCAGGTTAGCATTTGAAACATAGAACATTTGTAGAAAATCGGTCAAAAAAGTTAATCTCTGCTTCTTCCAAGAGCAGAAAACTCATCAATAAGACAATGAGAACTTTGAATTCCTTTAAAGCACATCTCCTGTTGCAATGCATCTTTTAAAAGTTAGAAATTGGGCTTGGTATGGAATCTCAGGCTCAAAAATGTCTTTACAGCAATGTCTGAATTAATCTTCTGAAGAACAGGAGAGAACCTTGCTTCAGTTTCCCAATTTCCCAGATTTAGCACACATTCTGCAAATGCTTTTTGATTTAGAGTTATCTCTGAATACTATTATTAATGTTCTTGGGGTTTTCTTCTCTCATGTGTATCTTCTTAGTCTGTAAGTACTCTATGATAAAATTATATAATACTAATTTCAATTGTTTGATTGGTGTATAATGCAGTTCCGATTCTTCCAAAGCTTTGTACAATGTCTCCTTGTTAGACACCTGTCAGACAATGTATTTAGGCAGCTTGCTGAGGTCTGTACTTTTTAAGTCTCTTGGCTAAGTAGATTCCAGGCACAGTTTCTTTGCCCTCTGGATTAATGCTTTTGATGCCAGACACAGAGGTTCTTTGCTCATTTAATAGAAATAGGGCATGCTTTTCATGTGTCTGAGACCACTTTTCCATTCTCCTAGGAGCCATATCCCAGAACACCCTGCTTGTGATACTCTGCTTTCCAGTTTAACACTTGTACTAATAAAAATATTTTTTAAAAAAAGCATAATCCATTAAAATGCATATTTTTTGCAGGTTTTCTAAACTAATCACGTTTTATTTCTGGACTGGGGTATGAGTATATAGAGTCCAATCCAAAATAAGGTGTACAAACATCTGGCTGTCCACCTCAGCTTTTCATGATGATCATGCGTGAACACCCCTGCATTCTTGGTTGTCTTCTTCTGGTCTCATCATCTGTATGTCAAAAGATTTCTGTCTCTGTTGTGAGTGGGAGCATGGGCACCTAATCCTTTCATGCCTTCACATCCATCTGTTGCGTGATTTTCTCACTTGTTCTCAAAATTCTTGCTCAGGTGATGGGAGTTCATCACTTAGTGGACTCCTGCTTTGCTTTCTTGAGCCAGGCCGTGGGTAAGAGGGTCTGCAGGAAGTCATTTTTCTGCTTTATAAGAGCTGCTTTGGTGGTGGTAGTCTTTTGCTAGTAACAGCTATTAAGAGACAGAAACCCACTGTCCATTTCTCCTTTATGTCATTAACTAGTGAAAAAACACACTCATGCTGCATGTACTCAGACTTCCTGCAGTTAAAGTAGTGTTTTGGGTGGCTCTAATTGGGTCCCAAAAATTGTCACACTGGTTGCTTGCAGCACGGATTTATTTGAAAGTTTAGGAGAACTGCTCTTTTTTTTTTTAACTTTGGTTTTCGTACTCCCAATTTAACTGCTGCTTTTAAAAAGAAGAAAGCAAAAGTATATGAATTACCTTAATCGACTCTTCAATCCAGAGTTATTGCTGAATGTTCTTTGCATTTTGTTTTGATTTTATTGAGGTGCCTGGTCAAATATAACTAGACTGTAACAATTTGCATCAGTAGCAAATGTAATTGTCTTACTGGAACTTGAAAATTAGTTAGACTAATTAGATATGCCTTGGGGATTTTTAGTGCACATCAGAGTGAGATTTGAGAAAATGCCTTAAGGTCTAGTCTACCTGCAGTACCCAGTACATTTTTCTGCAACTGGCTTGTATTGGGATTAGCACTGATGTCAATGGAGCAATGCTTCTGATAAAATGAAAATTGCAACAGAAAATAAAAGTCTAGACTCTCTTGACAGGCAGAACATTCTTCAAATAGAAAGGAGCTTTGCCAGCCTCAGGAACAGTCCTAAATAAAACCTTTATATTTCATATGGTTTTGTTTGGAGGGCTCTGTTAAACAATGTGATGTGTTTTAATGTCGAAAGAACAAAGCATATATTTGTGGAAACATGGAAAAGGTTGAAGTTAGCCTGCCAAAAGGATATATCTCTTCTGCTTAGCTGATGCAAGTTTTAGTGTAAAACTCTTTACAGTTTGTACAGGGAAAAAGAGGAAAAAAGCACCAAAATTTGGCAAAACCTTGGTGTGGTTGAGGAAAAGTAATACTTCTAGTTAATAACTGAACTTCGTATTTGTTTGTCAGTGCATTTGGCTGTAACAAAACAGTTTCAGGACTTAGTTGTGGAAAACTAATGAAGATATAATGCTGCTTAGCAATTTTGTTTTGCTTTCAAGCAGGCTCAGCCATCTGGTGAAAGGAAGCTGAAATGTATTTTAGGTAGTCTGCCTCAGCCATAGCTTGGAGCTTTGTGTACAGTTTTGTGACAGTTGCTATTTCTGCTGTTTGAGGTCCCTGTCTGACATTAGTGAGAACTTCTACAGAACTTGGAAGCTGTGACTTTGTCAAGTAAATGCCAGGAAATGTGTTTTTGTTTCCGAGATCATAGAATTGTGTAGGAACATTCACTTGCTCTGTAGCGTAGCACAGAAAATAAAGTCTTAGTTCTTCCATGTGCATGTTGTCTTCATTTGACTCATATGGGTCTTGTTCTGCTTTTTTAAAAGTGCTCTGAATGATCCCGTTCATATTGTACTTAAGGGATTTACTAATTTTAAGTAAATTGCAGTGAAAATTTTTTTTCTTAGCTGTATATACTTGTAGAAATTGATGCAATTCCTTCCAAAAAAGCGTGCTGCTCTATTCAATTTTTTTCTTCTTCGTTATCCTGCCACTGGCTCTCTGTTTTGTATCCTGCCTCTTGACCTCCTCGTCCTTACCATGCTTTAGCATCACAGTAGATCATAGACAGCATATCCTTTTGCTCACTGTACCCATGAAGAGCAAGGACCAGAGCTTGCACAGGAGCCAAGAACAGTCTTTGGTTTATTCAGTTGTTCCCTAACTGGAGGAGGAGAGAGAGAAATGTGCAAACTGGTTGCTTTGACAGGTTGATCTCTGCTGGGTTTTTTGCTATACTGATCTGTCTTAATTATTTTGAAGTATGCACTGTGAAGAATTTCATTTCTGCTAGACAGAATAAAGCTGAACTTGCATAACATACAGCAGACTGCGATGCTGCACTCAGCTTTAAGAAAAGTATCTAAAAATTGAATTGAAGAGGAGAGTAGGAAAGAGAGATCTATTAAAACAGCTAAATACAAGTGCTAATTAGGCGATCTTTTCTAGTTTTAAGTAGCCTTGGAAGTGAATGTGTGCCTGAGTGCCTGGAGGACTAATCAGTGTTTTAGAAAATCTGGTTCCCAGTTTTAGCTGTCAAGTGACCTTGGGGAAATTTCCATGTGTCAGGTTTCCCCATGTGCAGAATGGATTTGATGATCCTGAGCTCTTGGAGGTTAGTGGTTGAAAAGTTAAGTGCTCTGGTTGTAAAGTGCTAAATATTATTAATGTACTGTTATTAGAGGAGTTTTGCTGCAGTCAGCATAGCTAAACCTTTGGGTTTCTCAGTTGCACGGAAAGGTAAGTGCTTGGATTCTTGTAGGGAATGAATGAGGGTAGAATATCACGGCTTTATGCTCAATGTTAATATATAAATGCTTGCCTGTGTTTGGCTTCACTTACTTTCAGCAAGTCATCGTAAGAAAGGCTATTAAACATTTTCCCTAGTAGGAATAAATATTGCGCAAATACCATGCAAAAATATTGGGATTGCTAACCTGGGAGGAGCTGGATATGAAAGGATGTAACACAATTATTCCTCATAATAAGCAGCATGCAAATTATAGGTTGGACTTACTTAGCCTTTCAGTTTTGCAAAAGCTGAAGGATTTCAGTGAAGGGCACAAATTAAAAGCTAATTAGAATTGCACAAGATTCTCTAAGTATGGGCACTTAAGTGTCATGATGTCATGGGAACATCATGCCTTACAGTAGCTGGGATGGAAAATCCTAAGTATCAAGCACAATTTATGGAAGAACCTCCCTTGTGTCAATTCTGCAGCTGGAACTTCATGTGCTGTTCATCATAAAATATATGTAATAAAGCAAGAAGTCACGCTATGGTTAACACTCCAGAGGTAGCTCTAAGCAGAGCAGAGTGCCCTTTCACATAGCCATATCACTGAAAATTTTCTAATTATCACTAATGAAGGATTACCACCTGGTTTGGTGTATGTTTGTTTCAGCATTTGGTGAGTCTTCATGTTTTCTTCTGTTGTATTTGTGCAACCACCAAGCTTTAACAAAGTACAGAAATCAGTCTGTTGCTTCAGCTGACGCTGACGTTCCCACTTCAAGGAGTGAAGTCATCTTACGGCCTGCACTCTACCAGTCCCCAAGGGACATGCTGTGTGCATGCTCTTTGCTGCTTCTATTCATAGTGTTTGGTGGGGTCCACTGTGAGTTGAGGAACTGGGAGGTGATGCCATGGTGCAGTGAAGGAAGATTCTTCTCCCACTGAAGCACTACATACATTTAACTTCTATACATCTCACACAAGGGGGGAAAGCTATTTTATACCTGTATTGTGTGCCTCTCTGACTCTCTCATTATAAGCTGTATATAAAGACTATTTTGACAGTCCACAAGTAATTCAGATTATTTTGCCAAATTATATTATTTTTATCCTACTTACTATGGATAAAGAAGCTCTATGCCTCCTCAGTGCTTTTTTTTTTCTCCAGAAGATTTATCCAGTTAACTGTGAACAGCTGCCCAATTATGTGTGGGTACTCTTAAAAGCATTATAAATGCTATGGTTAGCAAAGGGGTTTTTTTCTGGGTGAGAAAATTAGAAATCTTCCAGACTTGTAGCCTGTGGCAGTGAATGGCAGTAACAAACGCGTCTTTCCTCCAGCTAGTGCAGTTTGCAATATTACCCTCTTAAAACATTCTTGTGTTACCAAAGAAGATAAAGTGAGAATTTGATTTGTCATTTTAAAAAAGATTGACCACATTGATAAATCACTCCATGTTCCTATTGTTCAGGCCCACCTTTCACATGAAATAGGTACTGAAGCACTCACTGCTTAGAGTGTCTCTGATAAGAATCTATAAGATCCTACATTCACATGCTTCATCCTGCTTCCTTAACTTGAGGGAAAAGTGGAAAAAGCAATTGCTCTGTGTTTCTGACAGTGCTGAGGTTTTCCAAACTTGTGTGCTGAATTAAATATTTGGGTTTCTTGTACTTTTTTTGTAGTAGCATATCTTTTCTGCATCTAGGTTTTTGTGAAGTCTTCTTTCAGATGAGCACTGCACGAGTCTGGTTAGAGAGTTAATTACTCTTCTTACATCTTCCTCAGCTTTCAAAATATGACCCTAGATTTGTGGATCATGAAATAAATGGTAATGGTTGCCAGTTACCTGTACTGGAAGTGCGTTTCATGCACTTTCCTGTCTTACATCCCACCTGCATCTTTTGCTAGCGCTGTCCAGGCGCAAACGTCTTGTCCATTTTAGCCCAGGAGCTAACAGACAGCTCTTTCATTTATCTTGTGTTCACAAATAGGATCATGTTAACATAGTGGAAAAGCCATCTCTGACCTAAAGCTGTCTTTGAGTTTGTACCCCCATTCATTTCAAGTTGTTTTATCCTTTTTTATTTATTTATTTTTGTAGAAGCAGCTTCAAAAAATGAAGATTGAATTTTGAAAGTGTGCCTAAATAAAAATTGCCTAAAACCAGAACCCTTTAGCTTGCAGAAGTTGTGAACTCTTTGGAAGTGCTGTTTGATCATAGCAAAAGAAAGCGTTTGTTTTCAGATTAGTATTGGATTTATAGTGCGCTTGGGATTTACTTTGATAAATTATTTTAATCAGGAAGCTGCTGTAGTAAAAATGGAAGTTCTTCACAGTAACTAGAAAATAATGAGGGACAACATAAAAATAATCATACCAAATATGTCTTCCATTCTCCTCATACCCCCATCCCCCACCAAAATATTTGAAACTTCTCTACATTTCTGGGAATCAGCATGGTGTGCCTTTACAGTTTGACTTTTGTCTCTAGATGTTAGAAGCCAACAGGGAGTTGATAACATTCTTTTGAAGGGGTTTTGTTAGTCCCTTTGTTCGAGGGCTGTTCTGTGACCGAGTGGCCAGTGCCTTCCTGGGTGAACACATTTGCTTTGGGAGGGAATCTTTGTAAGGTAATGAGGTGGGTGTGGCTGCTGGATCTGTAATACTGCCTGGCCTTATTGTTTTGATTTGAAATTGAATATGCTGTAAAGTTTGTTGTAATTTGGCAAGTGATGTCTCTGGGCAATACGTGGGAATCAGATGCCCATACTGGTTCATTTCTGTTTCATCTCTGTTTCTGTCCATTGATGTGAAGGCTTGTGGGGTGCTTCTCCAGGCCCCAGACTGAAAGAGCCTTCTCTTTTCATTAAGGTCTCAAGAGATAATTAGTGCTGAATGAATGTTTGTTCATCTGATTAGGAAATACTGTTTCCCGTCATCTGTCACGCTCTGAGGTTGTATGTGAGATTAATAGTGTGATGGAGACAATGTGGTTCACATTGTTTTCAATCTGCTGATGACAGATTTGCTTTGTGTTCGTGGTTTTTCCTGGCTGTTGATGTGGGGGTTTGTAGAATAGTGCCTGGAGTATGGAAACTTGAATAAATGCTTGTGAGATAGAGGAAACTCGTATGAAGAATGGTAGAAATTGTGTCAGGAGTCGCAGTTGTAATTTTGTCTCACTGATGTGTTTGCAGGACTTTGTAACCCAGGGGATTTCTTGAGTTCTCTGTATATCAGATAGTTGCAACTGTCAAAAGGACTTTCAAACTCTGGCTTGATAACAAGTAGATTAATATCTGTTAGCAGCAAGGACAAAATTTATAATGACTTGTTCCAATCCTGCAAATTCACCAGTAGCCAGGCCTCTGTCTGTGGTGGCAGAGCATACCTCTGATCAAACGTGCGTTTGGAAATTGTCCTGGGGGAAAAAACTGTAGAGTGCTGTACTGAGAAGCGTGAATGCAGCTCTACTGTGAGCTACATTTTGAATGACCCTGCCTCCTGTGCTTCAGAAATTCTGAGCCATTCATCTTGGGGGGACGAAGTAGTTCTCTTACATGTTTTAAAAAAACCCACCACATTACAACTGGTGCTTTTCACTCTTTGGTATTGTGACCTATCACAAAATGCCCTCTTGTGTTTTGCATCTAGGCTCAAAGGGCTATTGGATGTAAGGAAATTTAAGGCTAGTATTTTGGAACATGTCTGTATCAACACTGCTCCCTGAAACTCTTTCTCTGAGTAGCGAAACTAGACCACTCACACAGAAAACATACTTTACTAGTGTCTTAGTCCTGAGCATAGTGTGGCAACAGTGGTTATTTTTCTCATCGTGGAAATTATGATTAGAGATTGAATATTCTTGAGAGACACCAGCTTTCAAAGCAGTCTTACATAGGGTTGGGGTAGAGAGGGTTGATTTTGAGACCTGTGAAAGCGTACTTTACTGAGTCCATTCTGTGTGGTACATTTAAATACCGTATTTTCCATTTTTAAAGTGTTGCAGTTGCTACCAAAGAAGGTGGTTCTGGCAAGAGAAACAGCAACAGAGTAGAGTGAAAGGAGATTGACAGGAGTATAAGGAGGAGGGTGGGGGAAATAGTACAATTGTAGTTTGAAAAATTAGTCATGTAACGTGTCATTGTAATTCTCAACTGGCAATTAAACAGCACATATCTGCATAAAGGATTAGTAACACTGGAGGGTAATGTTCAGGATCTTGAACAGCACTTCTAGTATATAATTTGCAAATGGTTTGATGGATGCTTGCCTCACATACTCCATAAACTACCACATTCCAGTGCTTAATATAATTAGCCCTAGCGAACACAGACCTCTGGCTCTATAGGTAGCTGGCTGTGACTTTACTATATGTTGCATTAATGGACTTAAAAAAAGAAAAAGGGACAGCCAGCCAGAAAAATTACACTATTTATTCCTCCTCACATGTTCTGTGCCATTCCCCAGGGCTGTAGTGGCTGGGCCTCCAGCAAGCTCCTCTCTGGTGATAAGAGAGGTCCAAGGTGAAACAGAGCAAGTGATTCACAGCAGGTTGTGCAGGGCTTGCAAAGGCAGCAAGTAAGAGCCTGAGAAAATTGCAGAGGTAAATTCAAAACAATGCACATTGAGCTCTCTGAGGTGACAGCACTTTTGTGATACCATTTTTTTAGCGACAGCTCACTTTTGATAGGATTAATGGATGCCAAATAAGCTTCTCAGGTGATCAGCATGGACTAGCTACAGTAACAGCATCTAGAATAATCTGGATGTGAAAAACATTGAGGAGGGAGTTTCGGAACAGAAACCCTCTTTGATCTCAGACAGCCAGGACTTCAGCCTTGCAGGCTTTATTTAAATCTGCTGACTTTCAAAGGGATATGGAGCACTGTGCTAAATAAGCATATATGTCACCTCTGGAAGGTTTGCTCCAAGTTTGGCAGTGTCCTTCCCACAGCTGCCATTGCTCAGATGCAGCAGTTACTCATACTAGAGCATCGTGTGAGGAAATTATGGCCTCGAAAATCTGAAAGTCAGGATATAGTTCCTAGCTTTCCTTCAGATGATCTCTGTCTGAGGGCAGCTCTGTTAAACTTTGCATGCCCCGGGTCCTTTTTGGTGAAATATAACATGGTGATGGCAGTTCCTTTATGTTTAAATGTAGAGCTTCTCGGGGAAAGCACCACCTTGAATTCAGCTCAAATCTCAGGCACACAGTACAGCTGATGGGTGCTACCAGGTTGTAAATATCGATCAGCACCACTTCTGAACTCCCTTATTTTATAAAACAGTGCGTCGTTTAGCCTTTTTATGGGCTTAGCTAGATCCTGTCACACAAAGATTCTGCTTCACTCAGTTCACATGTACCACTCCAGTTATTAAAGGGCACATTGAAAAGTTGCCATTGCAGCATTGCTTAGCTGAAAAGTGTTGTCAGAATTACTTTGTAAAATACAAAGTGAATGTATGAATTCTCACTGTTGAAGCCAGGCAATGACTTCTAAATTGCGTTGAATCTCATGAGCTGTCTGATACTTGCACACTTTTCATTTAGGTTATGAAGGCACCATTGTGGCTTTCAAAATTATTTGGACACTTCCATTTTCCTGGATGGTTGCTGATGCTGATTCTGTGCATTTCAGATGTCTTTGAATGGTTCATGAAGAGCAGAAGAACTTCAAATCAAAACATAACTTTGATGTATATTTAAAGGTAGAAAATTAATACACAGATCCTGCTATGGAGGAAGAGAGTGTTTCTTCCATGTCTCTACATTTCTTATATCGCAGATGTATATGCGAGGAATCATAGATGGTTATTTTTTGTAGTACTTGAAGGGAGGAAATATTTTTATTACTCCGTAGATGATGGAATTCATCAGGTGAGGAAGTAGAAGGTGGACCTGGATTCTGCTTCCTGCTCAGAAGGTGCTCACCACCTGGTGTTGAGCGGGTCACTCTGGCTTTCCCTTTTTTGCTCCATTATGAGAGAAATGCAATCCCTACCTTGATAAAGCTCATGTGAAATATGTATATATATATATATGTTTTATTTCTCACTTCCTGTCATACAGACCTGGAGTGTTTAAATAAAAACCATGGATGTGACAGGCTCCGTATGGGAAATCAGGGTTTTGGAAGGGTCCAGGCTCTGATAATCTTACTGTGTTGTGAATGGTGAACAACAGATACACCATCCCCTTAACTAGTTCAGACATTTTAAAACTTTTCTCCTTCTGCGTCTCTGTAAGGATCAGTCCAGAGCCTCATCTCATCTATCAGAAGTAGGGTATCTCCAGTCTACTTTTCTCTATTATCCTTACTGTGTGCCTGTGTGCTCTGTGCCTTATTTTGGCCAGAGTTCAAAGAAGGGCTTTCCAAGGCAGAAGAGCGTGTTACTTTGTTTTACGCACAAGGTAGGTCCATGGTCAGAAAAGCATAAAAATGGCGCAGATTTTGCTTCCCTGTGTGCTGAAACTTGGGAAAACAGTGGGATGGTGGGGACACAGAGCTCGGCTTTCTGCCTTCAGATTGAAAAAACCCCACCCTGTAGACTTTTAAAAGTTGATTGACACTGCAGTGGTATGTTTTTTCAGTGGTCAAGGCAGTGCAGTTGTACCTGAGAGACACCTGTGGGAAAAGCAGCCTTTCCTGTCCAAATGATTGTCAAGTGAAATCTGAAGAGAGCTCACTGGAAAATTCCTCAGTGGAGAACATAGCAGATGGGAAATCTTGATCAGAAAAAAACCAAAACATAAAAATAAAGCCTTGCATTTAACGAAGGGAAACACCTCCTCCGTAGTAGCTGTCTTTAGCTGCTAGATTTCATGCATTTAATAACTTTTTTAATAGTGAAGCAAAAATCTAAAAACTGTGATTCTCCTAGTTATCACACAGACGTTGTCACACATTCTAACAGACTGCTTCAGGT
Source organism: Rhagologus leucostigma (assembly GCA_013397725.1). Lineage (NCBI taxonomy): Eukaryota > Metazoa > Chordata > Aves > Passeriformes > Rhagologus > Rhagologus leucostigma. Next base: position 1,241,661 of record VZTD01001501.1, on the reverse strand, counting down.
TTGTGTCCAGGGCTAGCTGATTTGGTTGAAATTGGACAGCTGATACAATAAACTCTAAAAATTCTCTTATAATGAGATTTTTCACAAGTAGCCTGGTCCATTGTGACGGGATTTCTTAAATCATAGCAAATCCTGTTCATGAAATCAGATATGGGTTTACTTAATACAAATGGCAGCTCCTCCTGTCCTTTCTGGGAGGACCAGCAGATGAAGTTTACAAAGTGCACCTGGGGAGCCAGGCCAGGAATGAGAGCTTAATATAAGTGAGAATTGGGACTCTGTAAGTAATTTCCTTTTAGCAGGGCTTGTAGATATGGAGTGAGCTAGCTTATATCCTACATGTTTCATCCTGCATATTTCAACTAACTTCCATTGTTATAACATATATAAGAGAAAATCAGCATGTAACAAACATAAGTCTTGCCCTTCACTGGTAAGATCTGGATCATTCTGCAGGTGTGCTTTGTGTATCGAGGAGACTGTTATTTAAGCATTATCGATGGAACCTCCCAAATTCTGTTATTTACATTTTGCAAGAAAAAAAACTCAGACACTATGTGGTGGGAAAGAATTAGCTTAATCAGAGAATGCTTTTAACTGGGACTCTGTATTAGCCAGAATTTCCTCAGTAGTGGGCATTTTCTGTTAAGGCAAGCCAGAAAGCATAACTGCCTTACCATGCTTTTTTGATGGTTTTCTCCTGCTAAAAATGTCTTTTGCCTTTGGTAGCAAAGATTCTGGCAAATCTAAAGAGATCTGGGGTGGGAACCAGGTGCTAAGTATCTTTATTGCTTCTCTGTGATGTGACGTTTTCTAATCCTGTCAGAACAGCAACATATTGGTTGTTTGGCTCTTTTCCCTATTTGACATATATGTAAGATAAGCAGAAAATCTTCTTTCCTCATTTAAAATGACTTGCTCTCACTACTGCACCATCTTGCTAGAGGAGGTAAAGTGTTCCATGGTACCAAAACTCACGTAACAAATCTTCAGCACTGTGCACTGGCACAGCGCTGTTTCCAGAGCGCTAAGGTTCGCTCCTTCCAGGCACAGATCCCACAGGTCTGTTCTGCTTTTAATTCTAGCTGAATAATTGTCTCCAGATGCTTCTATAGATTCATCTCGATCTGAACACTGCCCTCACAATAAATGCAGCATTTACAGCCTCTGAGAGTCTGCAGAAAGTAAAATGCTTCTGCCATTTTCGTTACTGTTAGGATTTATTAGACTGCTGCTTTTATGCCTAATAATTAAAAAACCTGCAGCGTCAGGGGGTATTGCCATGGGTGTGAAATAAATTAATTCAAGCTGACATCAAGATTTTAAATGAGCTTTGCTTTTTCTTATGACAGGGAGCTGTACCATCTCACTTTTTTTTTTTTGATTGCTAAGTTAGTCTGAGTTTGCCATAGAAAAAAACATTTTTTTTCAAGAGATGATAAGCTCCTCCCATAAGGTGAGTTGCCTAGCTTTCTGCTTTCCCAAAAGCATCTCAATTTTTGGTTATTTTCCTCCAGCTACTCGTGTTTTCATAAGTTTACAGTGAAAGATCACAAAATACTTAGGGCCTTTTAACTGGTTTACACAAAGCCTCTGCAAGATGTCATTTTAGGTTCTGTGTTTCCTTTGATGCCAAGGATTTAGTTGCGTGTAAAAGTACCATGTCTAAATGGCTTTTCTGTGTATTTACAACCTCTTTGGCCTCATTACAGGAAGGACATGAGAAATGTTAATTTAGGATATTTAAAAATCCACAATGGTGCTGTCAGAGAGAGGAAAAACCACCCTGAAACCAAATTTGCTATTCAGAGTCAGCATGCATATATCTAGTGGGATCATGTGGTCCTGGTTTAGCTTATATAAATAAATATGAACTATAAATAAATATTCACTAACATCATCTGTGAAATTTACTTGATGTTATTATGTCAATACTGTTTGTGCTTCCATAATTGAAGTTAAAATGAATTAAATATTTGAAGCAGAGCTCCACAAGAGGGATACTTCACAAGAGGTACCCTTCATATTGCTGCTAAGATTAACAAATACATCTAGGGGGTTGAAGTAAATATTTTGAAAATTTTATAAGTATCTTGATTAATTTGAATTTAATCTAATTTCAAAATAATTTCTCTCCATAATAAAGCATAATGACAGAACAGGGCAGGCTGTTCAGACTTCCCATTCCACTAAATCACTGAAGCCTTTTGTTGTGTATGGGGAATTTCCTCTTAGGACATGGTTTTTCTGCCATTCTCTGTAATGAAAGTTCCTTTTTCAGCAGGGAATTAAGACAAAATGTTTCACTGACAGAAACTCTTAAAATCCCTTTGCTGTATCAAAATTATTTCCCCTGTCCTCTTCTTTTCAGCAGGACAGTCTTTTAAAATGCACATTACTCATTGATCTCTTAAAGGGAGTAGATCTCAATGCTTTCTGGGGCAAACAGCGACTTTGAGCTATCCCTGCTGTGTTCAGTATCGATGTATTCATCTTGCATTCCCAAATGAACCACAACCTTTGTTGTGCCACAGTACAGCATGAATGGGAACGAAAAATATTCTTTAAAAATCTTTAACCTGGGACTGTGAACCTTACAGAACTGCGGGCTATGATTGGTAGTGCTGTTTATGTAATTCTGCCTTACAGGTGCGTATCTTAATGTGGCTGGGATCTATTTGAGACGTAAGTTGACCTTTTAGTTTGGTGGGTTTGGGATAACAGACACAAATTTGCAGATTTTTATTGGTTTTTTTTAGCCCGAGTTTACTTCTGCAGACTCTTGACTGCAATGCTAGATTGAAATAGGCTTAAAATTTAAACCCAAATGTTGAAATTATAGAAGGGGTAAAAAAATTCCTAGATTTTTGGAGACAATTTTGGCAGTTCATTTCCCAGTAAAAATACTAGGAATTACAGTTTGTAAATAATAGTTCTGGCACTGAGAAAACTCAGAGTAAATGAACAGACAAGTAAATGAATGCAAAGAAAAATGTAATGTACTCTGCAGAGAAATTCTTTTCTTTATGATTTTGTGCTTACACCAGAGACCTGCTATTTAAAACTTGCGCTGTTTTCCCAGAGACCTTCTATTTGTAATTGGTCTTTGATTATATTTCCTTGGTAACATTGCACTTTTTTGTTTTCCCTTTCTCTAGCTTTACCTTGAAGTGTAAGAGGTGGTTATTATTGAGAAAAGACACAGTTCAGGTCAATCTTGGTGCACCTGGTTACTTTTACCAACATTATATTTTATCAGCTAATACAGTAGATTTACTCCTTGCATTGGTAGTGATCTAGTTGTCTTTCTTTGCTCTTAGTGTTTCTTAAAAACATTTTTAATGTTCTGTAGAATTGTGAGGGCTGCAAAAAGAAAATCACTGGGATCGGTTAAGCACAGTCTAATGCTCTAAGTATCTTAGACACACAAAGGTGTTTAAAGAGCATTTTAAGCTGCAGTGGTGAGCACATGAGAGATACGTCTTGCAATGATTAAGAAAGAAGACTGTGAAGGGTAACTCAAACATATGCATTATAAATTCTTTTCAGTCTGTGATTTCTCACTGGTTTGCCTACAGGACATCTGACTTTTTGTGGTCCCACTGTAGAAAAGAAAAAAGGACTATCTAGAGGTTAAAGCTGTTTTTTGTTTCATTTGTTTCAGAAACTGAGAGTAATCTGGTCAATAAGCCAAAAATTGCCCTGGAGGCACAGCTTACATTTCTTTACAGGAATCTTCACAGCTTCTCCAGTCCACTTGCAAAGAAAAAAAATAAACCAAAATAAGTCTTCCTCGTGTGCTACTAGACTGAGACCTATGTGCATCTTTAGCCATTTCTGCATGTTTCTGCAAACCTTGCAAGTCTGTGGCACTCGAAGCAAGAGGAGCAGCAGGTGGTTGTTACCCTTTGGGAGGCAGCCTGAGAGTAAAATGCGATGCTTTGTCAAGTTGCTTCTTAGAGATCTGTCAACAGCAGATGACTCAGGCTCTGCTCCTGCCTTTGCAAGGGTGTGTGCTTTAGTGAGCATTTATTTTTGTATAGTGTGTTGGCAAAGTCACACCATGCTGCAAAGGCTCTGTAAACTTCACTGTGGTTTCTCAAAATCACATAGTTTTGCCAAGGTTTCTTTCTTTTTCTTCACGGAGCAAAAATGCACAAACTTTCTGATGTCTTTCAGAAGTCATCCTCCAACACATGCAAGAGCAAAGTATCTCAAGGAAAAAATCAGAAGATTGATGTTTCCATGTATGTGAAAAGTACGTTGTTCTTTAGCCTCATCCTTAGAAATTCCAGAACAACACTGCTATTTTTTTCCAAATGTTTATTGTAAGTCAAATTCCCAGCACAACACACTTAAGTCAAAGAGTTGAAGTTTATCAAAGTAATGAAGAGCAGGAGATGTCAGGTAACCTTAAGAGAGTAACAGTTAATTATGAGCCAGTTTACAATATACTTCAGACATTACCTGCCCGTCTCCTGACAACCTGTAATTAGCTAACTTGGTAGGGACACACTTCCTACCACTGATGAGTATTTTCCTTTCTTACTGTGTGTTTTCATTGGTGATACCAATAAATCTTTCTCCGATCATTGTACCCCTTTTGTGCTTAGAAGCTAATTACATTACAGGGTATATTTATCTTTCTCTGCACTTAAGTAGCTGGTTTCAGCAAGGGAACCACCATATAAGGATGTCACACTGCCTTGGAGCCATATTGCTTTCTATTCTGATTCTGCCTGGTTTTGCAATGCTTTTTCATTTGCTGGAAAAGCATTAAGACACCAGCAGGTGCTGGGATACAGCAGAAAGCAAGACTCTTGTTTCCATTTCAAGCACATTTTTTCCTAACTTCTGTTCTCATAGTGGGGATCAGGGATTTATTTGGGATTGTAAGATGTGCTTTGTGAGGCAATAAAACCTGGTCTGCTCATTTGGCTGCAGCCTAATTAAAATTTTGGAGTACGTTGCTGTAGTGGAGCCATCCATGTGCTGTGGTTAAGAACATCCATCAAGGCTTTGGTAGATAAGATTGTTCTGCATATTGTTCATAGATTGTTCTGCATATTTCCAGATTTCAGGTTTTTCTGTGCAAAAATTATCTCCTTATACTTGTTTTCTCTGTTGTCAGGCGTGGTAGGGCCTTAATGTAGACAAACTTGCTGCAGAAATCCTCTGTGATATTGAACAGCAAATTCTAGTACTGTTTTCCTTCTGGAGGGTGGCTTGCCTTCCTCCTCACAGCCTTCTGTGGAAATTTCCTTTAAAGCCTGAAAATCAAGTTATAACCTTAATTAACACAGAGCTGGGAGTTGTTCCAGCGTGGATTATTTGATCATGTGAGTGTGGCTTCTCTTGTCTTTGAAAGCCAGGCTGAACTCAAGATCCTTTTACTGCTCCTGATGATCAATTAAGTGTTAACTACAAAAGGGAAAATTTAGTTGTGGGAGAGATTTGCCTTTTCTGAATTTAAAGGTGACATTGGAAACAGTAGACCATATTAAAGTTTTAATTAAAAGTATTGCCAACTTCTCTTTAAATTTCACTGTCTAGGTTATCAGTTGTAATCAACTTTCTAAGGATGTTTAATCAAAAAGCACAAGATTGCTACAACTCTAACGTGAAAATAACAGCATTTTTGTGTGTTTATAGTGCAGTTATGTAACAATTTAAAATATTTATGTCTGTAGTTATATATGTGTATGAAAGGTAATTTTAAACAAGATTTGTTGTATACACATTCCAAAACTCTTTTCATAAGTTATGTGAGCTAACATGGAAACTTCATGTCAGCATTACTTAATGAAACATACCCTGCATAAAGAGATACCCTGCATACTATTTCCTGGCCCAAAGGAGCAATTTCGATACAATATATGTGCAACTCAAGAATATTTTAAGCAGTGGTTAGACATGATGTGTGAGCTGTACTTCTTCAATTTGCAGACATTATTTGTTGGGTATTTTATTTTAGAGCCATTGGATTTTAAATTTAATTGCAAAGGAGACCTGCAGTTTTAGAGATTTATAGAGGATAACCTTTAATTTTGTGTCTCAAAGACCTCTTTAAATATTGCTCTCCTCATGGGTGTTCCACTTAATTTTTTTTTGAGACGTAAAACAATATGGCTATGGGTAGTTCTTACAGAGAACTTTGTACAGAGGAAAGTATGAAAATTTACGGTTTCATGCATATGTTCTCTTCTAGTAGAAGAATACTCAGTTGTGATCATCTTTCTGATAATTTTCTATGATACTGGGCAAAACAGTCCACCTACTGGTAGAACACTGTATGCACAGGCATTTTAGAAACCTGTTAGAACTAGTGCTGTGAAATCTTAATCCATATTTCTCCTCTCTTGCTGGCAGATTGGGTTTGTGCCTAGAGTAATTGAGCTTTTAGTTTGCTGGAAACTAGTGTTCCAACAGAGTGCGGCACATCTGAAAATTCTGAGGAACTTTGTTTTGCCATAACCAAGTATGCCAATTCCTGTACTGATTCTTCTAATAAACTAACCACAGTAGTCCGCTTTGTAGCGTGAGAAACCCAAAATTTAGTTTGGGTTTGTTTTTTGTGGTAAGTCTCTTGCTTTCTTTGGTTACACAACAATATTGACCTGAAAGTGCAAATTTCAACTATACTGAAGTAAAATCCATGTGTGACTTGAGTATATGGTGGACTTAGGGCATACAGAAGGGAAACCACAACTTCAGTTTTCTTACTTTACAATTGATCTGTGTTATGAAATTAATCTGTTTTGGAAAACCTCATTTTTTCACCTTTGCCATCTTACTAAGGTTTTTAATGTTTTGGGGTTTTTTTTCTCCAGGAAATTGTACAACATAAATTTCCAAAGCTTGCTTTTTTTCCTACTCTAGTTTGACAGTGTTTTGTTTTGAAGTGTTTCCATGCTGTGCAGATTACAAGAGGAAGCCAAAATTGCCATAGCCAGAGGTTTTAGTGTCTGGCTTACTGAATCTTAAGACCAGTTCCTATACCAACATTGTCATCATAGTGCAGAATTCAATATTTTAGCTTGTAAGATGCATTATAAATCTAGAATTACTGATTTCTCAATCAAGTCTGCCTAGGAATAGTGGAATTTTTACTCTTCGGAAATACAGTTTTCTTATTTATTTTTCCCCAAGGGAGGAGCCAGCATTAAATATTTTTATTTAATAATATGCTGAAATCCATCAGCTTATATTTTAAGAAAGTTAGAATGCTTTAAGACTGGCAAATTAAGTATTTAAGATACTTTTCTTCCTTCGCTTAAGAAATTCTGACACTGTCAGTGTCTGAATGTGAGTCTGTGCCTTTCCTGTATTAATAGTAGATTGCAATATCTTCATAAATTGCATTGTTTCACTCTCCTTTTGCAAATTTCTCTGACTTTTGTGCCAGACACGATCACTTCTGTAAAGTATTATCTTCTACTTTCTATAATGGAGTCAGTTACATACTTGCCTTCAATTTAATTTCTGCATTTTCACTTTTAGTGGGAATGAGGTAAATGAGTGCAGTTCACATGCCAAAAGGTGGAAAGGAGTGGAATATACACAGCAGCTGTCGCAAGGACACAAGATGTAGAGTTGAATTACCACAGCTTATTAAGGAATTAATTACTTGTCACATTTAAGTCTTAAGACTGAAATTAAATTCTTCAATTTTATGCAATCTGTTGTTGGCAGAAGGAGAGAAAGCACACCAAGAAACCACGGGGAGATGTTTGCATACACCTGCACCAGCTGTAGTTGGGTCATTGCAGGCAAACTGTGCTGTTTATCTACTGAAGCACTAGCAAATCACGGAGTCATTGAGGTTGGAAGCAACCTCATGGGATCATCTTGTCTAACCCTATTGTTCAAGCTAGAGCAGGTTTTCCCTGAACGTATCCAGCCAAGCTTTTAATATCTTAGTGGAGAATCCATAATCTCTCTGGGCAGCCTGTTCTACTCTTCCACCACCCTAAAACAGAAAAGAAGTATTTTCCTGTGATTAGATATAATATTTTGTGTTTTCATTTGCCTCTGTTGTCTCTTGTCCTGTCACTAGGCATTACTGAGAAGAGCCTGGTTCCCTCTTTTTAATTTCCTCCTATCAAATGTTTATACACATTGATAAGATCCCTCCACTAGTCTTCTTTCCTCCCCTATAACGAGTCTCAGGTCTTCCAGCCTCTCTTTATATCCTATAGATGGTCCAGTCCCTTAATCATCTTTGTGGTTTTGCCCTGGACTTCCCCAATAAGTCCTTATCTTTCTTGTGCTGGGGAACCCAGAACTGGGCACAGCACTCCAGATGCATCCACATCAGTACTGAGTAGAGAGGAAGAATTACGTTCCTCAATCTGCTGATGATGCTTATCCTAATGCAGCCCAGGATGCTGGTTGACCTTTTTTTTTTTTTTACAATGGTGTGTTGCAGGCTTGTGGTCAGCTTTTTTTCTAGCAGGGTCCCCAAGGGCCTTCTAGGCAAACCTGCTTTCCAGCCAGTCAACTGTCAGACTCTGCTGGTGATTTCTGCTTTTCCATCAAGCCAGTCTTCTCACTGAGGAAGGCAATGAGGTTGGTGAAGTATGATCTCCTCTTTGTAACCTCATGCTGACTACTCCCTTTTTGTCTTTCATGTGTTAGGAAATGCTTTCCTGGAGAATTTTCTCCATCACCTTTCCAGGGATTGAGGTGAGGTTGACCAACCTGTAGTTACCTGAATCCTCCTTCTTGCACTTCTTGAAGATCAGAGAGACATTTGCTGCCTTCCAGTTTGGGGAATGAAGGCTAAGTATGTAGTACCAAGGAGATGTGTTTAAAAACTGGAAGAATTCTGTGTGATTTTGTTCTGGAATTAATGTAATAAAATATCGATGCACTCGACAGAAGTTGTTGGAATGCAGGTAATTGCATTCCTGTTCCGTGAGGACAGCATGTGTGGCTGTTCCTCCTGCTGAGTCCTCCAAGTACTATGGCATATGCTCAGTAGGATTATCTGAAAAACTGCTTCAGGTACAGACTGGTGGAAATCTTGTTTTGTGTTTGCGATGCCTGAAGTGACACTGGTGCAGCCCTTTAAAAACGTAGATGGAGGTCTTTTGGAAGACTTTACCGCATTTTGAAATGGCATTTATGGGGGATGAAAACCTGTGCTTTAAAAGGACAGGTGCCCTGCAGGTTGGAGTGGTGTCCAGAGCAGCCAGGATCTTGATGAGTTGTCAGCAATAATTCATGTGCAGTGCCACGTTCTGCTCAGACTTTGCCCCTCCAGTTTGAGAGCTACTGCAGACACCCGTACAGTCTTCCGCAGGGCCAGATCCTTTCTCAGTTCCTGATGGTGTCTGCTCTCAGCTGAATTTTTGAGCGGCACTTCTTGTCCAGGGTTTGCTCTGGTAAAGGCACTGATGTTTGTAGAGCCTTCAAAACTGCAGTAACCCTTGTCTCTCCTGGCAGAGGAGTAGCTGGTAATCAGGGTGTGCTTTCCAGTCTCTGTGTCCGGGAGCCTTGCTTTCTTCTCTTAGCAAAAGTTCTGCATGGTATTGTTTCTAAAAGTGCTTGTGTGGCCTCGATTACAGCAGTTCAGTACTGTGACATTGTCATCATGCTTTATATTTAAAAATGACAGCAGCAAAACAGAAATACCATTTTAATGTCACATTCACCATGGGAGATTTAGTCTAGTGGAGAGAACAATGGCCTGACAATCAAGGGGTCAGCCTCTATTTTTGGTTTGCTCGCTGACTGGCTGCATGGCCTTGGGCAAATTGCTTCCACCTCTCCGTGCTTCTGCTTTCCCTCCAACTCCCTGCCTGTCTTTTTCATTTAGATGATTAGCTCCCCTAGGCAAGGAATGCCTCTTGTTTGTACAGTTCTCTGTGTTTTGTTGGAGCCCTTGGGGTCTCCAACCCTGTAACAATAGGGATTCACATCAGCATTACCACTTATCTCTCATATACAGATCCGAGGAGCCTAATTTCCACAAAGGGATGAATGTTCCTGGCCCTGGTGTTAATAGTGTACAACAGGGAGCTATAATGTCAAGAATCTTCTCTTTTTGATGTGTCAGGCCGATCACATCTCCAGGGCTTAGAGCAGGGCTCATACAAGTGTTGTTCCTGCTGATGCTGGTGTCACTCACACAGGAGTGTGGTGTGTCCTGTGCTTGCGTATGTGGCCCAAGAGTGAGATGTGCTCAGCTCTTGGTGAGTCAACCAGCTGGCCCTGCATATCTGCAAGGTATGCTCATGCTCAGGCCTTCAGCCACATAGCAAGTTTTGGAATAGTTGATGCCCTATGTCCCTGTGTGATCTGTCTGCAGTGCTGTTTGAAGTCTGGAGCAGCCAAAGATATTACACATGTTTAAGAGACCCAGATCTACAGGAGCTGAGAGAATAGTCAGTACTGTCCTCACTAAGGGCTGATTGGAGCCATGCACTACTGTGCTCGCATGTAGAAGCACACCAGGATACCCACTCTTAACCAGCTGCTGTAAAAGTAAGCAGCATGTAAAAGCCTTGAGGTCATGATTTTGCTAATCCTGACTTGTTAGAGTCATTCAGCCTTGAGGCAATGCTCTTCTTTTGAAGGATTTTTCAGCAATTTTTTTTTGCCTTTTTATCACAGCTGTCACCAGAGCAAGCACTGCCTGTTGGGCTGAGATTTGTGTGTCACTCCCCTCACAAGCCCCTTCCCATTCCCCATCCAGAAGTGTCCCAGCCACGCTCTGTCCTACACTAACATGACACTCATGGTCTCACTTGAATTACTTGCTATTCCTTCTGTAGTGTTGTGTTTTTCCCCTCCCCTGTGTTTACCTTTCCAGGTGGGTCCCCCCTTCCCCCCCCCAGCCCTAACCACTCCCTCAGGTTTCTCCCATTGATTCTGTTACCCCAACTCCGCCCATGTACCCCTCCTACACCCTGTGACCATTGGTCCGTGTGCTCTCCCTGCCCCCTTCGCCCCGGATGAAGGACCCTGCATGCGATGTGGGTTCCTCTCTCGCATTCTACCGTGCCTTGGGGCAGCAGCCTCTGCCCGGGGGACCATGCCATGTGCTGGCTCTCTACCTTTGGGAGCCAGCACATGTGCTGGACCTAGGCTTCTGGGAGCCACCATGGAATAAAAGATCTTCTGCAGCCACCATGCGGAGAGCATTCTCGCCTCCTTTACCGTCACCGTGTTGCGGGCTTCAGCTTTCCGGAGCATGCAAGGGGCAGCCTGGAAGGGGCACGGGGAGCGGAACAGCCGCTCTCCCTGAGCAAGCCTCTCTGCGCTCTCCGAGAAGGCTGTGGCATGCCATACCACCGCAGGGACCTCAAACCGCGACATCCTTCCTCGAAGTTGTCAGCTGTTTGTGTTTAGTGACAACGTGATGTCATTAGGGGATTTCTTCTTCACATGCTATGTGATGTTGCTGGCAGTCGTGATTTTATTATGGATCTTGTCATGATTTCCCTTAAAGCTTCAGTTTCTACAGTAATGGAAAGCTCTGCTTCTCTCTTAAAAATAGTTGTGATGCCCAGCTCTTTAGAGCAGAAAATATGATTCTAAAATGCTAGAATATTGAAGCAATAAGTAAAAATACATCAGTTTGTTCTATTTCTTATACTCTGAGTATTTAAAAGGTCAGGATTGACAGAACTAATTACATAATGTAGGGAAGAAATTATAACCTGCTGCCACCCACTGTCCATGCCATTTTAGTGGTACTGAACACCCACCTCCCAAAGTGGAGGATACACTCCCGTGATGGATCCGTATCTCATCTCTTGTCGTGGCAACAGTACAGGCTGGGATGTGTTCATCTTCCAAAGCATAATATGACTGTGATGATTTCACCAAATACATGTTCAAAATGGACAAGTACTATAATAAGATGTGTCAGCGTGTTTTTAATTTGCATAGGAATTAGCATATATAAACCACATGGGGATGAAAATTCTCTCTGAAACTTCTCTGAGTTATTATTACTGGATTACCAAGTATAGTCGTTACTATATCATTGTGAATACTATTAATACAATAACCATTACCGTTGCTTTTTTAAAACAACTAGTTGTAAGTAATATTGTTGTTTTAAAGCTATGGGTGAGGGAAAATTGGGGTTGTATCCCTTAGGGCTGGTCATTAAAGTCATGATGGACAAGAGACTGTGGTAATTTAAGAGTCAGAGTTCTCTTAAAAAGTCTCCTGTTAGCAATAATGTGTATGAAAGCAAACATTTCAACTCCTGTTGTTTAATGCAAAAGATGCATTTGTAGCCAGGTGCTGGGGCTGCCTGTGAGATGACATGTGGGGGATGTCTAGATTCCAGCCCCAGGGCTGGAGGAAAGTGCCAGAGCCACACACTGTAGGTCAGCTCAGCCCCTGGAGCTGCCTGGGAGCTGCAGCAGGGGATGCCAGATGAATAACCCTCATGCTCAGCCTGAGGCTCAGCAGGTCTTTTACAGTCCACTTACACGATGGCTGGATGAGCCCTGCACATATCTGATAAAAGTCTGATTGTCTGGCACATGTGCTATGTAGATTTGCTGGCGATTTTTACATGCAGAGTAATTTTTCATCTCTATGGTCACTTAAATTACTTTTCAGTAACGGGCTGTAAACAGGACTGTCTAAGCACCTGCAAGGGTTAATGTCTTAGTTTTTTGTTCGTTATCAGAGGGGAGGAAATACTAAAGAATACATTGGGGACAATGGTATTTGTAAATTCTAGCAAAATTTAAAAAGTGGCAAATGAATCTTGAAGAAGGGTAGTAGCAAGACTGATTTTGCAGCTAGATTTCAGGCCAAAGATATTATCTTACACCATATTGCTGTTTGTCTCAAAATGTACATCACGTTACAGGAGCTGTCACAGGGAGGTGTTGATATTGCTATGGGAAATGTAGTATTTTGCATTCCCTAACACTGGTTATTTTAACCAGTTCCCTGTGTTACATCTTAAACAGTATATCAGAGCCTTAAAATCTTTGCTGTGCCTATCCTTGTGTGGGACCCCCGTGAAAGAGGGACATACAGCATGCCTTAGCTGAAGAGAGAAGCAGCTTCCCGAGCCTTTTCTTCCCTTGCTTTCCCTAACACCCCCTCCTTCGCTTATACTAGCACTTGAGAAATTCTCCTGTTATTCCACTGCAGGCTGTTCCACTGCGAGCGAGCTGCGTGTGCTGGGGAGAGAAGCGCTGCTGAGAGGAGCTGCATACACTGCGACTTCCCTCCAGCAGAATCCTTCTGTCCACCTGCAGCGTAAGAGTTCAGTTGGGAGAGCTGGGAATGGGGGGATTTCTGTTCCCCCCGCCCTCTGCCTTCCTTCTGAAAACCTTACAGTTCTTCACTTAATAATGAGGAGTACATATGCTATGAATAAAATATTAGTGCAAAGTGGGGAATATACTTTAGGGGTGTTTATCTGGAAAGGAATATGAAACAAAGCAGGAATAGAACACGGTTACTACTTCAGGTAAATCTGCTTATTGCTTTATTATTACCGTTTGTAATGATGACACCCATATCTTTGTCGTGCATGATAGTACAGTGAGATGACTTCATTCCTTGTGTTGTGCATCACTGTCCTTGCAATGCAGTTCTTTCAGTTCATAACATTAGTGTGTGATTTAATCATAGGATTGGGAGTACCTTGCAATATTGAATGCTGAGATGCAGTGAACATGACAAAAATTTTTAATTTTGGTTTTTTGAACTTGTGACAAATGTATCTCTGCACAATATTTATCTGGACTATGTAGGGGGAGCTTTGATTTTCTTGAAGATGCTTTGATTTATCTTTACATTTATCATGACTTTAAAGAATGTTTTGAAATAGCTTAGTCCCCAAATGCAGACTTTAAAAATCAAATCTGGCAACAGAGAGGCTTACATGAGTAAAATAATTTTACTTCTCAAATTTTTGAGTAAATATAAATGTTTAGCCAGTGTTTATTGGCACTGCTGAAATCGCAAGCAATGCGGTGCTGTGTGGCTGCCTAAGGAAGTGGGCACAGCCATAGCAGGAGTTTCCTTGGACATACAGATTTGCTGAGAGCTCACTGATGCAAAGTGAACTACTTACTGATTTAATGATGTTTTGATGATCCACAGTGTTCTCTGTAACTGATGTAGGACATGTTTCCTTCAGCATTGCACCTATTTTTTGTATTGACAGTGTTTTGACAAACATTCTGTAGTGTTCCTGCATATTCTCTCTTAATGCCTTTTAACTGTATTCTAGGAAGCAGCATTAACATTAAACACTGTTTTCTCCTGCTGCAGTCATAACAGAGGTTTTACAAGCATCAACGTGAAGTCTTGCCAGATGCATCACAGCATCTGTGTTGTGATGCTGGAGAAGTGGTGTGTTATCCCACTAATGTAGGGGTAATCACCACTTCTGAAGTGAGCAGAAGCTGAAACATTATTGCACTGCATATACTTAAGCATAGGTAATGGGAGGATAATTCTCTCTTCTGTGTTCTGTCTTGCCAGCTGCAGCAGCTTCAAAATCTTGGATGTTTATTTTTATTGTAGAATGGACAGCAAAAAAAAAAAGAAGTTAGGCATATTCAAGTAACTGATTGTTTTGGTTCATTGTGAAATATATTCCTGTTTTTCTATAAACACAGCTTTAAAGGATGTAATGTCTCTCTTGCAAGTGTAATCAATTTAAATCGAGAAAGGGCATGCCATTAGAGACTGTGTCTTGAGCTTGTTGCTGCTGAGTTGTTCCCATCTCTGCTGCCTGTGCTATGGAGATGATCTGCTGTCTGTGCCCATGAGTCTCTCTGTGTACTGTTCGTAGAAAATAGGGCTGTGAATAACTTATTGTAATAGTTACTCATCATTCTGGAAGCAACAGACACAGTAGTTCTGGCTGTCAGTAGAAAAAGTAGCTGCAAAAATATTAAAGCAACTCTAGCCTGGGGATCCCAGGCTAATAAAAACTTCTGCGGAGTTTCTTTCCTTGATATCCAGTCTGGAAAAACAACTCTGTTCTGACTCTCTCCTTTGCCAGGAGGCTAATGAGAAATTTCTGCCATCCCCGCTAATGCTTCTGCAATTAAAAGGGAAGACCCTTGTAATGGAAAAATATACATGAGCTGCTGGAGTGTGCAGTAAGAAGGGAAGGCTGAAGGAGAGACCAAGAAACCAGCTGTATCTTTGTATGCCCAGGTTAGCAGCAGGGGGACTTCTCTGAAAGGACATGAGGTCCACTTGTTTGTCTGTATGAATTTTTGGCTGCTGGGTGGGAGCCACAGGCAAGGTATGGGAGTTTGGAACAACCTGCCAGTCAGGGACTCCTGCCTCACCCTCCTTCCCAAGTTTTTAGCAAAATAATACTTAGCACACCCGCCAGAATATTGCTCTACTTCCGTGGTTCCACACTGTATGTGGTTGGATATTCAGTCTCTCTCAAGCAAGAAACTAAACACAAGGGTGTGGCAGCAGGCTCCGCTAAAAGTAATCTTTGTTGCACCTTTAGAAGCGGCTGTGCAGGTGCAGGGCAACACCTGCACCAGATTTGAGGTGATTTTAGTTGCATGCATTGACATACTTGCTTAGTGTCTGAGTTGTCAGGGGAATGTTAGATGCAGTACAGAACAAAAGGGCTTGCACAGTGCTGTGAGGAGGAAGCAAAGATAAACCAGTGTAGAAGGGAAAACGTAGGGGCCAGATTTCGTTGCTAGTGCATTACAAGCATGGATTTACCCTGGAAATGCCTGGGAAATGTCTGCAGTGGTGCAGGGTGCTGGCAGGTGTCTTTGGAGCTGAACTCTGACATATGCTAAGCACTTCTTTCCACCTGCTCCTTTCTTCCCCTCTCATTGAGTGACTTTAAGCAGCCTGGCCTTGGCGTTCAGTTGTGTGGAAAGTGTAACAGCCCCACGATCAGTAGCCAGGTCAGTCAGGTTTCTCTTGCTGTGCCATTCTCCACTGTTTTCTAATGGGTGATTGGACCCGGCCTCTGTTTTCCATATAAAGCTTTCCTTGCTGAGCCTTCACTCTTGCGAAGCCTTAAAGGTCGTGGCAGGCTTCTGGCTGTAACTTCTGAAGAAGGCTAGTGAGGAGAGAGAAAGACTACAGGGTCTCCAGTTCCAAGTGCTGACATTTCCCTGTGCTATGGAACTGGACTTCTGGCCCTGCTCCTGCCCTGGCTTCAATAGGAAGAGAGTGAAAATTGTGATTACGTAACTGGTTGCTCTCACAAGTGACTTGTTATTAGTTCCCCAGCAGCAACCTCTGTTATCCAGTGATCATCATAATTCTTGGGGAATTAAAGAACTGAAGGTGAGTTCAGTTCAAGGCTTATGCATGAATTTAGGAAAAAATCATTTGAATCTAAAGAAAGAAGATCTGCTTGTGAATCATAAAATTGACAGAAAGTTACCCCATCCTAAACTCGTATTTCTAAGAAAATTACCAATATACATAATCTTTGAATACTGGTAAAATAGCAAATGACAGGGGTGCTTTTTAAAAATATATTGATGTGAAAGTGATGTTTGAACATAATCTGGAAAGAAATATGTGAAATATTTTGGGGTTTTCTTAGGCTGTCTCATTCAGGAAAGCACTGAACAACCAGAAGTCTCAACAGGTACAATCACAGAGGGCCGTGTCTCGTCATATTCATTTGTAAACTGTTTATACAATGTTTGTACACTAGCAAACTTGAGGTACATTTTCTTTTCTGTTTCCAGTGGGGTTCTCCAGTGTGTCTCCAACTGATAAAATGTATTTCACTATATGCAAAGACGTTAAAAGATATGAGAGTGTTTGTTTGTGTATGTATGTTAGAAGATACTTATTGTTGATTCATACAGACAGCAGATTATTTTATGTGTGTTCTTAGAGGAAAATACAATTCATGCCTACTTTTATGTCTTAACATATATACACTCATATATATAAAATATGAGTGAGAAAAAGACATGGAAAAGCAGTTATTCTGATGGTGTAAATATGGGAGAAAACCCATTCCAGCTGGATAGGTATGAAATGTTATGTCAAATATTATAGCCATTTACCGGTAGTTGACAAGACAAAAACCTGTTAGTTAATTTCATTTATAAGAGCTGGATAATAAATTTAAAGAAATAGAAAATAAGCACTTTCCCAGCACTCACTGAAGAATGATGCCAAGAATACAATTAGTTTTGTTACATCGCTCCAGTTAAGTTTATGAATGATGCAGAACACAAAGGTCTCTCCTGCACAGAGCTGAGGTATATTATAACTTACTGATTAGTCACAAACCCATTTCCATATGCCTTAATGTGTTGCAATAGACTGTGTCACCCTTAGAGGAGCTAATCATAAACAAACAGACAAAAGCATTTCAGTCATTTTGTTAGTTGCTCTTAGGATGAGGCTGGTGACAGCCTGAAATGCTCCATTGTATCAGACATTAATGGCCTCATTTTACACCCATACAGTCCATGGCAAAGCCACCAGGTGTTTGTTTTTGCACCATAAAGTGCCTGATGAGGGCTGTATTCCAGCTGCAACACGTGGATGAAACAACTAGATGAAAAGGTAAAAATATATAAAATAATCACATGAGAATGGATAATCATTTTGTAGTCTCAGTGACCCAGCTGACATTTCCCTCTCTTTGGCAGAATAACTAGGCTGAATATTTTTAGACACTGTGTTTCTAGTCACTCCAATCCCTCTGAAGAGCTTTCTTTTGGTAAATTGAGGGATAGTGATTTTGTTTGTTCATTTTTTCAAGGCATTGTTGAGGTGAGCAGGAAATAAGAATGAGCTGCTAATTTCCTTTGGACTCTGAAATAATGTATTCTGTAAGAATTAATGATTTTTATCACAAGCATAGCTCAGAAGTCTCTGTTGCTATACAAGGCTCCTGAGCAGGAAACAAGTACCAGATAATTGCATGTCATCAGTGTTTGAGTATTAAGAAAAATAAGGATCCCTTACAGCAAAAAAGGAAAATGCATTGATTCACTAAGGCAGAGTTAAAGAATATCTGAAACTACTGTATTAATTATCATCAGTCTTGAATTTTTCCAATATTCTCTTACCATGAAATGTACGTAAAGCAGTAGCAGTTCTGTTCCATGGAAAAATTACCTGTGTTTCCAATTACAAAAATTTGTGCATATTCGGTTTAAGTTTTTTAATTAAAGAACTGAGCTAGATTATTATCACAGTTAAAATAAGACATGAAAAGTATTAGGAAGCAACTTTACTGAGCTGATAATTGGCAGCTAAAGAGGGTCTGTTAATTTTGCAACTGTGAAATCTTGCTTACATCCCCTTTAGCCCCCTGTGTCCTGGTTTTCCCTTTTATAAAAGTGGGTGATAGTATTCCCCACCATTGTAATGTAAGTTGGGCTTCCCTGGAAGAAATCATTGTTCACAATTAGAGGTAATGCTGCCTCTTTATGCCAGTTGCTGGAACATGTAATTCAATCTGCTTTCATGACACAAGCTTCATCAAACTCATTATATTGACCCTAGCTTATTCCTGCTGAGGTTCTGGTGGGTAGTATCCAAAGTGTCAGATATTACTGCTTCATCCTACTTTAAATGCAACCTGTGTTTTTACCCCCTTTCCCGAAACCCCAGTTTATTAACACAGAAATGTTGCCTTTAAAGTTGTAAGAACTGTTTTAACAAGAACAAAAAAACCCAAAACCCATAACTCAGTTTTATTAGATTTTTCCTTTTAATGAGTGCAGCTACATGTATCTAATTACAATTATTGAATTCTCCAACCTCCTCTTTGGCCTACAAAATATTAAATATGCTCCTAATAAATTGTTAGTCTCTCAAAAAAGGTAAAACAGCCTTGAAATCCGTAATTTGTTGATTGTCTACAACTTGACCAAATGCAAAGTTTCCCCTTGAGACATAGATAGCTGATATTATTACTCACTATTAAGTGAGTATTATTACACTATTAAGTGCTCAGATTTGGTCAATGTGCCAACTCTGCAGAAAACTAAAAAAATTAATGATTTCTCTCTTTTAAGCAGACTAAATCCAGCAGCTAAACTCTTGACTGTGGTTCTCAGATCATACCCTGCCCTGGGGCTGGTGCACACCGTTGGAGACAAAGTGACTTCTGCAGTGGATCAGCGTTTTTATGTTTTATAGCCTAATCTGAAAATCTCCCATTCCCTTTCTATGCTTGAGGTGTAAAAGACGTCAAGCCATGTCTTGGCAAGTGGTTTTTGCCTTTTGACATGGCACCTTGCTCCTTCATCACCAGTGTTAAGAGCTGGTTGTGAAACACCATAGGTTCTAGACCATGGGCTGGTTGAATTCCAGGTCTGCCATGCAATCATGGTTCTTATTATCTGTGCAGCTCCTTTTGTGAACTTCTAGCTGCAGCTTGTGCTAAAAAAATTCTTCCATGTGCTAATTGTGTTTTTCGTGGAAAAAACCTTCAGTCTGACACATGTTTTTTTTAAAGATCTGTTTCACAGATAATCTTAGTGGATTTGTCTGTAGCTTTTTTCAGCCCCATTCTTCTGTCATATATACCTGTCCTTTTTTAGTAAGTCCCATGATCCCTCAGTTCAAGGTAAGAGCTGGTCCACTTCTCAGTGCCTCTTTCTATAGGTCTGTTGCAACTTTGCTTAAGACGCCTAGATAAGATCTCTTCAGTTTCTAAATATGTTTCTGATCTATGTCAAGTGTATGTATGAAGGTATTACTTGTGTGCATGTTATGCACGCTTTATTCATTCATTTACATTTTTGGGGGGTTTTTTTGTTTGTTTGCTTGTTTTATTTTTTTGGGGAGGGAGGGGGGTGTAATTTGGACACATTTAGTTCACAGCTTGGTGATCTGTATGAGCAATCTAAAATTATTTCTTTCTGTGTGTCATCTTTCCTTTGGCAGCCATAAAGCTCAGCTTCCATCGCACTGCCCTATTTGTTCATTTCTGATCAGTCACCCTGAAGAATATGCCCTGCTCTAGCCAGCACTTGAATGGAGCTGCCCGGGTTGTATGACAGGACAAGAGAATCATGTTTTTCAGTGCTGCGGTCACTGAGCTACTCTGGGGGTGACAAAAAGTCTCCAGTTGCCTCCTAAATGGTTAATCCATGAGCTGCTGCTGCTGTCCATCGTTAGGGTCCCATCTAGCTCGTAATAAGGTCGCTTGCTTAGAGTGGTCCTAACTCTGTTTGTGCAGGCTATTGGGGTATTTGAAAAGTGGTTTGATCTCGTAATGGAAGCAAAATTAACTAGAAAAACAGGTGATTCTATGAAACGGTTGTATTTGGGTCCTCCTAAAGTTGAATTTTTAACTTCTGTACAGGGTAATGCAAAATCACCAAACTTTTCATACAAGAAGTAGAAGAAAGTGTGTGATTCTACTTGGTCCTAAAAAAGGATTAAAATAATAAGTCCAAAACAGAACTTACAAGTAGGGTTTGGATTTCAAAGGGAAGGCTACAGCAATTAGCATCTAGTAGTCTGCTCTGAAGCCAGGCTGGATTGTGTCTGACAGCCAAATGCTACAGGTGTAAACAGTCTGTGACCACTAGAAAGGCCTTTTTTTCCCTGAAAAAAACCACAAGGAATTTTTTGTGACACTATTTGATCATTACATATAGTTTATTTACCTTCTGCTCAAAGTTAGGAAAAAAAAAAGATAAAATTTTGAGATGCTAAATGCATTTCTTCAACTACAAAGTTAAAAGCTACATGAGGGGGTATACTAGGAAATGTTGCTACTTCATCTACCTCCAAAACACATTTATGAAAACAACTGAACAGTTACATACATTTTATGAAGAAGAAATCACAGTTGTACTTTTAAAGTGAAAACCTGGCTGCAGAAAACGGGACAACAAAGAGAACTGTCAGAACACAAGGAGATTTAGAAAGGCATTGCCCTTCGTGAACAATTTTATATTAAATCTTTGCTTCCTCACTTTTCTGACAACATAGGAATAACATGGTAAAAGTAGGGCATCAGAAGAAATGGTAGGAGTGGAAAAGTTCAGAATGAAAAATCTGGAACAAATGGAGAAATCCCAAAGAACTGGACAGTAATGACAAATTATTCTTTTTCAAGAGTTGATTTTTTTTTTGTTTTGTTTTAAAAAGTATTACCCATAAAACCTATACTAGTTGAATTGAAATATGAGATGGCCCTTTCAGAAGTCTAGGAATGAAATAACTTAATTTCAAATTAAAAGTAGAATTTGATCAAAGAAAAGCTTATTTGAAGGTTGTTTCTACATTTGCCTTGTCAGCATATACTTTTCTATAGATTTTCTCACATTATTAATGCCTGTAGGCATTTAGCTCTGAATATGAGCTCATCATGTGGAGAGAGATGAGTGAGTGTGATCTGAAGGGCTCTGGGTTGTGGTTTATGGATTCACAGTCTTTTCTTGAGTTTAAGAACCAGTAACACAGTTCTGATAAGGGAAATAGTCTATTACATTTGTTGGTATTCTTCTGTGATTTTCTGTAGTACTGTGTCAGTGTTGTATGATTTCAGTGCTCTTCCCTGGTGATAGCTCAGGAGCAGAAAGTTGGGGCTTTGGTGTTTTGGTGGGATTTTTTTTTTTAACACTTTGTTAGAGGAAGTGATTGCAAAAATTCCTTTAGCAATAGCTTCCAATTTTGCTGGATGCTTGCAGAGGCCGGTAAACTCTACAGCATAAATCAGAGAGGGAAGAGTTGGTAACTGACAGAAGTGATTTTTCTTCTGTGAAACAATTTATAAGCACATTTGCTTTCTGGAAGCATAGGTTAATACCCTTTAAATATGCCTGAGAATAAATCTTTCTAAAGAGACACAAAGGCAGTTGAGGAATGAAGGAAATGTGAAGTGAAGCAAACACAGCTCAAGGCTAGTCCTGCCCTTTTGCATCACGAACCTTGCTTCAAACTCACTTGAGTTATGTGAAGTTTTGAAGTGCTCTTAAAGAGATCCTTGTGGTGTTTGGCAGTGCTGCTACGCAGAGTGCAGGTAATTCAGGAGAAATCCTGACCTGCTGTGTGGTGCTTCTGACTTCAGGAGACACATTTGTAACTCCTGAACACATCCAGTGTGGGAAGTCTATAACACGTTCATCATTGACTTTAAAACATGCCTGGGTGTTTTCTTGCCCAGTTTCCATAATGATCCTACTTGATCCACAGAGTTTCAGTAGCTTAGTAACTTGACCAGACTGGAAGCGTTACGAGAGCAGTAACACAGAGCTCAGGCAAATTCTGTAGCAAACAAGTGGGTTTAGGGAGAAAGCCGAGGCTGAGATTTTCTAGCTACTAATCATATTAGATACAAAAGGAAATCCCAGTAAGAAGATTTAAAGAGAAGTGGAAACAAACAAAGATTCTGTTTCAGATATTTGTGTGGCATCTGTAGCACAGTATTTCATAACCTTTTATGTAATTAATGTAAGAAGGAAGGGGTGGTGGTGGTGGTGTTGTTTTAATAAGCCCCAGTTAAAAGAAAGGGCACCATCTAGAAACTCCATCTGCTAAGTCGGTCTATAAGCCTGTGGGTGTTTTTTGGGAGGGAGGAGTATTGCTGGTTTTAATATCACATCAGGGATGGACACTAAGATTTGCGAACTGTAAGCAAACATGATTCTGTCATTAGGGCAGAGAAAGAGTTATTTTTAACTTTCTTCTAACTCTAATGCGTCTAACGAGCTTGGCATACTTTTTGCCTTTCCTGTATCATTCAAGCTGCTGCTATAGCTTTGACTGTACTTTGGCTGTCATAATTTCTTGATGAAAGGAAAAGTAACACCTCTTTTGGGGAAGAGTTGCTTAGAAAACTGATATGTCCTCTGTTTAGACTCGTTAAATAACAAATTAATCACAAATATTTTATGAAAATCAGTCTCTATCAAAAACTATGATGCCAGATGAGAACAACATTTTGGTAAATAGTCTGTTGGATCTTAGGTTTTCTTTCGGTTATCTGGAATCCAGTGAAGAGATTAAGAATGTCTAAGTTACAGGAGGTGTTTGGCTAGTCAAAATAGAGTTAATAAAGTAGGCTTTTAGCAATGATTAAAAGACCAGTAGTGGCTGAAAGTGCTCATGAACTTTATCAAAGAAGTTACCTTTCTGGGAAAAGATTAAAGCACTCATTTAGTGATGTCTCAGACTAGAAAATGCTAAATTTACCAGTATTTTACCAGTGTAACATATAGTTCAGTGGAATTCTTGCATTCAAGGCATGATTCTTCCTGGGGTTGTCCCGTGAAGTTTGTGCAAAATAAGCTAGAAGAATGTGTGCACTTAAAATCCTCCCTTACTTCCTTACTTCCTAACTCCAGATCGAGAATCGAGGTCAGTGAAAGTAGCACCATCCATTCCTGAAGAGGTTTTAATCCAAAGTAAGGCCACGGGTTTTATGTATGCCAGTGACGCACGTTGCTGCTGCTTCACGGGGCTTGATCTATTCCATGCTAGAAGATGGTAATATTGCCCCTTTGTTCAGTGGATCATCTTTTAATCTGAACTGTTTAATCATTTGTTCCCTGTCTCTTGTTACTTGATGTATTTATCACTTGACTATAAAGTGTTTTGAAGTTGAAGGAATTTGGTTTTGTCAGGTATGAGAAATGCAAGGCCAGTGGACTGACAGCTGATGTGTATTGAAATCCTGAGTGCTTGTGGAGATTTACTCCTTTGGTATGATCAGTGAGTGACCATTTCACTTGTATGCCCCATGGAAAAGAGATTTTAACTACTACTGAGCCACTCATCTCTGTGCTTAGCACTTTTATTCCATCTGTAAAATGGAGGTAAGACTTTGACATTCACACAGAAAGCTTTTGGATCTGCAGATCAAAAAGTGCTGCAACAGCCTTGGCTCTGTCGACATTGGTGTTTTCTTGGTATGCAGAATGAGATGTTAGCCCCTAAATCCTGGTGATGGAGCCTAGGACTTCATGGCCTTTAATTGCTGGAGTATTAGGAGGAATAACAGCATTTCAGGCTTGGGCTCCATGAAAAGTCCTGCCAGGGTTGCAGTTGATGTTCATACCAGCCCATGTCTGGCCAGTGGAGAAACATGCTCCTTAGTGTCAAATGATTGATGCGTGGCTATGAGGAGCTGTGCTTCCAGACAGCCTTAGTCATGCAGAAAACTTCTCTGCTTCTCCAGGGGAATAAGCAGTACCACTGGAAGAACAAGTCCCATTTGATAAGCCTTTAGTAATCAGTTTGTTTCCATTTCTCTGGGGATGAAGAAGTGCAGAAAAAAATCAACTGAGTCTGTTTCTCTTTCTTTACCAGCTGTCTCATGTCACTTCTTATCTCTGGCTCAGCCTATCTCTGGCATCTTCCTCTAAATTGTATTGCAGGCAGCAAGATAGGAATTGTACATTGTCAATAGTCCTCAGTTCATTTACTTCTTGCGTCATTGGGGAGCACAAGTCACACGAACGGCCTCATGCAACAGTGTCTGTACTTTCATAATCCCTGTTATTCACTTATTATTCTGAGTCATTTGATAAAAACTCTTCCTAATTCATTTTTAGTGAATTTGCTTGTCTGCCCATTCCTTCCCCTGTTCCACCAGCAGTAATACAGAGCTGGTGAATGACTTGACCAATCTTCTGCAGAGGCAACACAATGTGTATGAGCCAGAAGGTCACATGCTGGTACAAGCTTCTCTGATTAATCCCTTTGTTAGCATCTGCTGGGTTTTTTTTTGGCGAGATACCAGATACCTGGGTGATAGGTGGAGGAAGGAGTAATAGATGTAAGGAGCGTGGATTTCCTTCTCCCTCTGTCGTAATGACCTCCAGTGCTGCTGCAGGTGGTGATGTGTTGTTCTATTTGGTGCAGATGTGTGGATGTGAGCAATTGATCTGTGCCCCTTTCAGCTTCATCACCACACACTTGTAAATCAGCAGCATGAGGAAGAGTGTACTTGTGCATGTTAATGCACAGGTCAAGAAACTGAGATGAGATTTCGCTTTTTGCGCATCCTTATTTGAGGACACTAATTTAAACCCCAGTATTTTCTTTCCTTTTAACATCTCTCTCTTTTAAGTATTTCTGTAGGATTTAAATGTAAGTCCTAAATGACCAGACTATTTGGGACTGGTTGTGTTGATGCTGCTGAAGGATTCTGTATGTTTTGGAGGCTGGAAGAAAAACGTGCAGTTGATTTATCTGATGCTTTATCTAGAAATTAAGCAGTGTACCTATGCTGTGCTCTACAGTGCTCAGTGTAGCCGAATTTGTAACCCAGTATCTCTTCATTCTCATGACTTTATGAGAACTCTCATTCCTGGAGAACTCAGCTTCTGCCTGAAGTCCTGTAGTGCAAAATTTATCTCTCTGCTCTGTGTGTGCATTCGTATTTTTCATTTCGGTAGAAAGGCCACAAATAACAATACCAATGTTGAAGTACTATAGCTGAAAGCTTGCTGGCCAAGGTGAGCCACCAGATTTTATATCTGAAATAACACTCATACTTAAGTTATGCCCTCTCAGCGGACAGCAGGAGCAAAGTAAAAAGGAAGAACCTGTTGTCACTGAATGGTACTCCAGGTCTGGAGAATGTTAAGGGGAAGAAAGTATCTGCTGGAGTTCTTTGTTTTTTTCCCTGGTGGATCTAGTGGTGTTTTGCCCTGGTTTGGGACAGCTGATCCATCAGGAGCACTGAGAGTGCCTGAGCATCAATGATCCTGGGCCTCCAGGCACTGTGCATCAATGGTGCATAGTGGGTGAGTTTTCCTGAAGCCAGAGATGCCACTGATCCTGCATCAGGGGCCCTGGGCTAGTTGGCTTCTCACAGTGAGGAGCCCTGGTGCACAGGCAGCAGCTCTGTCTGCGTTGGGCTGGTTGGTAACTGCAATTCTCAGGGGAACTCAGGTCTAATGGCGTTAAAAAGGAAGGGAGCAAGTCTGAAATGAAAACAGAGAAGTGGTGCACCTGAGACCAAGGGAGGACAAGCGACATCACTTTGGTACAGAGGCAACTTGGTTTGAAACAGAAGAGTCAGCATCAAACACCAGTGTACATTTTGTCTATCTTGTTCCTAAGATGAAAAACAGTGTTACTCTTAGTGAAGATTAGTAAATGCATGTGCTAAGTGATAAAGAATTCATTAGATCTTGTTGGACTGAAAGCTAAGGATAGCCACCACTCTTATTTCTGGGTTACTGTTACTGCTATAAAGAGTGCTAATAGCCTTGTACCTCCACTGCAGGTCTAAGTGCCTTTCTAAATAGTTGCTGCCACCTAACGTAGATTTCGACATGTTTTCTTGAGAATCTACGTCTCTGGGACTTGCATTACTGGCAGCTTTAGCAATTTGTGATTTGGTGGTCACTTTTCCATTCCTATGCAAGAGCTTTTTGTGCGTTATTACTCATCAAAGGCTCCAGTAAAAGTTTTTAGTGAATTTTACACCTATGGCAGTGTCTTCTCACAGCCACTGAGGCAGAGGAATATATGCAGTTTCAGAAATATGGTTCTGATCATAATGACACCAAGATAAATATGAAATAGTGTTGATGCAAACAAAGATGTTGATGTAGAATAAAGAGGATAAACCTATATGTAGGTTTCTTTTATTAGAACATTTTTTCATTCTGAGATTTTATGGTACTTTCTAAGGAAGAAATATACCTGTTCATTTTGGACATAATCCTGAGTGTTCTAGAAACCAGCTATATCCAAAAATAAAGCTGACCCTTCTATTTCCACCAGCCACGTTTGGGGAATAACAAGACATGAACAAATTCGATATTAGAAATACCTTTTAATCTGTAGGACTGTAAAGATATTATTTCTATTCTACAGAAATCTTGCAGGTTTATTTCCAAATGTCTCCTCTCCTAACAGAGATATACCTGTTGTAAGAAGGATTTTTAGAACAAATACTTTGAAATTCTTCTTCAGTAGAGCGATTGTCCTTACTCCAGATTCAGTATTTCCTTTTTGCCTATATATAGTTTCTGTAAACTAGCACGCTCTTAAATTCTAATTGCAATGAAAATGCAGTAAGTGGAATAGAAAAAAGACTGCTTAATGTTGTCTGTTATATTCCTCTTGCAAAATTTTGGTTAATCCTTCATCTTTCCCTTTATCTGATACCAAATTAGTCTGCAAAAGCATTCTAGGGCTAACTCAAATATGCAAGATGAGGGTCTGTGCAATCTTGTGGTTGTGTTTCTTAATCCTAAGGTTTGTGATAAGAGTAAACCCTTTTAATATTATCTGTTTCATGTCTTTTGGTGTCTGGGGCAGAGGGCTGTCTGTAAACTAGAGCATTTCTAGTTTTACATACTGTATTTTATGACTCATTAACCTTCCTTTCGGTCTGCATATTTAAACAAGAATCCCAGTTTTTATCTTTAAAGTCCAGCCACTGTACCTTTGGTTTATCTATTCATGACCATTGAAACCACAAGTGCCTGACAAACTACGAGTCAGCTGACATTTTAGAAATTAATTTACGATGCTGCTGCTACAAATCACTTCCTATCAAATATCATGATATAATAATGGTCCTAATACTACTCTGAACTGTCTGAACTTTGGCAGAAAGCATGGAAATGACATTTAATGAACTGAGGCAATCATTAACCTATCTGTCTCTGTGAAACTCCTCTCTGACCTCTTGTTTAACCAAATAGATGTGCACGTTGTTTCCCATGATAGTTCTCTTCCTGCAAGTATCCATAGTGAATGCATGTGTAACGAGCTTGTCAAAGACACTAGTTCTATGTAACCTTCTGAAATACACAAACCTGCAGGTTGTATAATGTTTTGAACATGTTAGTTGGCAGATTCAGTGCTGTACCAAGTGCGGTCAATCCACCTTTCTCTCAAGAGTGAGGAAGAAATTTTTGGTGGCATTTTATCCTTTCAGCTTGGACTACACTTACTTAAAATCTCTTCTGTTCTTTGCTACCTGCTGTAGATTTTTTGTCCTGCATTTCTCAAGATCACTGCCAACATACTGGCAGTGGGGGGCACTCTGTTCCAGCAAGCAAGATAGGCAGTCTGATGTGGGCGGTGGGTGGCTGGTTTCCTTGGGCACCCCCAGTTAACTCTCATACCAGCACACCAAGTGTCACCAGCAAGCTGCTGACAGTTGCCCAAGACCTTAAGTCTTAGGTGAAATGATTTCACTTATCCTAAAGTGAAGAAAAGTTTTATAATCAGATAGTCTGTTTTTTTAAAATTTTCTTTGATTTTTGATAGGGAAGGAGAGTATCAGTAAACGCAAAGCAAGAGCCAGAAGAATTGGCAGACACAGAAGAATCAGCTGTTGAAGCCAAGGCGGGAGGCGGCATTTAATTATAGTAGGGTTTGCTAGGCTTGGGGTGTTAGTTGGCTAAAGTGTTTATGTGAATTTGGCATAGTGGGTGTAATGCACAGAAGTAAGACTTCAAACAGGCATTTTGTTTTGAGAAAGAATTAAGGATTTTTGGGCACCCCTCTCTGAGCTGGACTGTGAAAGAATTAGAACAAGGAGAAGAAGGGGATGGAGGAAGAAGTCGAGCACAGGTGAACCCAACTCCCTTTTCTCACCATTCTGACACTTCACCCTCAGAAGCTGTATTAGACTTTTACCACAACACCTGCCCATCAGTTAGACCATGTTAGTCCTGCTGTGAGGGCTGAAAATAGGTCCAGGCAGGCAGAAGCATCAACATTACTCAGGAGTTCAAGGGAATCCCAAGATGTGCGGAAGGTAATGAAAATCCTTCAAAATGGGTCTCTTCACCCCTCAAATAAAACTTTTAGATCTTGTTTGCACAAGGAATCCATTTTCTTTGTCATCTCTCAAAAAAAGCAAAGTTTTTTACATAGTACCAGAGCTTTTAGAACAGGCACATAGAGGCATGCAAAATTTTCCCAAGACTTAGATGATTGTTTGTGGCACTCACTTTTGTTTACTCCCTGGGGGAATGGATGCTTGTTATATTCCCATCTTTTGCAATAGCTCTAATATATTACAATAGCTTGTGGTGACACTGACAAACAGTGAAAATTTATGGCTTTTATGGTTTGCCCTAAATCTGTTTTAGAGTAGGGATGCACAACAAATACACGCTTGTTTGGGTTGCATCGATTGCTCTTGCCTTGTTGATATTCCAGTACTGCTTCATGCCTCCTCTCATCTACCCAGCCCAAGACCACACCTCCTGCTGTGTTGGTAACCTGGCTGGCAGCCTCAGTGAGGGCTGTTGCACATGTTGGACTCGAGTGTAGGTTTGACAGCCAAAATAGGCAGACTACCTGTTCAGACAGACCATCTGATCACTGCCTACTTGCTGTACACCAGCAGCTGCCAGTCACCTGCTGGACATGCCAAAAATCTGTGAGCTGGCCCAAGGGGTACAGTGGATGTGCTAGCCTGTCCCTGGCTGAAGTGCTACTGCTTGCCAGCAAGGCTGCTGTGCTCACCGAGTTATGAGGAGAGGATGAAGGGAAAGTTTAGAACAGAGAAAGGCTCTGCACACAGTAATTATATAGCCTCTCTAATTGCTCAAGATTTGTGAGTGTTCTGTATCTAATCCTGCTGTGATCATGCAAATTTTAATGTTTTGATGTAATGGTTGGACTCAGTGATCTTAGAGGTCTTTTCCAACCTTAACGATTCTATGATTTTGTGAAATATGCCCCTTGGAAACTCTTCCTGAAAGAGATACAAATGTCTTAGCAGACAAATATTCAGGGCTAGCTGTTCTGAGTTAGTTTCAAAATCAAACATAATCTTTCACTAGGAAGATACAGTATTTTCAAAATACAAATTTAAAATATTCCTATAAAGAGTATGAATAAACTTATTATTATGGTGCATTCTTTGTGGTTTTTAGTGTGCTCATCAACACCACGTAAGCACTCTAGCCTCTGTCTGGGACGTTTTAATGGCAATTCTTATCGAAGCCATTGCAAGTTTTTGGCCCACCCTCCTTTTCTGTAAAAGACAGCTGTTTAAGATATATTTGCTTTTGTTGAGAAAGAAATTATGAAAAATTGCTTTAGCACCAATGGGTGTCTTACAGCCACTTGTGCCACTTTAAGTTCTCTGTACTCAGACAGCAAGAAAAGCTGTGATAGCAGCTGTCTTTACCAAAAACAAAACCCATCAGTTTTAAGAATAGAGAAAAGGCAGTGGTGGAAGCAGCAAGGGTTGTTCCTTTTATATTTTTGCATGTGTCAGAGTATTTTGAAGTTAGACGAAGACAGTAAAGAGGAAGGGTTGAATGGCATTGGGGAAGGTCTAAAGATCCATATTAACTGTTGTTAAGTTGGTCAGAAACTCTTTTGGGATGGATGTTCATACCAAAGTGCTTCATCCATCTTTTTTAGGTGCATTGATTCATACTTCTGTGTTTGCCATCCCATCCCCCCTTCATCTGTAAAGGGAACAGAGGTTGCAAAATGCTCTTCAAAAAACACCTGAAGGAAGGCTAAGACTAAGACTTGCATTCTCTAGTATAAGGCACGTGGTACCCGTGATCCATACAGGAGCAGGGAGCATGATTTTCTTCAATGGCTCTCTAGCCACAGCTCACAAAGGGAAGCAGTACCCAGGTCTTGCACCTGAAGACTCAAAGAGAAACAGGATCCTCCGTGGAGCCGTGAGATCATGGAGCTGGCTGCTCCTCCTGCCTAGTCAAATGCTGCCTAAGCTCAGGTAGGCAGGGCTTTGGGAAAGCCTCAGGAGACTCATAGCTGCCAGCTGAAAGTTCATTCATTGAAGCAATGGCCAGCTGAGGGTATTATGTGAGGTCAACTGCTTCTTCCCCTTCAGCCAAAATGGCCCATTTGCAGGCAGCACGAGTCCCTACGTCCAGCTATATGGATGAAGAGAGGTGATGAACTATTAGTTTTCTGGCTGTGACAAAAATTATTTTCTCCCACATAGCAGAAATTTGGCTTGAGGCCACAAAAGACCTGTTTGTGGAGGAAAAGATTATGAATAGTGTATAGCAAACCCCAGAAAAGATTCCATCTGCTGGAACTTGGTGTCTAAATATCCCTGAAAGAAGCTTGGGTACAACGAAGAAAAAAAAAAATCAGACAGACGTGGTTCTTGTCTTTTCCCTGCTTAATCATCACAGTCTCAGGTCTTTTAGGTGTTGGAGTGTGTCCAAAGAAGGGCAACAGAGCTGAGGAAGGGTCTGGAGCACAAGTCTTATGAGGAGAGACTGAGGAAGCTGGGGTTGCTTACCCTGGAGAAAAGGAGGCTGAGGGGAAGCCTTATCACTCTCTACAACTGCCTGAAAAGAAGTTGCCCAGGGAGGTGGATGAGTCACCATCCCTGTAGGTATGTAAAATGGGGCATTTAAGGATATGGTTTAGTGACGGACTTGGCAGTGTTAGGTTAAGAGTTTGACTCAGTGATCTTAGAGGTCTTTTCCAATGTATACAATGCTATTCTGTTCTGTAGAACTACTCGTGTTTGATCTTAAAGAAACAGCTGGATGCAACCTATGTTCAGCTACATTAAAAAAATAACAGTGAAAGAGTGTGTATCCCACTATAGTAACTGGCACTGTGCACTCTAATTTTTTATTTCTCTTTTCTTGTTACTCTATTCCCAAATTGCTAATTAGAGTCAACAAATTGGCTGTAGAATGCAACAAGACATCATATAGTCTGCCAAAAAGAATGGCTGGCATTTGTACAAATTGGGTGATGATATGTTTGAAGACTTAATGTTGGAAAAATCTTTCCATATTCTCTTCATCTTCCCTGTCCTCCTACTGAAGTGACTCAATTTCAAAGGCAGCAACATATTGCTCCTTTGTTGTCAGAGGTTTGGTTAACAGAAATTAAATTCCTCATGAAAAAATTTGGTCCTCTACCAATTAAGTTTCGTCGTTGTGCTAAATAACCACTAAGTGCAGGCCCTGAGTGATGGGCAACTTGAACACAACCCAGCTGAAGTGTTGTGATAATGGCTGCGGTAGATTGGCTTGGCAAGCAGAGAAGTCTTGAATGTGTCTTCTGCTGCAGAGTAGTGCATGTAGGCCTGCTGCAGTCCCGTGGTGCTGCACAGCATATGTGTGTTGTGGTGTGTGTCCATGTGCTCCCTCCCCGTGCCTCACAGCTCACATATGGGTGTCTGAAAAAGACTGTTTAGAGTGGAGCTGGGTATTCCAGTTCCTTTCTGTGCTGAATAGTCCGAAACAGCGGTGTTGGCACCATCACTTGCTTTTTCTTGGTGATTTGCTATCCTCGTATCCCCATGTATTGGCCAGTGACGTACAGTAGCTGATTTGTTCTGAATTTGCATGGTAATGCAAAGGTTAAAGCAGAGTCCTGATGTTAATTTTCCAAGGATATTTTTACTCGCACAGTGGCAGACGCATTTGGATATCAATGATACACAGAAATTACTGCAAGTATTATTTTCCAATAGGATCAAAGACTATTACGAAAGCTTTTCCTCAAAGTAACATGGTACAGGTGGATTCAGAAGTAACATTGGATCCAATGGTGGTATCAAGAGGGAAAACAATTCCCTTTTCTTCCAAAATCTCCTACTTTATGGAGCTTTTAATTAGCCTAGGATTCAGTAATTTTCAATAAGCCCAAACTTGAAGTGATGGTCTTGTTTATAAAAAGGGAATATAACTAAAAGCATTCAGCTAGGCTGACCTGACTCCTGCTATGCTGGTGTCTTGGGAAATGGAGCCTTTTTGATCATACTAACCAAAAATATTTCTAGAATATGTTTCCCCACTGATAACTGTTGTCTTGAGGAATTATGGTCTTTTCTGGATGAGGCAGCATGAGAAACTTTAAAGAAGCCTGTAGGTGTGGGCATGGAGTTTTTTCTGTGTTATCCCAAATCCTCTGAGAATAAAGGCAGTGTTTGGGCCACAGGGCACACAGGCTTGCACAAAGGGATTTGTATGGCAGGAGTTTGCTGGGATACATGGTATGTGTTTGTGGCTCCTTGGCTGTAAAATGGGAATGTCTTATTTCTCTGATACGTTTCTGGGCACAGCAGTGAGGCTGTGAGTGCTAAGCAGGCTTAATGCAGATGATCACTTTTCAAGATTTGCATCTGCCGTCGTATATTCAGCCATTAATTATTCTTGCCATATATCTTAACAAAACAATCTACAAAATCCTTGGCTGCAGGATGTTTCCAAGTTCAGATATGCTGCTTGTCTAGTGGATTTGGAAGAGGATTGCATGCACTGTCACACTGCCTTATTCGACCCTTTGATCTCACCCACAGTTCTTCATGCGTAAAGATTTTGAGAGTGCTGGTTTCCTTTTCTCTTCAACACAAGCATCTAGTCTAAAATATCTAAATTGAACAAATTGCAGATATGAAAATGGAGCTTTAAGACAAATGTTTATTGGCTCAGAATTGGAGAGGGGTCAACTTGAGTGGAAAACACAAGCCTTAGAGTCAAGATGTCTGAAGTCCTTTCTCAACATGCTCGATTTCCAAAGTAACTGGAAGCAAGTCTTTTGGTGCCTCAGTGAGTTTAAAGGATATTTGTCCCCTTCTTTTATTTACTATTTGAGGTTTAGGTTGGCTTCCTTTTAAAGATCTTAATTGCTTTAAAAGAATGGCGTTATTGTCAATGAGGTAATAAGTTTCAAATAACTGTGGTATATTGTATAGACTTACTGATTGTAAAGAGTAGTAAAAAACCATATAAAATGTAGCATAAAAAATACGGTATGTGTAAAATAGTTTTACTAGCTGCTTCACCTACCACAGAATTGTTGCACTTTTTCCTTTACAGAGTTAATCTCTAAAAAAATTAGAGTTGGATCATAGGTTGTATCACAGGATTAGTAGCTGGCTCTGTCCTGCAAAAATACTTTGGTTACTATTTATTAAAGAAGTTCTTGATTTTAACTCTGTTTCTAGACATTTTATGGAAAATCTCTTTTTACTACCTGTATTTTTGGTTTTGGTATACTTAATAAGTAATCCCATTGTTGCAGGTTGCAGAGTATTTGTTATTATTATCTCAGATTGTGTTATTTAATTGTATTGATTAGATGTATAAAGGATGATTAGATGATTAAATGATTAGATGTATATAGTATTCATTAGATGTATATAGCATTAGATGTATAAAACCCAAATATTTTAAAGCAGCACTACTAACCTGTCATTATTCAAGGTATGATTCATTCTAGGAGTCAAATGTCCATGTAGATCCTTTTATTATTTTCCTTAATATGCTGAAAGTAAGTAGATACTCTTGATACTTTATGTTAATACAGCCTCTTACTTTTCGGGACTGGGAGAGAAGAATGACTTTTTTTTTCCATCTTGAAAAGCAAAGTCAGGTGAGGTTTTTTTCTGATTTTTCTCTCCTGCCATGGGGTTTCTACCCTGAGGTCTGTACTCCTTTTCAAAAATGAACTTATGAAGAAAATGAGAAAGAGTATTTTTTTAATGAACGTTCATCATAACTAAAGGAAAATTGAGCATAAACACCCTTGAGTAGTCAGTGTGTATTTGTTTGTTTCATATCTAGAAGAGATAATTGGTTTTATCTTTTCACTTTCCTTTACACAGTTACAAGATTTAATGTATTCATATGACTCCATATAGATTAATCTGTCATCTTAAAGACTAATCTGTTCTGTGTCTCAATTATACTATTCTTTTAATGCTTTTCTGGGTCCAAAATAATTTTTAACTTGTTTTGGTTGAAAATATGTGTGCCCGATTCATGAAAAGCATCCTTTAAAATGGTCATTTAATTATTTTCTCATGGGTATTTATGTAATGGAAATTACTTCAGCACCTGCACTCTCTTTATAACAGGGCAAAACCAGAATTGCACCCACTGTGGGATAAAATTTAAGCATTATGTATACTGGACATTTCATATCCCTGGTTCTGCTGGACTGGTGAGTTCTTGTAGTCTGACCTCCTAAAAGAAGGTCAGTGCATTAATGAACCAACACATACACGGGGTACAATCTTAATGTATTGCCTTCTGCCTGCCTGCCCTAGTACTCTGCAAATTTGTCTTCAGTAATGCAAGCAAATCATTTATCCTACCTTCACACTGTCCTAAGGAAAGGAAGAAGAATGGAGAAAAAAGAATGACAAGAGAAGAGGCGGGAGCAGCATGACAGTTACCCACAGTAACTCACAAAAGTACCGTGTATGTGCAGAGAGAAGGAAGATTTTAATGTTTTTAAGGCATCTGCCTTAGCTGCAGAGGATACACAGACGTGCACCCTGCTCTGTCTCCAACCCACCAGGGCTCAGCAGCCATTTGGCAGCCTGCATCATGAGCCGTATTAGCAGCTGGTAGTTCAGAGTACAACCAGCCTGCTCAGTGGGTGATCCTAATAGTTAGGATTGCTTCCCCAAAAACTGCTGTCAAGTTTCTCTTCTCTTCGAGAGGAATTCTGCTTGAGAGTTGACCTAAATTCTGTTTCCTTTGAAGAGAGGTGAGAGTAAACGATGTCTCAGAAATGACAAATGGCTTCTGTTGGCCCCATCTCTCCCTGTGGTCACCACACACAGGAGGGATGCCCAAGTAAAGATACCTCCTGTAATTGCAATGGGACCTCCTCTGCCACTGCCAGGTGAAAGTACAAGATTGTCTGTATGCAGCAAGTCTGCATTAAATCCCTTATTTCCCTACGGGCTTAAGCAACATGTTTGGAAATATGTTAGGAAGAACTTGATTTCCTTATTCTTCAAAATGATCTCTGTGGGTTTACCTTAATCAAACATCAAAAGCTATGGTAGTGATAACCACCAGGTAGCTGCTTGTGCAGTTAAAGTGAGAAGAGACATCTAGGCCAAGTAACATAAATCCTTTATCTACCAGATAAAGGATTTACTCATTTGGTTTATTCATTCTATTCATTGCAGTTTAATGGGAACTCAGAAATCCTCGGTGTGCCTTTCTTCTGTCAGTGAAGCAGGGGCTCTTCCCAGCTGAGCCTTGTGGACGTAGCTGAGGAGGTCCACGCACTGCCAGCAGCTGAAGGCCAGCACCAAGGGACTCAAAGGCACACTGCACGCTGGCATCAACATGTGCATGACCAGGGTAGCTTTGCAGCTCCTCCTGTTTCCATCCCTTCTGTTCATACACTGATTCTTCTAGTTCCTCCCATTTTTCTGGGTTGATCAAACTTGCTGACAACACGCACACATGCGTCTTACC
This sequence comes from Rhagologus leucostigma, assembly GCA_013397725.1. Taxonomy (NCBI): domain Eukaryota; kingdom Metazoa; phylum Chordata; class Aves; order Passeriformes; genus Rhagologus; species Rhagologus leucostigma. The sequence goes on along the minus strand of VZTD01001501.1, from coordinate 1,205,566 downwards.
ACAACTGGGTGGCCCTATGAGGATACCCCCTGCCTTCTGCAGATGAGAATAGGCTTGCCTTGGAGAAGGCAGGAGGATTGTATGTATGGCTTTGAACATTTCTGCTGTTAGAGAAGTGAATCCTCTGGACAGCAGATCAGTTTTACCCAGAAGCAGGACCAGTTTTGAGAAACAGCTGTATTTCTCTGACAGTCTGGCTAATCTGTGCTTGGTTTTTTATTACTGTGATACAAGCATTTATAAAAACAGAGATTTCAGTTTGGTTTGGTTTTTTTTATTTTTCATTATTCAAATAACCAAAAATCCGTATGAAAGTATGTTTGTATGTGTGCCCAGATGTAGAGCCCCTGTTAGTGAGGCCAGCTGGGATTAAAGTCTCATTTGTATAATTTATAAAGGCTTTGGAATTTTTCCTATGGTTTTCAGCCGTAAGCTGGAATTTAGCTTTTGTCAGACTGCTAGACAGCTTGCACAATAAAGCTTCTAACTAAAAATATTTTCTGTGCAACCCAGAAAACATCACCATTTTAAATGCAGTGACTGTGGAATTGGTTTGAAAAAACAAATTATTAAAAAAGAAAAAAGCTCCAATAATCATGCCCTGTGTGTTTTAGAGACTTAATCAATGAGCTTCATGCATGAGTAGCACAACACACAGAAAAGCAGAAATGGTGAGTAACTTAGGAGGCACACAAGAGATGCTCACTTGCACGTGGCAGTAGAGTACCCTTGAACAGCATCAGATATCCTCTGATGGGTTGCCCTTGGTCCATTTGGGAAGAGCTGCGGAGGTGCAGTGGTTGACTGAGCCCACCTCCTGGGCCTGGCCAGCTATTCTACTTCTAGCCCATTTTTCACTGTAATTCGAGGAAATCTCACTGCTTGAACTGCTGGATAAACATCTGAACCGTGTCCCAGGTAGTTTGCTCTCCGGGGAGTGCAACCTCACCCCATCTAATTCTTCCTCCTACCACCACGGGTCAGTGGGTAGCAAGGAAATACTTTCCTTACACTTCCCAGCTAGGGACCTGCATGGGAGGATTTGGAGATGTCATACTCCTGCTGGATAACACAGCAGTGCCTCCGGTGTGTTCCTTTAAGCTATTCTGTGGCTTGTGGAGTCGCAAAGTGACAAGTACGTCATCTCACAAAGGGGTGGTGGAGTCACTGTGTGCACAGCTCCTGGAAAAAAGCAGTGCAGCCTACTCCAGCAGAAGTTGGGCTTGTGGGGTGAGGTAACCAGTAAAAAGATAGGAACTGAAATTGCATCTCTTCTCTCCCCAGCAAAGTATTTTTAAAATTATTTTTCACTTTTTTTCCTTCTTTCTTTCTTAAATAATCTTGCAATGAGCCCAGCTTTGACTTTGCGTGGTGATGAATCTTCTCATCTTTGCTGGTATTTCACAGCTGTTTGTTCACAGCTTTCTCCAAATATAAGAACAGAAACAGACCTTCAAGCAGAGGATTGTTGCCTTTTGGTGTTCTCGAGCTCTATATTAAAAGCCCTGCGTATTTTTCTAATCAGGATTACAGAATTAATTTGCATGGTTTATCCTCTGGTATTTTTTTCTGATGGAGCCGAGTTTGTGTCTCTTTTGTGAAAATTTTTATGCTTCATCGACCTTACTTTTGTTGTGGTTCAGCTGTATTTCAAGAATCTGTGGATTAAAAATGAAGTTTACAGAAAGAAAAGCCTTCACTTAGGTAATTTGAGTAACTAATCAAAGTGCCTTTATGCTCTGTATAGTTTCATTTGGTATCTGCTGTGGGTATGGGAAACATTTCTCATGTGGGTGAATGGTGCATTTATTCGTAGCCATTTATATTCGGTTGCATTTTGACTGTAAATAACTTTTGTTTCAGTAACATGAATGCAAAGTTCAATGAGCAAATGTTCCTGAGGGTGTTTTGATGTTGCTCTCTGCATTCGGAAGTTTATTTACATAAGGTTTCTGTATGAATTTTCCTTCACTTCAGTGGGTAGGTGCAAAGGATAAATTTGTAGTAATAGCACAGCAGGAAATGAACATCTCTCCAAATGAGAATTTATGAGTATCTGTTGCCGTTATTGTTGCTTAAGAAAAGCAGCAGGATGCATTCATTTTGAGGTACTGTCAGTGTGGATTTTTGTTCTTTTTGTGTGTTTTCTTTCAGAAATCTGAAATAAAAATTACACTGATGCATTGTAGCAAGTAGTAACAAATATGACAGGGACGGCCAATATATGTGTGTTCAGTGTAGCTGTAATAACTTGTTTTGATTCATGTTTATTTGCGTCTTGCTTCAGCATGTTGTGTGCATGGGAGTGTCATAAATTTACTAATGGTGCAGTATTGATAATTCTGATGATTTGCCTAGAAAAGTATCTGGTACCAGATGGCCAGGATATAAAATTTCTTTCCTTTGAAAAATACTGGGATATTGAAAATGTGGTTTATTGCAAATTAAGATGGGGGGAAAAAAAACCCCAAAATTTTACATGAAATGAAATTTCTGGGGGAAATTACTTAAAGGGGAAAGATTTGTTTCACAGGTAGTATTTTTTATTTTTATGATTTTTGCATCATGAAATAAATTCCATGGATCATATACAAATGTCAGGAATGTATCCTCACAAAAAGCACTTTGAAGCAAATATGTGGAGTGTTTCACTTGTGCAGTATCTGAGTGTTCCAGCTTTTACAGAGGGATTTGGATTTCTTTCCATTCAGTTTCAAATATCCAGTGGTTACTTACTTTTCATCTGGGTTGACAGGTAGTGTTGATGAGCTGTGTAAAGATTTGCATTTGAATGAAAGGCTTAAGAGGGAAATACTTGGCAGTGTGGTGAGGAAGGAATTTCCAGGCATTGAATGAAAAACCTAGAAGGGCTGAGAGAAGAAGGGGACAAGTTCTCTCCTTCTATTTACACCTGTGGTGATGAGGACTACAGACCAGTTTTGGCCACTGAATGATCCTCAGTGGCTGCAGTAACATCTGGGCCTTGTTGCACACCAACCTAGAAGTGAAAGCAAGAGTCAGATGAAGAGAACTGGGCTTTTTGTGCAGGTGGAGTTGGTAGTGTTACGGGTGTGATTATAAGGCTCCTTGTGAAGGACAGGCTTCATGGTTCTCTTATGTGGCAGAGCTATTTGCTGATCAGTAACAAGGTGTAACATCTGAGTGCCACTGAGAGACACTTCTAACCTCATTTATGAAAGTGGCATCCATGTAACTGTCAGTTTAAAGAAAAGGTGGAATGAAAATAACCTTCACTTAGTTTGACCAGATCTTTCTTTCGAAAGAGTTGGCAGTTTCTATGGTGCAAGTGTCAGCAAGACCTTGAGGGATGTGTGACTCGCAGCATTGTGTAGCCCAGATTCAGGATCAGCGTGGCATATCTGGTGCTCTCAGTGTGGGACGTCATCCACAGGGACTGCGCTGTGCTAAGTCACATCCCCACAGTTACATTTGGCTTTCATGAAAGAGTACTGGTATGGCCTCAGATTATCCATTCTGGGTCTGTGTTTAAAGAACCATATAGACCACTTGGGTATTTTCTTACTCATCCCAGGGAAAAAACAGTGGGAATTATTAGATGACTAGAAAACACGATCTGGGATGCAACAGGATTCGTTAGCCTTTTTTAAAAAAGAGGAAAAGAGCAAACATCTTAAGCTGTCTTGTTTAAATAGAAACAAGGAAGGTTCAGCTTAAATGTTAGGAAAACCTTTCAACATTGGGATAGGAAAACATCAGTGGATGGCTGGGGAGCTCTGCAGCATCAGCAGTCATTAAGAACAGGCTGCCTGTATGTCTGCTGGGAGTGATAGAAGTACAGCTCATAATGTTTGGGGGCAAGGGGAACACCAACATGATCCCATTTCTTTTATGGCCTAGGGCTCTGCCAGAGTGGCTTGAAAGCAGCAGTAACTTGTACTGCATGCTGTCTTCAAGCTCCCCAGCAATGCAGCCTTTTGAACTTTATGGTTCATAAGTCAACTCTGAATAAATAAATATCAGTTAAATGAGGCTCACTTTACAAAGCAAAAATGGAGAAAGAATATTCTCTAATGACTGTAAGACATGGCAAACATCCTTATAAGCATGTTGTTATGGCAAAATTTTATTAGCTTGTGCTGAGATAATGTCAGGAGCTGTATTGGATGTGGCTTCTTACATCTTTTACTGCTGGTAGATGCCTGAAGAGAGTTCCTGCCCCTTCTTAGGTCACTGCTTTAACTGCTGTTAACTCTCCACAATCATGTTGTCACCCCTGGAGTTTATAGTCAGCTAAATTACAGTGAAGCACTGGGTTTGAAAACGCTCTTCTTTTTAAAAATTGACTTTAATAACTGCTGCAAAATCCGTATTTCACTTGGGTTACCCTAAAATAAAACACGCTTTCTGAGAGCAGCAGGTCATGTTAATCTGTGAAACACACATTTATTTGTGAGCCAGGGGGTCCTGACATACAGCCTCACAGGGAAAATACAGGGCAAAATAGCTCAGTTAAATGCTGACGTGTTCTACTCTCATGTCTGTTTTCCTACCGGAGGAAAGAAAGACTGGCACAGAGATTACAAATTGCAATTAATCTTTCTTTTTTCTTTTATTTAATAAAACACGGGCTAAGTCTGTGATTTTCTTAAAAGAAGGGCACTGTATCTTCTCTACTCTAGTTTTCAAAAAGGCTGTTAGAGGCGCATGCTTGACTTCTGATTTTTACAGACCGATTACTGTCCAATAATTGAATTACGTGTTTAAGGATCAGCAATCTCATGGTTTATTTTAACATAGATCAGATTAGATCAGTCTACCACTGGGCATATGAGTGAAAAATTTATGGCAAAGAGAAATGTCTGTGAATGGAGAAAAGGTTTTTAGTGGATTTCACATACCACATATTTAAGATATTTCTCGTTTTTTAGTGATTTTTGAAATGTTACCCAGTAGAGGGAAATGTGATTCTATGTGAACTTTAACTCATTTTGAAACCAGCACATTACTTGCTGGTTTTCCTCAGCCTTTCTATACTGCCTGTATTTTCACTAAAGCTTTTTTCCCAGTTTTGCATGCTGGTGTTACAGAGCTTTGTTGCAGCATCTCATGTCAGGGCGTGTATGGGGCATCCAGAGAATTAGAACATAGATGTTAAAGTGAAGAAAGGCAAAGCATCTCTATATAGCAAGTAGCTGCAAACTCTGATTGTCAGAGAGCTTGGAATGGGCCAGAAATATGCCTAGATTGAGGTGGAGTACAGCCGAATTTATGGAATATAAGTCCATCCATATGTGTCTTTTGAGACTGGTTTGGTGACGTCAAGCACAGAATCCTGCACTGACAAGTGCTGAATGTGTTGAAGGCAGAGTCTCTGCTCACCTGGAGCTTTCCTGTCATTTCTTCCATGTCATTTCCAATGGCCAGACACAGAGTACGAGGCTAGGTAAGCCTTTTATTTGAGCTAGTATGGCTCATTATCTTATTTTTATGAACCTGCCATCGCTTACTGTGGCCTGCTTCATAACACAGCAAGTGATTCAAGTGCACTTTGGCACATGCTGCTGTGAGCAATCCTTGTCATGTCGCTTTGGAAAGGCACTGAGACTTGGTTTAAAGGGCCAGGGTTGTAGAGGTTTTAATACTTCCCTCAATAACCGGGCTTAGGTGAACTTGTTACAAGTTTTGGTCTTTCTTCCATTCATGAAGTATATGTAGGTTTTCTGTGTAAAACCTACTCTGTTTCCCTCATCCAACTTCCTGACTGCTGATTTCAAAGGTAAAGGAGACAGTAAGCAAATTTGAGGGTTGCACATACTGCTGTCTTTTGTAAACAAACAAATCTTTCCTCTCTGCTAACCTTAATTTGTCATTTCTTGTATGTTGCTCAATGGTGAAATTTAAAAATCCAAACTGGAGCAGTGAACTTCTCAGTGAATGGTCAGGAGGATGTGGTTTTTTAGGAAATGCCCTATGTAGTACCATCCTGTTGGTTGACCTCTGAATAATTAACCTGCTCTAGCCTGCAATGCAGTTACTGGGCCAGGTTCATTTCTGCTGGCACAGGAAAGTCATGATTTCTCTGGGAGGGACATGGACAACTGTTTTGTTCCACTTGTGAGAAAGAAAGATGATGTTTTCAGTGGGGTAGACAGTTTTCATTCTGGTTTAGAAGCTTTGACTCGAGACAGTCTCCCCTCTGCTATTACTTGGGTTTTGCTGACTGCAGAGCAGTGTATTCACCGTGCCCTGCTGTGGCCTTTCCTGTGACACGCCTGCATGGGTCAGTGTGCTGTGCTTTGACCTGTCGCAGTGCAATCCTTGTGCAGCCCTCTGCTGTGGATAATTGGAGGAAGAAATTTCCTGGAACAGCACTTCTTGAGAGATAGGTGACCTGCAGAATGCCATCAAGAAGAAAATAAATTGCATTTAAACTTAAAGCTTGAGAAGGAAGTGTCACAAGGACTTAACAATCATCTGCTGGGATAAATGATTAGGAGCTGTGGTTTGTGTGTGTGAACAACTGCTTTTCATAGGTGGGGGATAGATGCAAAACAGTTAGGGAAGCCCCCTCTTGAAATGACATGAGCTTGGCCAAAGTTCCTGTTCAGGGCTTCAGGGTGCTGAACTTTCTTAATATATATACTTTTTAAAGTCTGATTTTCAGAGAACTGAGCACTGGCAGGATATTCATGTGTGTAGTGGTTTTGTGCTATAATGATTCATCCTGAAGGGAATGAAGGTGAACCTGGAAGTAGGTTTGATTTCACTGAAACTGAAAGAAACTGAAAACCTTTAATTCAGCTTTTTATAATGACTGTACATTACAAGCTCTAAAACATCAGCTGAAAGGAAAAAGCAAATATTGCTATTGGCAGAGAAATAATAGTTCAAGATGTTGAGTTTGAAGCAATTCTACCATAAAACTAGTAAATAAGAAGTGACAGGTTAAATCTTAATTGTTTCTCTGGGCACCAGGTTGAGGGCACTTTGTGCTGGGAAATGGAAACAAAGGCCTTGAGCTTCGTATTGCGTGTGAGTCAGTGCGGGGAGAGAGCCCATGTGGGGGGGGCTGTGACAGGCAGCGTGCCTGTCACAGCTTAGTCTGTATTAGCTGGAGTTTCCCAAGCACTGATGCAAAACACGGCACTAATGCAGCCAGAGGGAGATGCATGTGCAGCTCCAGAGGAGGGGCCAAGGCTTCCAGGATGTCAGTCCCACAGCACCAGTCACCCATCTGTGGGGAAACATCAGGGTTAAAGGCAAGAATGTTTAACTGCAGCATGGCTCTGTCTCCAGCCCAGCATCTGGCTAAGCAGGGAGTCCTGTCCACCGGTGTCCCAGCTTTGACAGAGCTCAGTAGTCAGTCTTCTCCTGGCTCCAGCCCCCTCCATCACTTCACTCCTGGCTGAGCCTCTAGGCAGTTCAAGGAGCCTAGGGAGTGCTTTCAAAGAGTGCAGAATAAATACTGATGTTGCTTTTCCGCTGACAGTTTGCGTTTCTAGTATTTCTTAAGTTTGATGTGCCTCCCTCTTCTTAAGTTTGGAGCTTCCCCACAGAGCAGCAATTCCAACCTCTGCATGGTCCTATATTTCAGAGATGGTTTTGATTGGCCTTTTAAACTTTCTTGATTTTTAAAAATTGTCACATCTGCAAAAGTAAAAAGGTCCAAGTATTGTAAAGCAGCTCCATTCTTAAGTGAAACGAATCAATTGCGGAATGCAGATCTTGAGTGACCTGAGGCTGGATGTGGCAGTGTGTCATGGGCACAGCAGGAGAAGCACAGGATGGCAATTGAGGGACTGGAATATCTCACTGGCCTGAGTGTCAGCACAAAACTATGGAAGAAATGTTAACATAGGTATGAAAAGCTAAAAAAGGAGGCTTCATTATCCAGTGAAAGTCAGTAGCAAGGAAAATCCAAGTGATTATGTGTTCACCCTGACAAATAATGTAAGTATTTATAAGACTTCAGGAAGCACCTCCTGACTTACAGAAACTAGACTGCAGCTCAGTAAGTGACAAGTTTGTCTTGTGGGAAGAAACTTCTCACGAAGTTCATAGAAAAATGAAAAATGGAAAAATGTTGTTATAAAACACTTCTTCATAGTCCATCTTTTATTATGAATACAGATTAAGGTCATAAATATTAAATTGGTACTACCTTTTAGAGAAGAGTTCTTGCAGAAGCTTCATATTGCCTTTAGACCAAGTAAAACCTCTCAACTTTTTAGAAGAAAAAAGAATTAGAGTGGTAAATCAGTCACTAAAGAATCTCTTATGTTTTGAATACTGTGTGAGTGATGTCTTCCATGTGATGGTCTTCTGGTCATCACTAATAATGAGGGAGATGGTTCATGTCTCCACTCCCCAGCACAGCTGATGTACTTTTTTTTCTCCTCAAGAAAATGCTAGAACTTTACTATTTGGGTTCTTCAGGTGAGAAGTGTACTGAAAACCAATTGTAAATATTTTAGTGGGCTTATCCCTTCTCATGGTGCTGCTTGATCAAGACGAACACATTGTGGCACTAAAAAAAAGGACAGGGGCTTTATAGTATTTGTTCAAGTTTTAATGTTAAATCAAAAGCATCTTCCTAGCTTTCGCACTTTCTGGTAAGACAGAATTTTGAAATCACAGTATTGTCCTCTGCCAAAAGCACATCAAAATGCAGCTCAAATCCATGGCAATATTATATAACATAAATAATGCCCTTAGTGTTTAAAGCTATTTAGCAATAAGGACATAGCAGTCTTTGTGGCACAGAAAGAGCAAGAAATGGCTTCAGCCAGTCCTGCTTCTTTAAAATGCAGACAAATAATGTCCTTTAAGTGTGAACTTTTATTTCACGGAGAGAACTTGCACACTTTCTGTTAAAGCTAATAAGGGAAGTGTTTCATTCCAACAATTTAATGCTAGCACCGTCATAGTCTTTCATTATTCTGGACTCACGGACCACTTTTGCAGAAAACAGCTTTAAAATATAGGGCAACATTAAAGGATTTTTAAATGAGGTGAAAATGCTCTTATTCTTCTTCTGAGCGAGTCCTTTATTTTAGTATCTATAAGAGAAGTTCTCTCTTCTCCAAATCCTTTCTCCGTAGGAGGAATCAGCAGGGACATTGTGACTTATTTGAAAGTTAAGAGGCTGAAAAGCTTTAGAGGACGCATTGTAATCCATTACAAAACATGTTCAGGACCTAGGCATAGATTTGGAGTTGTTGGTAGCTCTCCAGCTCATAGGAGAGAAGCATGAGATGATTAGATTACTCAGGAAGTGTTAATCCTGCAGCAACAAGGAAATCTGAAAAAAAAGAGAAATAAAAAAATCCTTGTGTTTACACCAGATTAACTAGTACAAAGAGGCAAGCATCTCCTTTCACGGTTGCTTTGAGATGTATAATCTCTATCCTTTTGGCTGTTCCGAAGTTCACATACGGAAAATGTTGTCGTTACAAATAAAAAACCTGTTTTAGTTGCAAAGCATTCTCACCTCATCAAGAAACCAGTGCTGTTAGCTTTCTGCTTTTATACAAAAAGCATTGATCAAACCCAGAAAAACATGGTGACACAGGGAAAAAGATGAGGAAGCAAGCTTGCAATGAATCACATCTTTTGTTTTCCCAAGCTGCCAGGTTAGCATTCATAACTGGTTGTCTAAACTCACACAGAGTGTCCAAAGATAGGTGACTCTCTCTTTCTTTTATCTTGTCACTCAGTCTGAATATTAGGAACTGGGTCTACTTGGCTTCCAAGATGACAAGTTTAGCATTTTGAGCTAGTGTAGCTGAGCTTACTTGGTAAGCATGCTGAGGAAGTTAGTAGGGATCTTCAAAGCCCTAAAACATTGTATTTGAGGACTCCCAGTGCTGTGAGTCCCCCATTGGTGATGGTGCTGTAATACTTTTTTGCGGACAGCTTGGAGAATGCTGCATTCACTGGGCGGAAGAGCATCCTTTCTGGTCAATACCTCCTGCTAAGCCAGTTCCAACCCAGTCGTGCAGTTTTATCCTTCATAATGATTGTGACTCTGTGCTATTGACTGAAATCTTACCCTGTCAGACTCTGTAGGAACTCAGTGGACAAAAGTGAGTAAAATTCAGCAAGGAGAAGATGTAGTATTCTGATGCGGTTTACATGAGAGCAAGTGCTTCCTGCCCACAAAGAAGGCAGGTTCTCAAAATGCCGAAGAATTGCAGGTTTGGGAGAGAAATGTTCCTCCATTCAGATTCATCACTGTGCCAGCAGCAAAGCAGCAGTCAATGGGTCAGGTCTTGAACAGGCATCATGACAGATGTCTTGGTGGCAGCATTATGGGAATTCAGAAACCTTGTACTTCACCAACAGACCAAGGCATCCTTCCCATTGCTTATGCTCAGGACACTTGTGTTTCATCAGAGTCATCTGTGCACCATGTGTAAGGACGTTTTCCAAAAAAAATAATCAAAAACGGATTTTTGCCCTTGTCACATGTTAGTGATATTTTTATAATGGTGAATATTGGAACTATTGGAACAGCCTCCTGGGATCCATAGTTAGGCTTGGGATATTACTGTGCAAATAGATCTTAAAGGGCTAATATTCTTACATATATGTAAACATCTCTCCTGCATCTACTTGCTGAGACAGAATGCAGAAAAATTAGATTTCTCTTCCGTTACGAGGTTTTTCTTCAGTTGTCTTCTGTAGAGCAGCTAATGTAACTTTAAGGGTTCACAGTTTGAATACGATAGGCTTCATTGATTTTTATTTTTAATTTCCCACTGCTACTGTTTGCTACTAAGCACTTTCCAGTGATGACAGACAAGTGGACTATATCATGATGTTCTGCTTTTCATGAAGTGGGTGTTCTTTTTTATCAGTATACTGAAACTTAAAATGTCTGGATTCAGACTGGAAACACGTAGTTGAACCCCCAGGCTCAGCATGTCTGTTTGTTTGTTACTGAATATCTCCTGAGATATGGTGCTGAGTAAGAACTACATTGCCAGTCTGTCAGTAGGTGACAAAACAAAAATTGTGCATTGTCACTTGCTTTGCACTTTACGAAGAAAAGTCCAGAGTCCCTGAAGGAAAATTTAAAGGTGACAGTGAGACTGTCATTCTACAATGTTTTTCACATGTGGCCCCAGGTTTAAAAAGTGGAGTTAAATCATCTAAGTATGTTCAAGTCTGGAAATGCTGAGAGTCCAGCACTCCTGTGGTAACATCATTTCTCTAGGGGTTCATATATTGACACTGGACACTGACATTACTTTTTGTTCTCCCAAATCTGCTGTTAAGAATAAATCAGCTTTAATTTATAGGTGGAACCTGGGATCCACCCCCAGTGACACCCTCAGTAGGAAACGTACAGGTCTGCGGTGGGTGACCCTGAAGTCACCTGAGGTTGTTGTTGCCTCGGTATATGGCACAGGTTCTCTCTATGCACTGCTGAAGGAACAGGTGAAGCAAGTTGCCACATGCCACACTGGAAAAAATACAGAGCATGGTGGTTATCTCGTGGCTTTATAAAGTATTTGAGCTCTGGGGACAAGTCTGTTAAGATGAATTATTGTTGTCAGCGATGCTTCCTGTGAAAAGTGAGAAACCAAGGCTCATTCTGCTTTGAAGTCCTCTGATTAGGCTTTGTCTACTCTAATGTTTTCCCCAAATAAAAGCAGTGATGTATTTGGATGTAAATGGAGGGGTTTTGTGGCACACTGATGGGCTTGTGTTCTTACATTATCTGTAAATCTATGTAAATGAAGGCTATTTTTAAGTTCTGTGCTGTTCCAAGGCTTGTATTTTTTGTATTTTCAAAAGGTTGTAGCGTGAGCATTATAATGTAAAAGGGGAGATCACGTCCTCTGATAGTACCAAAAGCAAATAAACCCTTGAGTAATGTGAAGAAGGTATTTACTTATGGCTTAACCTGTTGGGTTTTTCTTGCCTTAGTATACCAGACACTTGCAAAATACAAACAATAAAGAAGTATTCAGAAATTAATAGGTTTGTGATCTGAGGTCTAAAAGATTTTTTTTCCCCACATTCATTTGTTGTAGAATCATTCCAAATATGTAGGGTTTTTTTCTGTTTTAGGCTCCTAAGGACCCAGTCTCTGGATTGGTACTATAATAATGTCAAAAGCCGCTTTAAGTGTTTTGGAAGTGCTAAGGTCCTGAAGAACTTGTACAAGAAGCATAGACTGGAGAGTGGAGTTTGTCCTGATGCAATAGGTAAGAACAGCTGTGTTGATTTCTTTTAAGATTTATTCTTATTTACTTTAACACACAAGCTGAGACAATGGAAATCCTGAGATTATTTCAAGAGAGATTTTTTTAATGCAATTTTCTTTTTTGCAAAAAGAAATACCTCAGTGGAGAGAGAAAAGGATTAAGTGTCTAGAGAGCTGTTTAAGAATTCAAATGATGTTAATCTCAATTATGTCACTGATACTGAAGAACTGTCTATAAAGGAAATTGCAGTTTGTATTCTAGCTTGTGTCCCAAAATTTATCACAGTTCTGAGTAGTCAATGAATGAGAAAATAATTTTGCATTCAACATTTGACCGTAGGCATATTTCTGTGGTGTTCGAAGCAAAATTTGATTAACATGAAATACATTCAGTATCCAAGTTGACTGAAACTGAGATTTCCTTACTTAGAGTTTTGCATGCTTAGGGATCTGAAACTGGCCACATTTTATTTTTGTATCGATGTTTGTAAATAGGTAAAAGATACTGATAAAATGTTGGCATCAACCTTTTAAGTGAAGACATAATTCTCCCCTAACTATGCTGTTCTGATGCCCACCCCATAAGAAGAGTGATTGGAGATAGAAAATGGGTTTGAAGAAGTGGAGCTTGGTGTCGTACTGGGAACTTCAGCAAATTATTTAAAACACATCTAGCTGAATATTTACATTTCACTAGATTTATTGGACCAGATAATTTACTCTTGTAATTCTTTCAAAATTTGTACAGAGACTGTAATTTTTCTATAGTCCTTACTTTGTCTTTTCCTGAGAATACATAGGATGGTAAGTAGACTCTCTAGTCCTGAGTGGAAATTTTAGGTGTTTATTATGAAAATTGACGTAAAAGCTTCTAGGGAGAAGCAACCTATTCACTAAATTGTCGTTTATTAGTCTTTTTCCTTTTTCATTATCAAGTTCATATTTTTTGAGGAGATTCCGTAACAACTGAGAACAAATATGTATGAGGACAAGCAAATCTTGTTCCAGTAAGAGCAGAAGTGGGACAATGGAAGTAAAAAACTGTGGCAATGGATGCTTTCCTATGATGTATTGCTTTTGCTTAAACCATAGTCTCAGTGAATGGATGCTTGAATGGAAGTGTGAACCATGCAATGATGAGTTGCAGTGGCATGTGTGCTCTCGGTGAGACCTTTCTAAGGAAGGCCTTTGAGTCTAAATGTCATTTCTAACTTCCTTCTACTCTCCGTGTGACTGTTAGGCAAACCTTTTGTTCCCTTTGAAGATAAATACTAGTATACGTGTCTGGGTTTTGCCTTATTTATACAGCATTGCCCTTTAAAATGTAGAATCTATTTCTACCCCAAATGTCATAGTAAAGACAAATTCCCTGTATTTAACTTCTACCATGTAAGTTTTATGCCTAGTATCTTCTTCATCTCTTTTTTTCTGTAGTAATAGTTTTTTCCATTCAAAATGAATGAGAGGTCTTTGATATAAAAGCAATCATGTTTTGTACAAAAGCTGCTGCAGTCATGATTTATCCAACAGCAACAGCTAGGAGGAATTCTCCAGTTATCCCTCACTGTGTGCAGTGCCACCATATCTTGAGTGAATATTCTAATCTAATAATGCCTTTGTTGTTAATGAGTACTTCTTATAATAGCGCATGATTCTGTCTTTCTTTTTAGCAGAAGGAAGTTTGTATGAAGGAAGCTTTGAGAATGAAGGAAGCATTTGTGGCAGTGACTCTACATTCTACCAACAGACAGAAGGTATGCTGCTAAAAACTCGTTTGATTAAAAAGCAGTCCTTACACTTTGAATTACTGGACGAGTAGCTTAGGGTGCTGGTAAGTCTTGTCCACAGATCCAACAATATTTTGGCTGAACCATTCAGCAAGACACTAAAAGTCTTTTGCTTACCATGCTGTTATATCTTTCTTCAGCGTTACACCTATTACATGCGATTTCTGGTGTGATTTTCTTAATATTCAGATTTTGTTACTTCTTTCCTATTTCCTTTCCTAAGCTCATATATTTTTTTCATTCTCTTTCTAATATTTTGTTGTTCCTGCTTATAGGAACTTTACAAAATTCCTTTCAGTTATTCCCTTCAAACTATTTTGCTACAGTCTAAAATAAGCAACATAAAAAATACTAAATGTTTTATTGTATCTAAGATTTACATTTAAGAAGAAACTTAGAGATTGCAACAAATTTCACTGTCTAAAGTTTTTTATTTTACTGTGCATAATTATGGATTGAGGAAATAACTTTTTCATGAACAATTTAAGATTTGAATATGTGTCCAGAATATGAGTCTGAATTTTGGAGCTCATTATGCAAAATGTGCATATATAAAGAACATGGTGGTTTTATCTTATTCTTCATCTAGGACACAGCATGATGGATACCCTTGCTGTGGCCTTACGTGTTGCAGAGGAAGCAGTGGAAGAAGCTATTTCTAAGGCAGAGACCTACAGTGACAGCCTGGTAACACTTCCAAAAAAAAATGTGTCAATTTAAATAGGGCAATCATGTTTCTTTTAATATGGGTAGTGGTACAAACCAAGTAGATAAAACCATGAAGAAGTAGTGACTATCTCATGATATGTCTAAAGCGTTGGGCATGGGTTTTATGAACTGGTATCCAAGATGCACATTGCATTTCAGAAGGTGATATGCACTTTAAGTGCCTGTAATTTCTTCCCCCAGTGCCAGTAGGGCATATTACCCATTTCCCGATCTATACATTTTCTACGGGAAGGCTGTTTTTATGCGATTTTAGCAAATACAGATATCCATTTTCACACAGGACAAGCAGAATGAAGCTTGTTACTTGCAGGAGCACAAGGAGGACCTCATAGAAGAGCTGGCCACAACCATTGTGCAGAAGGTATGGCATGCTTTTTTTCCCTAGCTTGTTTAATAGCCAAATCACAATGTTTTACAGCTCAAACTCAGCTAATAACAAAAAGGATGACACCAATGTAGAAAATAAAGTAAATGAACTATGACAGTATAGGCTTCATCAGCTATGTCTGACAGAGATCAGTTTATGAGTAAGATCAATCCAGTGCCTAACCTGATGCCCTACATGCTCAGAGCTGAGAGGTGCCACTCCCTGAGGTTTGTGATGTCCTTTCTTGGATGGGAAGGCCCTTAGCTGGTATAATTTTACATCTGTATTTCGCTTCCCCACAGGCACAAAGTTTTCTAATGTCAAGAAGCGTGGCTCTTGACCATGTACATCACTTCCCAAAAGACATAAAGTTTGCCAGTGTGAAGAAGTGTGACTTCTGACTATACCCTCTACTGAACCCTGTATCTGCAACATGTTCAAAGAAAACATCAATCATTAACACATAATTCTCTTAATGATGCTGTGAGAGAGACACAAAAAATGACAGAAACCTTGATGTGTCTGATTTCTGTGGCTTTTCACGTAAAGCTCAGTCTTCTCCTTGCAAAGCTCTCGGTTGGCAGAATGAAAGGGCTAGTGGGAAAAAATACCCCTTGTCTGGACAATGATGAGCATGAACAGAGCACTGTTAAGCTCCTGTGATCAGTAAAGTAACCGCTCTGCTAAGTTAGTCTCCTTCCATGTGAAATAAGCTAGGTGCCACATCTTTGGATGGGCTGTGGCATTAAAGTGTATGGATCTTGCACCAGAAGAGGAACATGTTGTTTATAAGGCTAGCAAGAAAAGCCAGAAGAGCAGCAGCTCACTGGAAGATAATCTGCCTTCTTTTTTCATGGAGATGCTAGAATATCAATTCTGTTTATCAGGTCTTTCATAGTCCAGAGCCTATCTCAGCCAAGCTTGAATTGCTACTATTGTTGTCAAGAGCTGCCTAACAAGATCTTTTATGCAATAGTATAATGTTCTGTAGATATTTTATATTTGAGTTGTGGAAATGAAGTGTAGCAGGATATAATCTGTCAGTGTAGGGAGACCTGATCTCTCTCTCTCTCTTAAGATGGTGTAGATTTTAAAAACAAAAATAATGTCTAGAGACCTTAGACCTCATTATTTTCGCTAGAATGTGTCTACATGTCATGGGAGCCTTTGAAATTCCCCTCGTGTCTAGTATTTTATGTTTCTTGGCAAAAAGTCTTGTCTGAGAAAATACTTGACACTTAGATGCTGCTGAAGTGTTACTGTAGCAACAGGTTTCTAGGTTTATATTCTATGTAGGTATTCCTACAGGCAGTATTATATATTGTATCGATGCTTATGTGCTTGCAAGCAGTAGGACTTCAGCTGAGAAATCCTTGCATGAGCTACAGCAAGAGCAAAAGGAAAGTCAAATATTTTTCCTGGGGAGCTTGCCTTGAGACTGGGTTCATCTAGATCTTCTCCATATGGCTCAGACAGTATTTTCCGAGCAGCACCTTCCTGTCCCCTCCCACCCCATTTTTCCCCTACCCTGCAGATTATAAAGAAGCAGAAAAGCAAACCCGAGCAGGCCGAGGCCGACTTGGAATGGCCGCCCTCACGGAGCAGCGGCCTGGCATCCGTCGCCGTCTCGGATCAGAGCATGCTGACCTTCCCAGGGAGCCGCAGGGGGTCCTACACCTTGTGGGTGAGTGGCACAGCGCAGCTGTCCATGTTTTCTGGTGCACAAAAACAGAAGATTGCAGTCATGGATAAGTATACTTGCTGCCTGGAATGGTATGTAGAGACTTGCAGAGAACAAGCATTAATTTTATGTCTGGACACACTGTCACTCTGTTGCATGCTTTCCTAGCATCCCATGGGCCATGGAAGTACATCACAGACATTGTGTTGTTTTGGTGAGTGTGTTGGGGAGGACTAAGTTTGGGATATGAGCAGTCTCACTGTTTGATTTGAATGCTAACAGGACTCAATGCCTCAGTGTTTATTCCTCAGAACAGTTTTTCTGCTCGCTTCACTTTTACGTATGACTTTGCTGAGTGTTCTATTTTCTTTTGTATAAAGTTAGGTTTCTGTAATGTTTCTTTTTCACCTTAGCCATCTCACAGAAAACAGCCACCACCAGCAACAAGAAAGTAAACCCAGCTGCAGAACACCATTTATGTCTTACAGTAAAGAGTGTTTCCTCCTTCCACTTATTTCTCAGCACAATGTCTTTAGCTCTTGCTATAAAGCTGAGGAAAATCTGACAAGCTGCATTAGTAAAAGTTTTAAAAGAGCAGCAAGTAAAAAGAAATGAAAATAAGCTGTAGGCTTGAACAAGCACTTTGACAATCAGAGAGGAAAGACAGTGACAGATGAGTTAGTTCCAGTGCATTTAGACGCTGTGGTTTAAGCTGCTGCTCCCAAGTGTCCTGCTAGTGTGCCAGTAACCGCCTCTCCCCTGCTAAGCAGAACCACCAGAACTGAACGTGGGCTATGTCCTAGTTCTCAGCTAAGTTTGCTCACTTACACTCCCAGTGAGAACAGATTTATGCCAGAATATTGACTGTGGGCCAGAATTGCTGAGATACAGACTCGCATGCTAGTCCTCTACCTATTTGCAAAATGAAGCGGTACTGCCTGTAATGTGCTGCTGTTAATAAGTGATCAGAAGTCAGGGTGAGCATGATTTAAGTGCTTTGCTCTGTCGCTCCTAGGCAAGTTGCTTGTGGATTATAAATGCCAGGAGAGAGAGAGTTAATTTTGTGTCTGACTCAAATTAGGTTTTTTTCTGAAGTTTAAGGACAGGACTCAGATGAAAATGCTGTTCAAATCCTCAGTCATTATACCAGAAGCCTGTTCTGCATTTGGAGAGTTAAGCTTGAACTCAATGCCTTTTGAAATTCTCTTTTGAAGTAACAATTTAATCCTGATTTTTTCGCCAGAGGGAGGCTCATTGGTTTGAGTAATAGTAGACTTTGTGAAAAACACTGGAGAAGCAGAAATGTCACACTAAGGTGTGAACAACTTCAAAACCTCTGTAGCCATCAATCAGTACTAGAGATCCAGATGTGTGCAGTATTTTATAAGGACTCTCTACCTCTGTACAGGGTCTTTTGCCACATTTGTCACCATTTGCTCCAGTTGTCTTCCCACAGTGCTTTAAGGAACACGAATGAATTTGGCCATCTGCTATGCATTGTTTCATATCTCCCATAAACTCAGTTTCTGCGTTTTGCCTTGCTAGGGTTGTGTTATTGTATTCTTTTCTCCTTTGAAGTGTGTATGTGTTTATTTTTGCTTTGCTTTGAATAGAGGAGAATTTCATTAGTATGACCAGACACCCTTGTAAAGGAAGTATAGCTCCAGTCATTCCCATAGCTAAGATAGCTGTAGTTTATGTTAGGCTATTAGATAGCAGAATTAAAGTCACAGAACCTGTGCCTGCTGGAAAGTCTACTGAAAGGCAATTTGTGCAGAGCAAATGCAGAGCACTTACAGCCTGCTTGATTCTCCTCAACAGTGCTGAAACAACTCAAATTCCTCTTCCTGAGCTTGCTTTCCATTCCACTTTGTTTTCATTTAGCTACAAATGGGAAGCATGCATTTGTCAGTAAATTTGCAGGACTAAACCACATTCTCTTCTGTATATCATGTGAGAAAGTTATCTTTTCTGCCAAAAGAATTGCAATTTTTTTTTTCTTTTTAAAACAAAACTTAGCTTCTACAGAAGCTGGCAGAGAGGCTTTATGCCTATTCCAGGCAAAACTCCTTACTGCCTCCCGGGAACTCTGGAGTCCAAGTCCGTAACAGCAAATCTTCCTGGATTCCACTACAATAAGTTAAGTTCTCTTAGTTCCTAACTGATGACGTTATGTTGACAGAAAAACCCAAACTCTTGGTTTGTGTATGTACATCCTAACATTGAGCTGTGTGTGATGGCTTAGTTTGGGCAGAGATCTGCCTGTAATGATAAAAACCTTTACACGCCACAGCTAACAAGGGGTCTGCTGCAACGGATTTGTTAGCACAGGTGTTCCTACTGTAGCCAAGGTTTTTGTAGACAGACACAGTGGCCACAACAGTCCCAAGGGAAGGGAGAAGGAAAACAAGTTTTCATTTTTTTCTATCAAAGCTATCCAAGGACACTATTACTGTGGCAGAGTTATGTATGTGAAGCTGTTTCCCAATAAGGGTTATTTAACTAGAACTTTCCGTGTTCAAGTATTTCTTTGGTATCAGGCTAACAAATCAGCAGAAGCAGGGTAGATTAAATAAAAGGAAAGAAGTAACGTGATTAACAGAAAGACAGATATACGGGGGAAAGGGAGATAAGGATAGCAAACCTTAAGGCAGTCAGAATTGCGTAATTTAAAACTGAAAATTTATCTTAGAGCAAATATTTTTATTTGTGTTCTGTGCACAAGATAATACATGTGCTTTTGCTAGCACAATGAAACTAGTAATATATAACACAGGGCAGTCGCATGCTCTAACACTGGCCTTTAGAAACCCATGTTTATTATTGCATTGCATTTTATTGCCAAAGTTACTTGCTTAGAGTGTCAGGGCATGCTGTAATAATCCCAGATACGACCTTGTGGTTTCACCTGCCAAGCAATTTTCCTTTTTATCACAGCTATTTGCATGCAGCTCATCCATATCAGCCAGAAATTTCCAGTGGTCTCTGGAAGCCTGCATTACCTCCCTGCTTTGAAAAAGTAATTAAATAAGTTAAACTTCCCCACTTCCCCCTCCCTAGTGTTGATTGCTTAACTGCAGTACTGGGATGTGCTAGTAGCTATAGACATTGTCTTCTCCTTTTTTTTTCTCTTAGATTTCTTTGAGATCCCTTGCCCAAGCTAAAAATAGTGAAACAGGGCTGAATATTTTATTTCCTCATCTCGTAAAAAGAGATGGATGGCACCATCTGTTTCTCATTACCAGTAAGCAAAGGCTGTGCAGTGTTGGGATAGGAGGAGTACAGAGCAATGGGTGGATGTTTCTCTGCTCTCTCAGTCCAGTTTGCCTGCCATACATCACTGCCAGCCAGGGAGCAAACGACCAGTTGGCATATTTTATCCCATTTAAACACTGATGGAGTGAAAGCACCCTGGTGTGTTTTAAGTGCTGTATTAGTGGTCTTTATTTTACAGCATAAAGATTGCATATACAAACAGAAGCTCATCCATAATTTATAGTGTATGAAACAGCTAGGGATATAGGGAAAAGGAGGATTTCATTAAATACACATTACGATGCACCTCAGGGGAAGCAGAAGTATACTGGTTAAGCTAATTATAAGGTCCACAGTGTACTGACAGTTATTTATTTTTTCTTTTTTTTTTTTCTCCTTTTGATTTGTTTTAAAGAGAAGGAAGATTCCACAAGCCTGAGGTCTAACACTGCTTTGGAAATCCCCAGAGGTTTTGCAGGTGCTCTGTACCTTTTTAGGTTTGTCTCAAACAAGTGCTTGAAGAAAGCCTTTTTGAGGAGGAATCCTGTTTAGCAGTCATGCAGCACAGTGAGAGAGCGATTTCAGATGAGGGAGACATAGCACTGCAGGAAGCTGATACCAGCTGACATCAGTTCCTACCTGCCAATGACTGCATCAGAAACATCGTATTTATGTCTAATTAGTACATGTGTCATGTCAGAGGGAAGATGGAGCTTTTAATTTTTATACGACAGGCGTCAGAAGGTTGCATGGCATGTGTTGCTTCTGATGAGGCAGGTGTGCATTCATCCAGAAGCCCATCAGCTGGATCCGGATGAGTTATTTGCTGTATTGTTTCCTTTGAAAGAAGCCAACTGCAGCACCATCTTCTTTGCACAGAATGGGAGAGAACAGTACATTTTGAGATGGAAAAGCACTTGGTGCTCTAAAAATAATGTGTCTTTTTCATTAATATTCATTATTTGAAGATCCAACTTTCCCTAAGTACTTTCCAGGTTACAGATAATACTGGCATCTGCTGACTCCACAGGTGACACTCTAACATTGTAATCTCACTGCAAAAGTGATCTGGATTTCAGATTAAGAAGGTTCTGTCCATGGTAATCTGGTTGATTTCCCTCCTTCCACTGCTGCAGAAGGATAGGATACAACTAGTCTGTGATTCTGACTCAGCAAATAGTGCCAGTTTTTAAGGCTCAGGTCGCTAGATAATCAGTGCAAGGCTAAACACTGTCCTTATCAAGTTGTTTGTATAGCTTGAGTTTGTACTTCTTGAGAGTATCTCTAGCATAAGATTACTGATTTTTGGTTTCACAGTACTATCCATGCACTTGACAAACTTCCAAGAAGAGAGTTTTGGATGCTAGGTACATGATCGAGCCCATGCAGGCCTACATTCAACCGCATTGCACTTACTGTCAGCAAGCCAAGATAGGTTTTAAGGCATGAAAGAGAGTAGGAGAGAGGACAGAGAAGGGTGATCATTATACAATGTTGTTTTCCAAATAATTAAGGTCATACATTGTTCTTGCGGCTTTATTTTGTTTTAAAGATGCTATCGTAATACATTCCTGGGCATCCCAGAATTTTCAGGTCTCACTTAAAAGCTGTGATGCTCAGAGCTAGGCTGCCTGACAAACCTCACTTTATTTTTAGATTAAACCAGGGTGTATATTGCCAGAGGAAGAAGTAAATAAACACAGAACACTTAAGGCTTCCTCTGGTGTTTGAGTAGGAGATACAATGATTCTCTCTGATGGATGAGTGCTGTGCTGAGCACAGCTTTGTAGATGAGGGTCAAAACAGGACATGAAAGGTTGCGCAGGGAACTGAGACACCTAGAGATGGTTAAAAAAAGAATAGTTGAGTTGTGTTTAGTGAAGAGTATTCACTTGAAAAAAATGTTGTGTTTATGTGTAAGGCTGCAATTAGACCTGAGACACTGGTGCCAACTCACCTCCTCCCCCTACCCTCTTAGACACAAGCACTCTTCCAGAGGGGTGTGCTAGCAGCAAAGTAAAATCCTGCTGTCCTACACCAGAACCAGGGATCTGGCTTTTGCTGTTGCTCAGCTTTCTCTTCTGCAAGTAAAATGGCAATACTGTCATCACAGGATACTAACTGAGCTCTCAGTGTCTTCAATCTGGGAAGCATCTTCCCTCTTTGTTCTTATTTTCGTTTGTTCAGGTTTTTTCAGGAGGTGTCATACGATAGAGTGTGGTAGGAGGGAAAAAGAATGGGCTATGGGTCAACATGTGAGGAGCAGTAATGGCTAAATGCACAATGGTACCTTTTAAAGGCACTGCTTGGATTACATTTGCATTGGTATATCTAGCCTCTATTCCACAAACTTCAATAGACTTGTTCACATAAGTTCATTACATCGCTCAAACTATGATATTTTATGCTCCTAGCACTTTCCTAAATTGTTAACCCCATAAGTACAATAAAAGGATGTTTATACTCATATTATGGAATAAATATGAAATACCCGTTATTACTAGCTTACAAATTCCTTGCAAACAAAGCAGTAGCGCTTTCACATGTAGGGCCAGCTTTTTCTTCCTTTTTTTTACACTATAGGTGATGGTGTAGAGCTACTGGCATGCCCACCAGGAATGGGTTTGTTGAGAAATAATCTCCTGTCTCTCTCCCTTACAACCCTTGTCCCATCTGCATAATCAAGGTCAGCTAATCCAAACTGAACCAAAATAAATGTGCACCCAAATGTGGCTCTACCACACAGCTGTGCAATTCATCCTGCTGATAGACCAATTCCTGATTAGTTAATCATTATTTTTGCAGTCTTTTTAAAGGAACAGTGCATTTAAGGGAATCAGATGTCTAAGAGACCAGTAGAAGGATGGAAACAATCCAGTGCAGCCAGGATATGTCTGTGCCACCAGCAAACAAAAAGCCGGCTTGGGCAGACCCTAGAAAGACATATGTTCTAAGGCTTTTGCAGGAGAGGGACCGGTCATCTTTGCTTTATCCTGGCCTGCTGTTCAAGGGTTTGCCCTGATGGCTGGGATATCCACCAGGGGTGGTTAGGAGGGAATTTTCTTTCAACTGAGTGTGAAAATCTTCTATTCACCTGCCTGTTCTTGCCCTTTTTCAGAAGGTTGTTAACAGATCCTTTGCCACATACAAGATTAACTAAGGAACAGATGCTTGAAACCCTTGGTATTTCACTCCCACTGCTAGATGTCTGGACTGCATACATTTGAGCAGAGCGCAAATCACTTCCAGGATAAATAGGCTGTGGCAGAGTGGCACCATTTGCAAGCTCATACTGTCTCCTTCCTGGTGTGGGAGTTCTCTTACCAAAGGATGCATAAGCTGTTGGTGCCTAGGGACTGCTGCTGTATTTGCTACCAGACCGCCTGGTTCCGTCTGCGCATTGATTATATTCACAGAGCACAGCTGAGAAGGGGATTTGCTGCACCACTGTCAGGCATAGCTGCAGAATTTGCAAGGGGGGAGAGGGGGTCGATAAGGTTGCATTTAAGTCATCTAAGTTTATGTACCAGTTCTAGGTTGATTCCCTGAATAAACAAAATAGTCCACAAAGCCCAGCTTCACGGCTGCCACTCAGGTCAGAGCTTGCAAGGCACAGGATTCTGCTGCCCAAATCCAGAGGTACCTGCCCTCAGCATGGGTGTTGAGGTCCCTGTGCCTCCAACGGCTCCTACGGTGCTGACCCTACAGCTGCCTTGTGGCACCCGGGGTTCTCAGTCCCTCCTGAACCTGGGAGAGTGCTTGATCTATTCCAAATAACTGCAGAACAAATTACTGTTTTACGAGTTATACCAGACTGAAGCATGATGTAAGAGTGGAAACAGGGTGAAATAGGAGGGATGTGAGTGAGGGAGAAAACATGCGTGATCCAGAGTATCTTTTCTAAAGTCCCATCAGATGCTTTTGGGACCTATTTTGAATTACCATTTTGGCTTTTCTTTAGGAGAAAGAGGAATTACCCATACTTTTTCATCTTTTGGTGCAAAATCTTCACGTTGTCTCTCTAAACAATATATATACATGTAAGGAAGTTGTTCAAGGTAAAGAATCTACATTAGATGATCAACATTAGACTCAATATTCATTATTGTGGTTGAAAGTTGTTCTTTCTTTTGGTTATTTGTTTTGTTTTTATTTATTCAGTGTTCAGAAGAGTGAACTTGTAAATTGTTATTGATAGAAGATGGAATATTTATGTTTATTAAGTAATAGAAGATGGGATTACTTTTTATTCACTCCTTCCTTCTTTAATCTTCAGAAACCACTTTGCTTCTTTTTTATTTTTTGTATTGAAAGCCATCAATGAATTAGATGATTCCTTTTCGTTCTAGTTCAGTAAAAAATGAAGGCTGAGTTCTCTCCACCCAGACATCATAAACTATGCAACAGAAATGCCTGAAGAGGGATTTAAAAAAAAGGATAATAATGTGTCTGGAATTGAAACAAACGTCTCATCACGACAAGGTGTCACTAGGCAGGATTTGGTGAGGAACTCATCTAGCTCAAGTGTTTGGAAATGCCTGCCAATACCCCAACTATATTTTGTGAGCCGTGCTGCACTGCCCGGCACTCCAGCATGCAGCAGCTGCCTCTGTGGGGTGTGTGCAGAGGACAGCAAATGATCCGCAGGGCTGCAGTGCCATCTGCTGATGCACCAATTTCCTGCAGAAACCAGCAGTGTCCAACTGCAAACTTACAGGGCAGCCTTGTCATTTATAACACATAAATACACCTAGAATAGCACTTGGCAAATGGGTTGGGGGTTTTGTTCACTGAGGAAGCAGAATTTCTGGTTAGGAAATACGCCAGGTATCTTTAGCTCGTTTCTTGACATCTTAGGTCTTTATAAATCAAAACCAAAGTTCCTACGTTCCTGCCTTCTTTTGAAAATTGTATCTAGGCTCCTGTATTTCTTTGGATACTTTTGGTTCTTCTGCCCTGAGATCTTGCTGCAGTCCAAGCATGTAGACAATCAATAAAGCTTGAGGGACGTGTGGTTTCTTCATCTGGTCAATAAAAATCCCTTGTTCCAAAGTAAACCAATCCAAGAGCCTATCAGGGCAGCTGGTCTTGCCTCCAGTACTTCCATGCGTCCATTCACGGGGAAACCACATGGAGCATCAGTCCCCAGGCAGGCTTCTCAATCCTGTTCCTTTATTTTCAGTGTTTTGCTTCCCATACAAATGTCCCCAAGGGAAAGATGTCCCCTGTGGATCTACATATGGGCTGTTACCTCTGTGAAGAAGGGAGGCACTGATGCAGCGCAGTAATGTGTGCTTCTGCTGCCTGCACAGGTCAGTGCAGTAGTGAAATCAGCCCACAGGGAAGTAGGATGTAGCCCATGCTGCAGCTGTAGGGCTGTGGAGTTAGTGGTGCTGGCTGAGTTTAAGTGGATGCAGATGTGCCAGCCAAGATTAGGGCTCTTGCTGTGTAACCTCACACCAAATAACTAACTTTCTAGTTTGCTCTTTATTTGCAAAAACAACAAAAGGAGGTCTTGGGGTCATTTGTATTTCAGGTAGAGTCATGAGTCAGGCTGCTAATTGATTGGATATAAACTTGTAGACAGACATTTGCTTTTGTGCTCTGAAAAATACAGTCAATTTAGACTGGTTTGTTCTCATGCCAGGATATGCTTCTTTCCTGTTCCTACACCAAGCTTGGCTGTTGACTCTCCTTTTTTGTGTTCAATCAGTGCTACCAGTGATTTGAACTGCTCAGGGATGAATGTTTATGCTTTCTTTCCACCCCTGCTTGTCTGAGTAAAATTCTACTATCTGTCCCTCCGTCCCTATCTAAAACTAACTTTCAAAACAAGAAATAAGCTAATTCTCTACTTTTATTTATTCTTCTGAATTGGATTTTATTAGAACATTGGCACTACTTGATCATTTCAGTCTCTCCAGATACAAGAAGTACAGAGAATTGCAAACGTAGTAGTGAAGAGTGCAAGTTCAACAGCGTCTTCCTTTTTCAGGATCTAAATGCAGGAGTGCAGCCAAGCTATTTTATCATGCCATTACTTTTCTCTCCCTGAGCCTTCTGTGACATTGAACCATCCTCAGTGACAAAACGTGGTACTTCTAGCAGAGCAGTCCAAGACAGATTTTTGTCAAAAATTCACACGAAGTGTAGAAAAATAATGAGGATGACCTCAAGCCAAGCTTTGGAGGCACCAAAAGCTTTACCCCTTGCTGTATTTCAACCAGATTTCCTGGGAGTTAGCGGTAGTTCCTGCGTAATACCAGTTTCCTGCTCCACAGAGACCTTGCAGAAACTCTGGAGAGCAGTTTCCCTCTGATCTGACCCAAAAGTTTTACCACACAATTTTAAAACAGTCAGCTTTTTGCTAGATAAGCTTGTTTGGTTGAGCTTATTTCAGATCCTAGGCTACTGCACCACGTGGGACTGCGTCCACTTTCTTTTCTGTGCTTCCTTGTTTTTCAGCCCTTTTCATCCTTCAGGCTGTTCATCTTCTTCTTTTTAAATCCTTCAAGCTGTTGTGTCTCTCCTAGTCCTTCTGAAAGCTTTATCTGCCCTATGGTGCCGATGCACCTGAGCTGGCTTTAAATTGCTCGGGCACTGCTGGCCACAGCTTTGCTGCCAAAGCATCAGCCTGGGGGCAGGAGTGCCTGGCTCCTTCAGGAGGTTTCGCAGCCCATGCCAAGCTCTGCATTGTCAGGGTTAAGCTGCTGGCAGGTCTTAGGTGAGTTGAGAGCAAAGACCAGATGCTGCGATCACTGTGATGGCATCACTTTACTGTGATGTTTGTGAAATGGTGAGTAGGCACACAAGAAGCTGCCATTTAAACAAAACAGGAAAGCTGTCAAACATACAGATTTTACGTAACAAGAAAGGCGTGTTACTCTCATTGTCAGAGTCCAGGTTATAATTTTACAGACTGCTTAAGTTCTTCCTGATATTTTTCTTCTTAAAGATCCAGGTCTTTGAGTAATAAGGGAAAGTAGATACTACTGATGGAACTGTAGGCTATTCCTTCTTCTGGGATGAGCGTCTCTTATCTCTCGTTTTTGCTATTTGTACGTGGAAAAAGAATGTGCCCTGAGAGAATATTCATGGTACTGTGAAAACAGTGACAGCCACAACAACTTGCTGCTTCCAGTATATAACAACTTTACCACAAAGATTTCAAAAGGTATGTCAGACGCTGGACCTAATTTACTGAAAGCATGGCAAGTTTGGTAGTTCTAGCTTTACAATGAAGTGAAGTGAACCACAGCACAGTTAAAACTCGTCACAGTTCAGGTGGCAAATTTGTGGCAGAACTGTTTATACTGTCCACATATCCTGCCAGGATGAAATCAAAGTTCATGAGCAAATTTCCTGTAGTGAAACAATTATGTACCTGTATGCATTGCATTAAATTATTTTATTTTGTTACTTTTTCAGGGTTAAGAAGGATTCAGATGATCTTGATCAGTGAAAGATTTAGTTCAAGGTTTGGAACAGACTAAATATACACTTGAATATAGCTGGCTTGTAAAAGTGGTGCACCTGAAAGATTCCCTGTAGTAAAATTACTTTAAGCTATTGTGAATAGTTTATATCACTAAATTTAAAAGGAAACACTCCAGTGCACCATATTAGGACCTGTGTCTTTATATGGACAAGATTAACAAAGTTTTGCAGTCATTGTAGTTACAGAAAATATTTGATTCTAGGGCAATAGTTCTGGCTTTTCTTCATGAATTCAGAAGCCAAACTAAACCCTTGTGCTTAATGTGTTTCCTTTTACTGCTGAGCCAAGGATACAGGAAGATTTGCAGTTAATTAAATCTCCTGGCATAGTACATGGGTCCCACAGAGGAGCATTTCAGATGAGAGGAGGTGCAGCCAGAAGGCGGTATAAGTGTGGCTTTTGAGCCAGCAGGGCACCCAGCAGTGCTTATGCTGTCCTGGGAATTGAAGGGACTTGAAAATAGCTGAAAGTCAAGTTCTGCTTTACCTCACCTGCACCAGTGCAAAGCAGACCTCTGACACAGGCAAAGACTGGCCCTTTTGAGAGTAAAAGATACAGTTAATTATTTGTAATTTGAACATCAGTAAAAATGTACAAGGATTTGAGAGTGCCAACTTGGCCTATGCAAAGCAGCTGAGGCACTTGAAAACCTGGCGAATACAGTCTTCTACTGACTCTGCTGGGAAGGCAACCTGACTCAAGCTCTGTAGCCTTGTTTCTAGAACTATGTATGTGATTTGATATGCAAGTGTGAGTTCTATTGAAATCAGCTGGACACTGCCAGCTTTCACAGCTTTCTAAAACGGGCCAGATTTAAATGTGTCTTCTGTAACTGACTGACTTCTCTGTGCCTAGGTCAAAACTAAAATGTCTGATCTGTTTATGTGGAACCAAAGGAAAGTTTCTTCTCCTCAGTAGAAGTCAGGGCTGATTAACAATCACAACAGTATTTTTACCTTATTTTGCCTTGAAATGTGACCCTCCTAGAACTAAATAGATGTGCAATTGTAGGCTATGTTGAGTTCATTAGTAAGACTGCATAAAACTGCTCAGCATATTGGGTGTTATGTATGTATGTCCTAGCAAACAGAATTCTGCATTAAAATCAGTTGAGTTGCGTATCTATTTCTGGGGAACAGGCTGTTTGTTTGCTTTTTTAAAAATTTTTAACTTCTGCAAATTGTTACAGCAGATGGCCTGTTGAGCCAACAATAGATCACCATGTCTCACCACAATGGGATCCCTTTCTGGCTAACTTGAGTCAAAGCAGTTAGATATCAGTCCTCACCAAGCACATTCCCAACAACTTCACCTTAATTATTTCTCTCCATCTGGTCCATGGTAGTATAAACAATTTCCTGCTACTTTGCATAGCATCAGAAATGCACATAAATAAGCAATCTAATGCTGAAACAATTCTTTTGAATACATTAAATCCCATTTTTGATGTTAGCAGATCCCACACTTCCATGAGTAACTGAATACTAATTATGGTAAAGAGTTGGATAATTAACTACGTCTATTTTTAAATTACACTCTTTGATTTTTAATCCCACAGAGGTCTCAGTCTGCATTCTCCCTGGCTAGTGAAGATATGGCCAGTAAAGGGCAAGACCTTGCATCATCTGTGACCGAGGCTCTTCGGAGGCAGCAAAAGGGACAGTCCAGGAAGCAGAAGGAACGCAAGCTCTCTGCATTGCCCAGCTGGAAGAGTGTAGACAGGCTAAATGAAACAAGTAAATATTTCTAGTACGAATAAGATTCTTTTTTTGGTTCTCACTCACATGGAATAAATACGACTTAAAGCAAGGACCTTCTCGAGGGCATTTCCGCTGACCTCTGTGCTTTCAGAGGTCACATGTAAAATGTATATTTGATGTTGCTGTGTCACAATTTCATTGGGCTATGTCATTGCTTATCTTAACCTTCTTTTAAAAAAAAATTATTCAAAATTTGGGTCTTTGTGAAGTTGATTTTGGACTGTTACAAAGTTTAGGCAACTAGTTTGGATATATTTCAGAGCTTCTAAGATGCAAGAGCCCAAGGGCCCTTCTTTGCCGATGGTAATCTGTCCTCCAGTTGAAGGAGTTTGCAGCTGCCCGTTGTATCCCTTCTGTGGCACAGGGTGACTTTTCATGAGGTTACATGGTGAGCCAGTCACTGAAATAATTCACATTTAGAACCCCTCCTTGCAACTTTATTTTCAACCCTGATGAATTCGCAAATGCAGTGTTCTGTGCAGCCCTACTCACTGGTGCTTCCAGACTAGTTTGAGGAAGCTGTATGAATAGGAACTTCACAGAGCAGCAGCTTCCCTCGATTTATCTCTGCCATCATGCATTATGTATGGATGTAAATATGGATGATGGATGGTGAGCAGCTTCCTAAGTCAGCTCCATTCCTGAATCATCACCCTGGGATAGAATGCAATTCCCTGCTTACTTCTAGATGACATAAAGACAGGTTTTCACTGAAGAAGATAGCAATGTAAATAAGTACCTGAAGGGAGGGTGTCAGAGGATGGAGCCAGGCTCTGCTCGGTGGTGCCAAGGAATAGGACAAGAGACAACAGGCAGAAACTCATGCACAGGAAGTTCCACCTGGATATGAGAAAGAACTTCTTCACTATGCAGGTGACCAAGCGCTGGAACAGGTTGCCCAGAGATGCTGTGAAGTCCCATTCACTGAAGATATTCAAGAACCTGGATGCAGTCCGTGTGCAGGTTGGTTGGACCAGCTGACCCACTGCGGTCCCTTCCAACCTAACCCTTTCTGTGCTTCTGCAATTGTGGCTCCTGCTCTTGGGGTGGTCCTATTTCCATTGCCTCTCTTGTTCTGGCTGAAGCATTTGTGAGGCCACGAGAGTGTAGCACCAGGCAACTCCCTCACCAAAGAGTTGGTTAGTTTTTACCCCTACAGCTGCAGAAGCGGAAGAGCTGAACTCGTTGCAGCAGCATTCCCTAGCTCCAAGTGTTGTCATCCCATGATAGAATCTGCTTGTTCTTGTGTCTTCTCTTGTAGCAGCTCTAGAACCCATCTGACCCCTGTAGCACATTGGTTCATGAAGCTGTACAAGCAGAAAACTTCTCTTTTGTGGGGTGAGTTCACTGGTGCTGTAACTCCCACAGCTGCCTCACTAGGCGCTGGCAAGCAGAAGCAGTCAAAATGTGTTTGGGTTTGGTGGGGACCAGGGATCGGGGCTGCCCATCCGTTCAATTTGTTTATGTGTACTGCCAGTTGATAACTGGGGAGACTGAAATTTAGGCAATTTCAATACTTCTCCTCCCCCCCAGAAGAAAATAATATTAAAGTAGTACTAAAATCTGATTTAACCAAGTATGCATTACTGTGTGAATTTTTTAATCAACCCACTGTCAGAAGTGTTTTTCTCCTGGGCATTTTAGTGGAAGGCCTATTTTCAGTAAAGCAGTTAATTTGGTGCCTAAATTTAAGAACCCACTTGAATCCCATTGCATTCAACTGTTGAGCAATTTAGTATTTAACAGTTGTTTAACCATTGCAGAACAACAAATTGACCCAGTTTCTTTTTGGGTGCTCTACTCAGAGGATTTGTTCTGCTTCTTTCATGTAAAAACCACATTTGTGCTGAAATTGTGGTGCCTATTGAGCTAATAGTACATAGCTGATTGTGCTAATATCTGCAAACATGGTCTCACCTATGCAGTAATAAACAGCTTTGTATTATGATACAGAAAACAAGAGAAATCTCTACCAAGAGTTTGGTGTAGTAATATCAATGGGCTTTTTAGGCACGTAGCCAAAAAGTAGTTCACAATTCATTTTGGTTACAGTTCGTACTGGTTTAAATGGTGACTTAAGAGCCAAATTATGATTATTATATGTCCTTTTTTCCTCCTTTATCAATAGTCTTACAATGACACTTCTTAAATCTTTTTTTCCTTTTCACGTGGATGAATTATAGCTTATGCCCAAAGAATTGTGTACAAAATCCATTCTTTCAAGTAAGTGACTTTGTTTTGAAAAATCAGGAAGGGGAGCACTTGAGATTGTAGAAGCTGGGATAAAAACCGAGTCAGCTTTCTGAATATAGAATTCTCAGTGGCTTTCTACCCTGTTTGCCCTCTCAGATGTAATCAACTACTATCCTGTCCTTTCTTCATTTAACTGAGGTTGTTTGACTGATTCTCATATGGTGTTGTTAAACAGAATAAGGAGATATGGTTTGGGGTAGAAAAAAAGTTTGTGGCTCCCCATTACATTTGTGTAATGTGGTGCAGCTGAATTCAATTCCTGTTGGAGATTTATATCCTGCAGAGCTGTTGGCTCTGAAGGAATGATGTTTTAAGGAAAGTTCTTTCTCTCAAGAGAACTCTATACTTAGATTAGTGAATATAGTTGGGAAAAGTGAACAAGCAGAAGTTTCCTATGCTTGATAGTTTGTTTGGGTTTTTTTCTCCAAAATCAGGGGTTACGATAACAAATTATTAGTTCTCCTTACACACCTGACTTCGGTTATATCCTTGGTTGGTCACTGCTACGAGAGAATTAGTATTATTTTGATTTCCTTTTAAGCAGGAATAAGAATTGTATTTTCTCAAGTTCTCTGAATTGACTTAAAACTTAGTAAGTGAAAACAAGCCAAAAGGATTCAAATGAGTAAGAAATGCAAAAGTTGTCATAAAACTCCCTTAGCTCCTAAGTTCAATTATCATGTAATTTTTGTTTTGTTTTTTGTGGGGGTGTTTTGGTGATGGTAGTGCACTTCAGACCTTTTTTTAAACTTAAGCACACCTTACTGCATACTAATATTCTTTATGAACAGTTCCAGGGAAAAAGTAATCTTCCTGTCATCCAAGTATTTCCAACCATCTAATGCAAAATGCCTAATTATATTCTACAACAGACCCACATATTAGTGTCCATTTGAAAATAGTGATGTTCTGCTTACATTTTGAGAAAACTAATGGTTTATATTAAGTATTTCTATAGGTTTCTGAAAATAACAAAATTGAACCCATGGAAGGAATCCATAAATCTGAAAAGTTCATTCAGTAGGCTGGATTACTGTGTAAATCCATGGGATTATATATTTATTGAAGTGCTGCAGAAGGAAGAGTCATCACACATCCGTATTTCCCATGAGGGGAACTTTCAGTTTTGATTGGAAATTAAATCTAAATTTAGAAGAAATGCAGTTCTCAGAGTTATGAGAGTTACACAGCACTTTCTGACCATATTTGTGACTTTTTTTGGTTTTTTGCTGGAGTTGTAAAACATACTCTGAAAATGTGGAAGGATACAAGAGCAGCAGTGCTTGTGTCAGACAGAAAGCTCATTTAGTATTTTGTCTGGGGTACAACAACAGCAGCAGCATCAGCCATAAGCAAGAGTCTAGGAGAGATTAGGACAAAGCAAGTATTTTTCATATTGCCTTTGAGTAGGCTCTGAACCACTAGAACTTTCAACTTAATGACTATCTCAGCTAGAAGTGTTTTTCTGTATTTAGTAAATTTTAATGGATTTCTCCTCCATGTTCGTAGCCATTTCTGTTTTATCACAGATAATTTCAAGCATCCAGAACAACCTTAGGCAAGAAGCTCCATAGGTCTGGTATCCGTTGCATCCCACTTCTTTCTTTGGTTTGTTTAGAACCTTGATTTCTCTAGCTTCACTTCATGCCCTCTAGTAGTTAGGTTGGAAGAGATTCCCCCATCTCTTTTAGCATGTATTCTCTCAGTGTTCTCCTCCAGATGGCAGAGCTCTGGCTTACTTAATCATTCCTTGAATGTACACCAGTTCAGAACCTGGTACAACCTTTGTTGCTCTTCTCTGATTCTTTTTCCATCTTTCCTTTTCAACATGGGAGACCAGAATTGCACAGAGAATCAAAGGCATTTGCAAAACTCAGGATTTATACATGTCTATATGCTGATGTTCCATCAGTCTTTCCCAACAGTTCTTTTAGAAAAAAGCTTTGGTCCAAGTAGTCTCCCGTTTTAGTCATCACCATGACTTAAAGTGGTGGCTTCTGAGTAGTAGGGCAGCTTGGCTCTCAACATGGGAGAGTTCATGTGGCAGCAGCACATGCATTTGTCTGTTAGTTTTGTTGAAACTTTCAATCTGTGGTGAGTAAAAGCAGCCTTTCACAGTGTGATCCCAGTTGTTCTTGTTTCCTTTTCACAGGCCCGCCATCTGTTTTCCAAAGCACTGATGGAAACTGGGTGGCTTTGCAGAATGTCGCTATGCCTCGTCCTCGAATGCTTGCCAAACCAAAGAGTCAGGTGTTCAAAGCTTTGGAGAATGAGTCCAGCATTGTGTCTGCCTATGACGAGATGGGCTCGGACAGCGAGGATGACTATGACTGGAATGTGGCCTTGAACAAGCTGCGGCAGAGACCTCGACAATTGCCAGACGACTTCTATTACTCTAATTCCCAGTATGGCACTGAGTGGGTTTATGGCAACGATCAGTACCAGGCAGTGACCTCCCCCTCCTCTGGGTTATACACCAACACTGAAACAGTGTTCTCCGATTCGGAAACATCTTCAGTAAACTCTTCCCAGGAAGCTAAAGGACCTAGCAAACTTCTCTGGTTGCAAAGCAGAACTCAAAGTGATATGCCCAGAATGGAAAAGAAGCACTTCCATGGAGAACTCGATGTAAATTTCAATCCACAGGCAACTAGCTTGGAGTATTCGGACAGCAGTGAGACTGAAGAAGTCCATTATGATTTAGAAAAGAGATCAAGAAGGTGGAAGAAAAACAAAGCCATCTCTGAAGACTTATGTGAAGAAAAGAATCAGGCAAAAGCCAACAAGATGAATTTAAGTCAGGTAATTGTGTTTGAGCTTACCAAATGCATTCTCAAAAAAGAGCTGGGCAAAACTAATTAAGCTATGCTGGCAATATCATGTGACTCATGAGTGGGAGGTGGAATGTTCTTGCAAGCTTTATCTTCTTCATGTCTCCTAAATGAGAAGAAGAAAAAGTAGGGTGTTACATAGACAGGCTTTGCCTTTTTCTCAAATAGGCCACTTTCATCTGATCAAAGACATTGCTAATGTTGTAAAATACAGTGCTCTTAAAAAAAAACCCTCAGGATTTGTCAACAGCTAACAAATGTTAGTTAATCACTTGTTTTGTTGTGCTGGGGTTTTTTTTAACTTCTGTTTTCTTGGTATAAGAAATAACTCATATGCCTGGGATTCTGCTCTGCAGTGTCTGCAGATGTTCTGGTAAGGGATAAAGCTAATGAGCAGCAGAAATTCCAAAAGGGCTTTTTGTGAAATCCACTCCAAGTGATGTCTGCTTTTAACTGATAACCTTATGATGAGTTCTGATGTCTTAAGGTGACTGTTTGCAAACTACTTCCATTTAAAAAATTTGTCAGTTGATTAAGAAAACAAACAAAACTCAAACAAACAAGCAAAAAACCCAGACTGTAATATCTCAAACTTGGAAAAACTGTTGATACGACTTGAAGACAGCAAACATTTCTTCTAAACTACAGGTGTTGGATAACCAGAAAGCCAAGACGTCTCCTCTATTTGGAGTTTGTCCAGACCTGGGACTGATATTAAGGGATCCATTTGTCACCCAGAATTTTTTTAGCAGTACAAGCACACTAGATCAGGAGAATATTGATCCCTTGTCCAGTTCCATTTCCCACATCCTACCCATCTTAAATCCTGAAGCTGAATCATTGCTGCAGCAGAGTAATAGGAAGCCTGAAGCAAGGAGCTGAGGGCTGTCTTCTCCCTATGCCTCTGACTACGAGTAGCCGGATTCAGTCTTAAAGCTATCTGACCAAATTTGGGATGCCTGGAACAGTTTTTCTTTGCTTATGCTACTTGCCTGTATTTCCTATAGAAAAACATCAGTACAGCTGATTGTAAGTCAGTATTCGGATTCTAGGATTTCAGCAGGGCTTTAATGCTGGGTGTCGTTAGTTCTGTATGCATTCCATCTGCTTTTAGGACAGAGTATGGGTGTTTGAGGTGTTCTGTACCGATTTGTTTATACTCATGTCCTCATATATTTATGATCAACAGTTGTTGAAGGGGAGTATGATGTATTATAATGTGATCTGACAACACATCAGCAGCCATTGTTGATTTCTTAGAACATCAGGCAGAATTACAAGGCTTTACAGGGACTGCACAAAGACCGTATCTCGTACACAGACTTCTGCATTTCGCTTTCTGGCTTTGTGTATTTGTGCCTGATCTCTGTGTGTCTGTATTCATATTGTGGCTTCCTAGTCACGATAGACAATATGCAGAGCATGGAAGATCAGAGCTCACAGAGAAGGTCCTGGAGACATTATAGAATCACAGAATCATTTAGATTGGAAAGACTTTTGAGATCATCAAGTCCAGCTGTTAACCCAACACCGCAGGGTCCGCCACTAAACATTGTCCCTAAGTGCCACAGGTACACATCTTTTTAATACCTCCAGGGATGGTGAATCAACCACTTCCCTGGGCAGCCTGTTCCAGTGCTGGATAATCCTTTCTGTGAAGAAATTTTTCATAATATCCAATCTAAACCTCCCCCACATTCATCCAGATGAGGTCAGAAAGGCAGGGTGCTTCCCAAACATACGTGATGGCATCCTTTAGCAACTTAGTGTGTGCTTCAAAGTGCAAGCTGGTGTGCAGAATGATTCTTCTTTTCAAGTCTTTTGTGAGTTGCTTTGTCTCTTGTGGCCTCTCTGTTGTGCTCAAAATGCAAGATTTGGGATTCTTACCCACTCTCCCCTTCATTTTACCCTTTAGGCTAAATAAAAGGGGCTGTTCCTGCTTCCCTGCTCACCAGGCTCAGTGGGGCAAGCAGAGGCACACTGCCTCCAGATCATGCCAGTGTTTTCAAAGCAATGAAATTCTCACTGTGAAGTTTATGTATGGGTGGGTTTGCATGTGTTTAGTTTGTGTTTGGGGACACACACACATACACAGAGGTGGCTGATTTGACAGCTGGTGCTCACATTTGTAGAACTTTGACTCCAGCCTCTGGCAAGCAAGGACTGCTGGGGACCAGGAATGGACTGACTACCACAATTTATAGCAAGGATGTTGCCTGGTTGAACAATTCTAGGAAGCAAGTAAAATTATCGTGTCTGTAAAGAACCTGCTTTAATGTATGAAAATGAATTAGCCAGACATCATTTACATTGCTTAGAAAAATGAGATTAAAGAGATGTCAGAGTTTCATATATTCCCCAGAGTAATGTATCGATCTTGGTAAAAAGATTGAGGCTGCAGCAGGGAGAGCCCTACATATAAACAGTTCTACAAAATTATAGTGTAGGTGTGTGAAGAGCTGCAGACAGCACAGACTTAAGGAAGATTGACTGCAGGGTCTTAAACCAGGCATAGATTTTCACATGATGAGATTATGCAGAATTTGCAGAGACCATACAAACTCTTCTAAACTCTTGTTGAACCAAGATATTAGGCACCGAATAACTGATTATATGCCAATTGCAGTGAAGAAACACACTTTTTCAGTACTTTACTGCATTGCAATATAATCTTATTTTACTGCATTGTAATGATAAGATGATAATTCGTTAACCATTGTGTTTTCATCAGCATTGTAGAACAGGATTTCAGTTTATCAGTCTAAAAGTTGGGGTTCCATTTTTAATTGTCAAATAGTGAAGGTTGCTTTCTACTCGTTTTCTACTCTCTAAGTTTCTCAGTGAGATGAAAACAAGCCCTTTTTCCTCTCTGCTCTGAGCCTAGAGCGTTGTAAGCAGTTATGCTCTGGAAAAACTGCAGTCAGTTCATAACTCACAACTGAATTTCAACTTAAAATCAGGTATTTTTTTAAATCAAGATCCAGTTTCTAGATTAGGATAATGCTGTGGCATGTTTTTTAAAACCTTATTTTAGACACAAGAGTGGAACGCCTACTTTGTGACTGAGAGAAAATTTTTTGCGTAAAGTCTTCAGTGACTTAGAAGGGGAAACCTGAGAGTAGATACCAAGATGTACTGTATCTGTGGAAATTTTTGCTTAATGATAAGTGAAAGAACAAGGTCCTTTACTGAGCTGCATTTAGAGATGCAACAAACACAGTCATGAAGCAAGATATGAAAGCTGTCCTGATAAAACCAAGGTCTTGATATAAATAATTTCGGATTGCTTTATGTACCACAGGACACTTATGTTTCTGTGGGGACTGAACTGGAAAGTGCAACCTTGCTTTTAATGATGATTATTTTTCAAATTGTAACTTTTTACAAAAAATGGACACTCAAGCCACCAATCTTTATCTGATTTTATTATTAATAGTTATAATAATAGTTGATACTATTAGTAAAAATAATATTGATATATTGGCTCTCATTATCTTTTTGAGAGAAGGATATGATTGTTGCTTAATGTGGCTGAAATTCTTATGTTTCTGATGAAAAGTGGAGGAGTTAATTGCTTCAGGTGAAAGAAGTGTTCTCATTATGAGTTTGCTTCTTGGATCAGGAGACCCCACCTGTTAATTACAGCCCTCCTGCCCTGCAGCCAGGTAAGGGGTGAGCAGTGTCAGACTGCCTGTTCCCACGGGATGGCGCTTGGGATGTATTCTTTGAAAACAGCTCCCTGAAATCACTCTGGCTCTTGTTGAGAAACTGCCTGCAAACCTCACAATTTGTGTATTCTCCTAAAAATTTTAGTTTCTGATTTTTGGTTTCCTATATGAAGGCAACTTTATTTCAGGAGTTTATAGTTTAAATTTTGGATTTTGTTCTGGAGCCTTTTTTTTTTTATATTTCATTTTTGTCCGCTGTGATTACCTTGGCTTATCAGTGATTTCTGTACAAGGATTTGGACACTGTGTATGAGTAAAGGTGTATTTCTTTTTTCATTGTCTCCCAAAAGACTTATGCTTGCGTAGAAACACTTGATTTTCTTTTAGTGAAATGGGCTTCGTGGCTGTGTCAGTCTGCCAGTCCCTCACAGAACTCAGTTTTCAGATAAAATGGTAGCCCTTTATTCTTGTTTGCAGATGTTAGCATTATATGTTGCTGATAGATGCAAATGGACATTTACACAATGATTTGTGTAATGACACAAAAATGTCATTAAACTTACCAGAAAGAGTGAAAATGTGAACAGTAAAGAATAACAAAGTTTAATGCAGCAGCTATTAAGTAAATAATAATAGTAGTACCTTTCAATTTATTTATTTTTATTGTTGTCATGGCTGCTAATGCATTTTTTAACTTGTCAGTCCATGAAAGAGGTATAATCTCCTTACAAATAGCTTGCTGCCACTATCTGAAAAGCCCAACACACAAGTCAAGCAGCCTACTATTAACAGAAACCACGAAGTGCAGCAGTGTAAGGTACCATTATCTCTGCATGTGCATAGGAATTAATAGCTCTTTCAAATGTAGATAATCCACCTGCTCATTTTAAGGAGGTTGGAAAGCTAAAAGGGGATAATAGACATACCTGAGCCCAGCTGTAATACAGTCAATACTCTCAAGATGAGTCCTCCCCCAAGAAACAATCTGTATTCAAAACACAGATTTAGGTAATGTGGAATGGGACCCTTGGGTTACCAAGGCAGCTCATGACTTTCATCTGTGCTGGCAGACCTAGCAAAAAGATCTTTAAGTTGCTGCCATGTGTGATCCTATGAAGACTGGTATTTTTTCAGGATCGAGAGATGTTGTCATATTGCTGTTGGCCATATGGATCCTTTAGATTAACTAGTGGCACCTTGCATGGGTGTATATGTGCATTGCTACTCCAATAAAGCTGCTAAGCAGTTAAAGCTAAGCAGATCTATGTAAGAAGCCCCCAGAGGACTCATGCATGTCCTGCTGCACAGTGAAGTCTGTCAGTACGTCAGTACAGCAGCGAGCAGGAAGTGTGGGAAAATCCACCACTCTGGACTGCCAGCCTCCGTCACTGTTCCACTAGATTTTGAATACATATCTATAAGCTTATTTAAACAAGAATACCAAATTCTTGTCTTTGCAAGCTTGATCTGCTCAAATGTCTGCATGGAATGGGATTTTCTTCTTTTCCTTGCAGACTTGACCTCAAGGTAAACTGTGCTCAATCTGCATCAGCACTGCTAGAGGAAGCCCATAGCCCTAGTGCAGAGCTGTAATCCTAAACCAGGTATTTTGGTATATGAGAGCAGGTTTTTGGAGGTACCAATTAAATAAATGGAGGTAATTTAAGTAAAGAAGGATTCCAGTAATTAGCTTAGACTAGATACCTAGCTGTAAATAGCTCAGTTTTAATGAGACATCTCTTCACTAAACTGTATTCTCATAAAATGCAAGTGCACAGTCTAGCTGTGCTTTCTATCCTGTGTATCACATAAATGATGATTGTTTCTTTCCTTGGTACAAATTGATGGACTGATTGATTCAGCAACAGCTTTCAGATTTTTTTTTATAGTAGTTTAGTGATTTGTGAGTATTGGTCATTAGGAGATTGTTGGTTGGGGTGTAATACTGATACTTGTACTGAGTTGTTGAGTGACATGCAAGATATGTCTGAAAAAAACATCTCTTCTTGCAATTTGAGGAAGCACCATTATGATTATAAAAAATAATTATAACAACCATTATTATTATAAAAAATAGAGTTTTTTAATTAAAAAGGCAAAACACACAGTCTTTTGCATGTATATAAGAGCATATCATATTATAGAACTAAAGTGAAAGCACACTGATTTGAAATCTTGTTCCTGATCGTTAAACAGTCTTTTTAGTCTGCAAAAACTGATTGTTTGGGAAAAGAGTTTCAGCATAAACTCCTGGTTCCCCTTATATTGTAGCTCTCAAATTTCTATTGTTTCTTCAAATCCTGATTTTCCAAAAGGGCCTTCTGCATCCTGAAGGTGAACTATAAAGCAATAATTTGGTTGTGTAATTGATTGAATTGCAAATAACTGCAGACAAAAATTGTCCAGAATGCTGTGAAAGTGCTGAACACTACAGTGCAGTTTAGTGTATGAGAGATGAGAACTGACATTATGAACACGATGTGTCAATCCATTAAAAGCAGTTTGGTGGGTAGGGTTTGTGAGGGAGTGGGCAGAGTTAACATTTCCTGTGAGAACTGGAGGTAACTGGTTCATCCGTAAACAGTGCTGCTACAGCTGCTCCTGTTGATGTATTTCCAAATGAATGGAAGACAGAACACAGATCTTAGTCTCTCCAGCAGTGTCTGGTCTTGTCACAATATGAGAGCCTAAGGCAGACAGGAATAATTTCCTCTCTGAGAATTGCTCCAAATCATCCTCCTAGACCTGCTGAGATATGCCTGCCACTCTAGTCCCAGGCTGAATTCTTCATAGCCTCCTTCTGGGTGGTTTTGCACAATTATGCTCCATTTCAAAGTTATCTGTCACTTTTAAACCCACCTAATTCCATCTTATTTCTTGGATTTGGCTGAAGCACCAAACAAACTATCTAATGATTCAAAACTTTCTCTCAGCAGTTTGCAGGGAGAGAACATTTCCAGAAGTCAGTTAGCATTATAGGTGGAACTGGTTGCTCTGGGATATGCCTGTCTCTCTCCAGGGACTGTAGTGGAAATCAGGGCAAATTGGGTCCTAATCAGACAGCACAGATCCAGAAAATGAATTGGTATCTACCTGGGCATTAGTTTTCAGAACAACTATGAGATATTCTCAGATTTTGTGAGCAAGGGCTGACAAAACTATCCCCTTTCCTCCTTATTAAATGCTGGACAGGCACCCAGCTAAACAAAATTGCAGAGACTGCTTTTCTTCTCTTCAGCTTCCTAACTGAGGGACTTGTGGTCAAGTCTGTAATACCCACTGTTCTTAACTGACCCTGTAAGTGTTTTCCACTTTTAAGAATCAAAGAGTCAGAAAAGAAGGTGCTCCTGAAGATTGAACTTCTTCCAAGGAGGTTGGCATTTGGAAAATAATCATCTCTCTAGAGGATCCACCTATGCAAATAATCAGTGGGAAAGCTGACAATCTTACACAACATTATGTAACAAAAGAGAAGTTTTGCAAAACTTGTTTCCAGCAGTCATTAAGAAAAACATGGATAATGCTCAAGACCAAGCAGTCAGGGAATGCAAGCACAGCTTTCAACTGAAAGCTGAACACAGCTGCCAGGGTACAGATTATTTCATTCCCACACCTCACTTTTATCTGCACTGTGCCTGCGAGGGATGGCAGTGCTGGGAATGGGAAATGCCACTTAGGCATATTTTATTAGTTGCAACAGATACATAATGATTTTGATAGTTCCTTTTTAAGTAATATGAAAATAGGCAGGAATGAGGAATATAATCCAGCAAGTGTTGGTTTACTGGCTTTCCTTTTTTATCAGAACACTTAGTGTGCTTTCTCTTTAGCTTCTCTGCAGAGTGATCATACCTGTAGTTTTCTAGGAAGCTGTTTGTTTTTTCTTTCTGTGCCTATGCAGGAATTATATGTTCTTTTCTAATTTCTTTGTAGGATTTTGATGATTTATCAGAAACAGATATAAGCAATGAGGATCAGCACCATGATGTCAAGCCTGAACTTAAGGAAGATGAGCTTAAATCCAGGTTATTTCAGCTTGCTGCTAAAATGAGTGACAAGGAAACATCATCTGGTGAAGAACAAGAGTCAGAACCTGGAATAGATCCGGAAGACCAGAAGGAGAGTTTGTCCTCAGAGGAAAATGGCAGAAGTATTCAAGAAGAGTTAAAGAAGGTAAGTGGCCATTGTAAAGGAGTGGGAATAGTACTGTAAGAGTTAGAATCCAAAAAGAGAAAATTCTGGCTAGAAAACTGAACACAGTTGCTAAAAAAAAGTGAGATCCTTTATACCAGTCTCAGCCTGAACCCCTTGTGTAGATAAAAGTTCAGTTAAGGTGTGCGTTCCTCTCTGTGAGGAACAGACAGCCTACAGCATCAGTTCCAAGCAGGGAATTTAGCTTGTGCAGCAGAACTGTTAACTGGGTAATATTAATGAAGTTACGTCAATTTATACTGACTGAGAATCGACTTACACTTTTTGATTTAAAAACATGTCCAGTTTTTCTTTTTTTGTCCTTGCTAACCAGAAAGTTTAAGTGTTTTTTCCATCCTTTTAGTTGCTCCTCTCCTTTTAGTAACATCTAATTCATGCCGATGACATAGATTCTCCTTTTGCCTCTCTATCAAAATATTTACTGTTTCTTTAAAGTTTTCCAACACTATTACTCTGTCAGCTAATAGGCTTCTGAGAATAGTAACATTTTCTAATGAAACTGAAATTTGGTGTCACTTCTGATAGTGCCTGAGATCCCTCATTTGTGCCATTTCACCCTTATAATGAGATACCAGATTTCAGTGTTGCTCTACAGGATTTACCACCTCCTCTCTTCCCTTTCTACCTCTGAATTTCTCTTCAGGTTATGTGGTGTGCTTGAATTTGGTGCTATAGGATTCTAGTCCTGCCCCTTGCCAGTCAAGCACACTTATTCCTTAGATCCAGTTAGGCTTGTTCTAGTCTGCTGCCTATCTCAACTTGCCTTTTGGGATATTGCCCGCACAGCAGCTCAGCTTTGACAAGGGACGTGGACAACTCTCTAAAGAAAATCTATTTGTTGTCGTTTGGAAGGCGTTTTGTTCAAATGATGTAAAGAACTGATATAATACACTGGGAGGTGAAAACAGGATCAAGCTATCCAGGCAGACGATAGAGATGCTGTCCAAGTGTGCAGGAATGGTGTCACAAAAGCCAGTGCCCATCTGGAGTTGAATCTGTCAAGAGACACAAAGAGAAGTAAAGTTTTCTACAGGTCTATCAGCAGCAAAAGGCAGATGAGGGAAAGCTGGGCTCACTACTGCGGTGACCTGGTGACACAGAGCATGAAAAAGGCTGTTACACAACATTGTTTTCACCTCAGTTTACATGTAAGATTTCCCCTCAAGAATCCCAGGCCCCTGAGACCTATGGGAAAGCCTGTAGCAGTGAAGACTTATCCTTGGTAGAGGAGGATCAGGTTAGCAAATATTTCAAAAAATGAGATGTGTACATGTGCATGGGGTCTGATGGGGATGCACTTCCGAGACCTGAGGGAACTGGCGCATGTCATTGTGAGGTTCATCTTTGAAAGATCATGGCAATCTGAGACATTCAGAGCTATGAATATTGTTTATTTTGGCTTTAACAAGGCTTCTAGTGGTCAAATGCAAAGGGAAATTCAAAGTCCTGCACCTGGGAAATGATTAACTCATGCAACTCCGTTCAGTATTGGTGAGGCCATTTCTGGAGTGCTGTGTCCTCATCTGGGCTCCCCAGTACTCACTGAAGTGAGTCCAGTGAAGGGCCATGGAGATGATTAAAAAACTGGGGCATCTGTCATAGGAGAGAGCTGGCACTGTCTATCCAAGAAAAGAAGAGAAGGCTTGGGAGAATCTCTTCAATGTGTTTAAATACCTGATGGGGGAGAGTGGGGAGTGTTTGATGTGGGAAATAAAGTGGGAATGGAGCTCTTTCCAC
This sequence comes from Rhagologus leucostigma, assembly GCA_013397725.1. Lineage (NCBI taxonomy): Eukaryota > Metazoa > Chordata > Aves > Passeriformes > Rhagologus > Rhagologus leucostigma. The sequence continues at coordinate 1,161,592 of VZTD01001501.1, read as the reverse complement.
TGACAGGAATGGAAGCAGTGGGAGCAAACTGAAATACAAAGAATTCCATCCAAATGAAAAGCTTTTTCATTGTGATGGTGCTTAAATACTGGAATAGGTTTCCCAGAAAGATTGTAGAGTCTATGTCCTTGGATATAATCAAAATCTGACTGGACATGGCCCTGGGCAACCTGGTCTAGTTGACTGTGCTTTGAGCAGAAGTGTTAGAGTAGGTGATCCCCAGAGGTCCTTTCCAAATTTAAGTAGCCTGTGACTCTCTGATTCTGAGTTATTTAGCCGTGGACTACACAGGAGTCTAAGTACCTTTGTTATCATGTATGCAAATACTCCCATGATGTACACACAATCTTTCCAAAGAAATCACATAAAGGCTTTATTGTCAGTGCTTGTTAGCAGCATTTAATTTGTTTTTTCTTTGGTTTGTAAAGACAAAACAGCAATATCTTAACATTATTCACCAGCATATGTGGCCTAGCTGGGGTTATACCATTATGCAACTGAAGTCCAGAATTAAAGGGTGTAAAGAGGGCTTTCTGAAATGCTCCTATATAGAGAACTGAGCACAGGAAATTCTGAATGGATGTTTTTGGTGTACTTATTCATCTGCACGCATCTACAAAGTAATATGGGTTGTTTTCTCCTCCCATAACTTTGTTATTTCTTTAACATTTGTATGTCAGTTATTTAAAATAAAGCAAAGATTAATATTTTTTCCTCAGTAAAATTATCTAAAGTTTAAAAAAAGAAGGGGCTTACCATGTTCAGCAAAAAGAGAATGCTTGGAATTCCTAATCCTTTATTTGGTTTGGATAAAAAAGTTCTTGTCATTAATGGTCATAGTATATAATCTTTTTGTCAATAACAAAGAAACCAGAATATTCCAGTACTCTTTGTGGTCTAGACTTCAGCAGAATTGGCAGGGGATCCTTCTCCAGCTGTAGAGAAACAAACACACTGCTTTCATTCTTATTCTTGACAGTTGTCCTTAAAGGTACTTTAAAATCTTCTGACATGTGCCTTCTCTCTGGAAAGCTGGCTGGCCAACGTCTTACAAGGAAATACTGAAGATGAGTGTATAACACCAGTTGTGGCTGTGGCAGTCAAAAATACAAAGACACCTAAACTCAGAAAAGATGCACTAACTTTAGGATGAGCAGATGGCATGTGGAAGACAAGCATAGAAAACCTATTTTCAGGCAACCAGTCATTTTAGATGCCTTTAAAGCCAGAAGTCCCAATATGCTGGCTCTTTAAAAAGTCTGATTATTGGAGAGTGCACTTGTAGGGATTTACAGATCTTTCAGGCTAGCACTCAACTCTATTGGTCAGAGACAGCCTCCTGCCCTGGACAGTTTTCAATTATACAAATTAAAATAATTAAATATACAGAAGCAATAGTTCTGCAGCATTAAAATAAGAGCTGGAGTGCCTAGATTCTGCTTTTTGTTCCTGAACATAAATACTGTACTTTGCCATCTTGCTTATATTTTAGTCACACTGCTTGTCTTTGTTAGTCTTTAATCTTCTATTCTCGTAAGCTTATTCTGGAACACTTTAGCAACTTTAAATCGCTGGGAATTTTTAGTTCTCATACACCTGACCATAGAATAAGACTTAGAAAAACATGTATTGTTTTTGAATTACTGGAAATTAAGTACTGGTGCTTATGAAAATCTGACCTTCACCTGTCTGCACCTTTAAAAACCTGGACTTCTGTTTTTAATGGAAACTGGGAATCTCATGCAATCACGCATTGAGCTGATGCTTTTAAAAGGGTATTTAGAATATTAAGATCTGAAGCAGTGGTAAAAATTATCTTTAATGGAGAATTAGCTGAAGTTGTTTGGCATTTATGGATTCTCAGTTCTCACTTCAAACTGAGCTTTTGAGTTGTATGTCAGCCTTCAAGATGCAAGTTTGAATATGACGACCTTTGAGTTAATTATTTAGTTCATCTGGGATACCTGAGGATTTAGGTGGGTATTAATTAACACAAGTTAATTTTGTGACTTAGACTTAAATCTTCGTAGATTTTCAGCACCCTCATTTTCATTATCCCTCAGTTTGTGATTGCCTAAAATGGTCTTGTGGAGATTCACAGCTTTCATTTTAAAACAAACATAATCCTGCAGCAGACTTGTTTTTATGGAAAACAGTTTGTGCTTATTAAGCTACAGAAGTAGTTCATGGTCTTTCGGGGGTATGCAGAGCCCTGAATAGTCCACTTGTCTTAGTTGTGCAGTGGTTTTCACCAAGAGCCACACTCAGGGTAGAGTTGGCCTTCAGCCCCTCTAAACTTCGAATGTGAACAAACCAAAACTCAAATTGTGCAGCTGTTGTCTTAGTGAAACATCTTGTACTAGCACAATGATTTGCACAATTCTTTCTGTCTTGCTCTTTTTTTTTCGATTGGTTGTTTAGTTTTTGCTTTACTCCTCCAAACCCTAAACGAATGCCTGAAGAAAAATGCAAAATGTAAATTCCCTTGGAAGTATCTTAATGGTACAGATTCTGAGAGTGGCAAACATGATAAATGGGATGTATTTAGTTCATATTCTCCTCCATCCATTCTCCTTCTCTTTTAATGCTTTCATGGAGATAAATTGACTGGGTCTTTATTTCATGGTATATGCCAGAATTCTAGAAGACAATTTTGGCAGGCTGCATTTTGAATGCACTCTATCCCTGTGACCACTTTATCAGAAACTATAGAGATTATGCTAAAAAACAGATTAGCCCCTGCCATTTTTTAAAATTGCCTGCATAGCATAAAAACTAAAATAGTTGTTAAAACCTTACTTGTGTTTTTTCTTTTTTTTTCTCCTTCTACTTAGTACTACAACTTGCTAAAGATATACAAATGAGCAAGTTAAACTTCCATAGTAACGTGGATTTTCTCTCCTCTTTGCATTAGCCTGATACAATGTCCTGTGTGCTTAAGGAATTTCTTTAAATCCTTTCATGCATTTACTTCTGCTCAGAGAATCTTACAACCAAAGCTTAGTAACTTTGTTTAAATTCTGCTGTTGTCTGTTGACATTACTACATGACACAATAGCTCTTTTCTGAATGACAACCTCTAAGTGAGTTTGTTAAGTAGCACAGCGGGATCCTGTTTCCTAAGTGAAACCTCCCGAGACTCTTGACAGTATGAATAACAGCATAAATAATCTTCTCATTAAATATTTATGATTCCATCCTCTGGAATCATTTTATTCTTCTTAGGTTTTATAAAGCTTTATTTTGGGGAAAGTATGTACTAGGGGTAACACTGTCATGTGGATTTGTGCCAGAGGCCTATATTCTTTGTTTCAAGAGAGTACATCTTACTTTTTTCACCAGGTAAACTAGCACTGTTCAACTACTGGTATAATGAGATTGACACTTGTTAGAAAATCTGCCTGCCGTCTCTCCTTTTAGCAAGAAGACTAGCCAGTAGCTGTGCATGTGGGTGCATGTTACTGCAGAACAGAGAGCCAGCTCCCTGGTGTGTGTATGCTGATGGCTGTGCTCAGGGCTGCCCTTGGAGGGGGTGGCCAGGGCTCAGTAAGGGTGGTCAGGCAAGCATGGGGCTCACTGGACTCAGTCACTGGAGAGACATCTGCTCACGGCCTTGATGGAGCTGGAGAATGGCATTGGACATGCACATGCCAGTGAATCCCTCCTGTGTATCACAGACCTGCTGAAGCATCATGGCAGGCACGTCTGGGATGTTGACACAGCAGTGCTGTAATACCGAGAGTGAGCCTGTGTCTTCTGGTGGCTGAGCTTCTGTAGACATTTGTGCTGGTGCAGGCACTGTCCTCACAGAAGATGATGTCGTAGTTTTTGTGATCATTATCTTGCAACGGCCTGAACTCCTGGGTATTTTGGCTGGTGTGTTGGTTCAGGCAGGGGTTTATAGGAAACTGCTGTCCAGCTTCATATGCCTAAAAGCTTTAGAAGCATCTGAGTAAAACTTTCTAAAGGACCCAGAACCACGTGGATCACTTAGGCCAGAAAACACAACAGCATAAGTACAGAAGCTTTACTACATTGCTGCTATTATGGCAGTAATGCTGAACAGTGTAGTACAACGATATCTTCCTGGGTTAACAACTTAGGAGATATTTGTGTGTCTGTTTGTTGTTTCACATTTTTGTGTGCAAGATGCTTAGACGAATTCTTGTGTTTTCATGGATCATTGCTTTTAAGATTATGTTAATTACCTGGGCAGTCTCCCAAAGTCCGGGATTGAAAACCTAATGTCAGCAGCATTGTAAAAAGTGATCTTTAAAGTTTATGAACTGCAGATAATCTATATACAGGATTTTGAATGACAGCAGAGAACAAAAGATTTTGGTTAAGGAAGGTGAAAAGAGGTATGAGACAATAATCTTTACACTGGGCTAATGGATCCAAAGTTTTAAGTTCTCAGTTTAACAAAGCAGTCAAGTATATGTTCAGTTTTAAAGTGAGGTTTAAGTGGTTTGCTGGAGAAATTTCCCATTCAAGGTATTTCTCCATGTATTTGCTATTAATCAGTCTTTAGTATGAAATATCAAGCTGATCCTAAGTTTATTTTGTCAAAATCTGAGTCTTCTGTTTCAGGCATCGAGACCATAAAAATTCATTTTTTAAAGTTTTCAAAAGCGAGAGCAGTGATGTTTGTGTAGCTCCAATTCTGTCACTTTCTGGGCTCAATACAGTTCCATAAATATGGATGTAGATACACCATCTGAGATATCTTAGAGTGTCCCACACGGCCTTAAGCTGCTAGTCCAGAAGAAACATGAATCTCCCAGGTGCATGTCATATCTGACAGCGTTGTTTCAGAATCCTCACATACTTCAAGCTGTTTCAAATTGCATTTTGTCTGCCTGTGTTTAAGCAACTGAATCAAGCTGATCCTGTTGGACCTAGTGGTGAAGTACAGAAGAGGTGGCACTTCAGCTGGCTTCACGTGGGAAATGCAGAGTCTTTGTAAACAGCTTTCTTCTCATAGTCTCAGTTTTCACACTTAAGTGCAAGCCAGCTCTGTCCAGTGTGCATGCAAAGGGAATCTCCTTCAGTTCTCTCCTCACCAAAGATTTATTTACTTAGGGAGAAAATGTCCAAGCCATTTTACAGATACAGTTACAGAAAATCAGTGAACATTCGTGTAAGCTGCTGGAACAAAATGGTGGGAAAATAGACTACTTTTTACAACTATTTTGTCTTCTTTTGTAAGCTGCCCGGAGACTTGGCAGTGAAAACTGAGCTCTTTCAGATCTAGCTGGAAGAGTTTCAAGGAAATGCTGCTCCTCAGCTGGAAGATACTTCTGTCACAGCACAGCCAGCAGCGCACCTGTGGTTTTGTCATTACTTCAAGGCAAAACCAGTCAGTTTAGTTTAAACAGGTCTAAAGAAATTAGAGGGATTACTGTAAGCCTACTGGCTGGTCACTGGAGACTTGTACTGTGAAGAGTTTTACTTGTTTGTTTTGGGACAGTGAGGCCAGGAGAGGGACAGCAGCAAACAGTAGGAAGTGATTTGGCACACGGCATCTTACTTAACTTAGCCCAGGTGTTTCCCACATGGGCGTCTGACTGTGGCATAAGTGAGGTACAGAGTCTTTGGTAACTAGTGTCCACATTGCAGCCATGTACACTCCAAAAGTGAAGATAGCTGGCTTTTCTTCTTCTTAACAGTGCTGCAGAAGTATTTTTCCATTCCTAGTGACACTTTTTGTGATGGTGGAAATAGTATTTTCCCTCTGTTTCATTTTATAAAAAATTGTATGTGATTTTCAATATCTGTCTCAATGAGGTCTGTTAGTCTAAATCCCACAAATAAAAATAAATTAGGCATTGCGTTATTTTAAATATTTTAGTAATAAATGTAAAATCTGAATTCTATGGTGTTTTAATCTTGGTAGTTTCTTTATCCTTGCTGTTTATCCTAAACTTCCATGTAAGTCTGAACCTATATAAATGTTAACTTCTATAGCTGTTAATGTAACTTTTCTGCCTTTTTATTTAACTGCTTTCCCACTATCTAGGAAAAACAAAAGGCTTTTGATCTTCATTTAAAGCTGCAGTTTTTATCCACTGTATTGCAGCAGGTGAGAAAGCTTTGTTTTGTTTGTGTCTTCTTACATCTCTTATGTAGTAAGAGATGCCATAACGTGATATTGAGGGTTTCCACATTTCCCAATCAACATTCTCAAACTCAAAATGTTTTCCTGGAAATATCAGGCCTGAAAAATCATACCTTCTGGCCACAATCAATAATCGTTGCAGAAAATTCTTTTATAATCACAGTTAACATGTGGAGCAGACTGGCTCCCTTGTTTGGCCTTGTGATGAAAATTTGGTTTTATCAGTAAAGAAGAACAGAAGACAAAGACAAGGTGTATGAACTTTCTTTTCTCATGTACTCACCTATATTAAGAAATTTGGAAGGAAGTTTTCTGACCATAGTGGTCTTCAAAAACCTTTCTACGTTCTCAATTTAAAAAATAATCAAAACCCTTAATTCATTGTAGAGTTTATACAGTAAGTAGGTATTTTCTCACTTTGCTGCTAGTGACTGTTGCTTATCATTCTTCCAGGTGGAAAGAGGTTTCATATTCGTGCTATTTGAGTCTCAGCTTATGAGGGTCACATATTAAAGAAGATTTTCATTATATTCCTCAAGCAAATATATGCTTATATTTTAAAATACCTGCTATTTTTAGTATGTCATACATCATTCCCTCAGTCATAAAATAAGAATCACTTTTTTGTGTCAGAAGCTGATGCTTAATTTAGCAAGACACTTCTCCTTTCAACTTTTTCTTTTTTCCTTGCCTTTAATTTTGTCCTATGAGTTTTAATCATCTTTTAATTACCTTGGTTTTATTTAGTAAAAATATCAATGGTGACTTTGAAGAAAAAGTATTCTTCCAGTTGTGTAATGTCATCAGTCTGTGTCCACTGTAGATCAGAATTCTGTGTGGATTTTAAGATGTAAATATTTTCATTTCCAACTTAGACGATTTCTATTCCAGCTTAGACTTCCAGTGTGCCTCTTGGAAAATCACTTCCTTTCTCATGATTATAGGCAACTTGTCTCCAGAAATAAGGCATTAAAAATTAATAGGCATAACATATGTAACTATATTAGGACAGTGGACTGAATTAGTGAAAACGTAATGTTCAGAATTACCTAGCACGGTCAAAAAGAGTGACTTTTTTTCTCTGTGTTATACTTTGGAGACTATCAGTAGAATAATAACTCTCGGTCTGTAAGATAGTTTTGCTTTTTTTTTTCTAAAGGAATGCCCATAAATGAAGATACTGATGTTAAAGGTCAAGGCAGGAAGTCTTAAACTTGAACAGTAGAGTAATTCCTTAATATCACAGTTTATCATAGTATACTTGTCTGCCATCAAACAGCCAAATTTAGCCTTTTTTTCCCCATAGTCTTCATGGTAATGAGTGGTTAGGGCTCACTTTTGGGCCAAAGATCTTTTGACGGTCAGGGTTGATGACTGTCACAGATAGTTGGGCATTGATGCCTCTTTTCTTCCCACACTGTGACTTGTGTCCCAGTTTTTGCTGGTCTGTGAAGGACTTTGGTTGGGCTTTTCAGGGCCTTCTCGAAACTCTAGAATGGACTCCCATAGGGTGGGGAGATGAGGGAGACAGGTTTGGGGTTTGCTTTCGTTTTCACCCAGCTTGGATTCAGTCAGGTTACCCTGACAGGATGAGTTAATCAGTGGAAAAGCAAAACTTATCTTCTCCCCAGCTCCCCTTAACTCCCTGCAAAAAACCGAGGGATATCGACTGTGACTCAGTGCATGACATAACGCCTTGACACTGGAGCTAAAAATGATTGCACCACAAGTCATCAAGGATGTGGTCAATACTGCCAGGACTGCTAGTGATGCAAAGGTGTTCTTGCTCTACTTCTTGATCTAGCTGTTGACGTCATTGTTCTCTGTTTAATTGCATGTCACCCCCTCCCATGCCAGTTTAAAAGACCCTAATGATGACATCGTAGTGGCAGAAAAAAAGAAAATGCTAATGGCTGAGTACAATGGGCAGAAAAAAATAGTGCTAGTGATAGAGAACTTAACTATTTTAAGAGCATCAAAAATAAAAGCAACAATGTTCGTGCAAAGGAAAGGGTGTGAAAATGTCACAAGCTGCTGAGATGCATACAAAGACTTAAAGCTCATCTGCTCTAAGCAGTTTGGATACTTAATATTGCTTCAGTTTTATCATTCTGTTTTCCTTCTGTTACTTGTGCGAGAATGCAAATAATGGTCTATAAAGCACCCTCCAGTGTAGCATGCTTCAGTTAAATAACACAGGATATACTGTCAGCATCTACAAGGAAAGGAGAGACAGCAGAAGGAAAGGGAAGTGGCTAACAGTCAGCAAGAGGTATCTTAGACCACTGAAACATAATCTTCTCAAAACAGGAATACTTCCCATCTGACAAACAGAAATGACAGTAAAGAAGTTCTACAGGATATTTGTTATATTCAGTGCATACGTGTATGTATGTATGCTTGCATACACAAACATTTTTAGCATTTCATTGGTTTTAAGACTCAACCACAAAGAACTCAGAGAAATCGAGCATGTTCTTTTGACTGTGTCTTTAACATATTTGTGACCATGGATATTAATTATCATAAAAAGGATAAATGCATGTTTTCCTCATTCCTTTAAATGCTTAGTCTCAACTTCAGTAAAAAAATAAGGTTCTCATAACTAGTAGAAACATTCATACTTGGGTCTGCTGCATGGATTTGATTTGGGAGTGATGGTGTTAATTCAGAAGTAGGGTAGCACAGTTGAAACCAGGATGCATCCCAGTGTTTCGAGAAGAATGGTTGCACTTAGCTTTCCTGTGCTAGATATTTGTACCACAGATTGCTTTCTACATCTACCACATCCATATTAGTTCTTTCACTTGCTTGATGAGACGGAGCCTGCGTCATGGCATGACGGCTGTCTCTGTGAATCACTTAGAGGTGTAAACAATGACTTTTTGGCAAGGGCAAGATAAATTAGACAACCAAGAGGTGTTTAGAGAAATTTGAAATCCACCTACCAGGATGATCTTGATGTGTGCGTGTCTGTGAATTTTAGGTGATTTTTATATGATCTTGTAAATCCAAAGTTTGACATGGGTGGTTGGGGAGGGGAGAGGTTTGTGAAGCACAAAAACCCTGCAACATATTTTCTTCTTTTATTATTATGTTTTTAATCTATTTTGGGTTTTTCCCATTACACATGTTAAATAATTATATCTAGAGTACCTCACTGTATTTGCAAACTGACCATTTTGGAACATGACCTGTTTGAACAGTGTTTGACAGTTGCTCAAAAGGAGGGTAAAACATATGGAAAGACATTAACTGAGTATCCCATTTTTTACAAACCACATTTCTGCACCTACAGAGGATTAGATTGGACATTAGGAAGCATTTCTGCACTGTGGGGTTGCTCAAATATTGGCTTCCTAGAGAGGTGGTCAATGCCCAACCCTGTCAGTGTGTAAGAGCCATTTGGACAATGTCCTTAACAACATGCTTCAACTTTTGGTCAGCCCTGAACTAGTCAGGTAGCTGGAATAGGTGATCATTCATCATCTTCCAAATGAAAAGATATTCCTTTCCTTTCCGTCCCGTCCCGTCCTTTCTTCTTTTCCCCTGTCCATTACCTATTGAGAAGCTAGGGTATTTTTCACTCAAAATCTTGATTTCACAAAGATTTCTATTGCAGACCACTTTACCTGGAAAACAGAAAAATTATTTTATAGTAATTGGTCTGTGAAAAATGCCAATATAGATTCTCATATTGTGGTATAAAAATAATTTTTTTCTAATTCAATTTAATCTTTTTTTGAAATTCATCATTAACTACAAAGGATAATAAAAAAAAATTAACAAGTAACAAACACTAAAGTGAGGCTACCGTTCTTGAAATGGAGAACATACATCAGTGAATATGATGAAGAATATGTAGTGTCTGGCCTTCATCCTTTTTTGTTCACTACTCACAGAATATAAGAACTAGGTACTTGTGGAAGCAAATAATAAAAGAAAGTAGCATTGATTTGTCTCTTCTTTCCTATAAAATTATTGATCTGTTTTTAATCTAATTGGCACTTGTGAAAATAAATGGAAAAAACCAGGAGGCTATTCATGGAGTTCAAGTATTTGTTCTCAGTAAGAGAGTGCTAGGCCTGCTTGCTTAGGGCTGTGTCGGCTGTCCTAACAAGCTAAAGATCTGAGTGCTGCAGCATACTGTATTTGCTTTGTTCTTCTTCTCTTTAATCTCTCATTCTAATTATTTCTTGTAATTCAGAGGAGTAACAGTGCTAAAGATGCCTTAATGTATTGATACACAACAATTGAGTATGTACTGCTAAAATGTAGCTTTCCAGTAAAAGTCTTATCTAACATAAGAATGGAGAGCTGATTAAAGGAAAGAGATAATGGAAGTAGGTTTCCAGTTTAACCCATCAGAATTTATGGGAATCAAAAGAACATTATTTCTCCTGCCTTTAGGCATTTTTAATCAGTTATACTCTCCTGTGCCATAGAATTTACTGTATAGAATCCAAAGACTGTCCGTTTCCTCAGTATTAATCCGCAGATCAGTATTTATTTTGTTTGTGAGAAAATTTACAGGTAGGTGAGCCCCTAATTCACATGCATGAGTATTTGCAGGTTTGAGGAATGAATTAAATTTTGGTCTAAATTTTTCCACACTTTGTTTTAGGCAAAGCAACACTAAAGGTAATGCACATACATTCAGTGACAGCATTTTTATTGACTTCAACAAGCTTTGGCTCAATCTCCAAGCTGTATAGTTTGGATGTTGAGCTTGGTGCTTGAAGGTACATCAAGTGAAATTTTATTCGTCCCTCAGAGGACTTGTCCTGAAGCTCAAAGCTATATGAGAATCATGAGAATCAGGACAGTTAATTACAAATTACAAGTAAGGAACACTGATAAAAAGGTTTTCAGTTGTTTTTAAAAAACTGATAAAACTGCATGCTTTTCCTTGGTTTCTGATATAACTTATTCCATATTAAAAAAATACGTAAATTGAAATTTTAAAAAAAAAGGATATAAGTGTTTGCACACTTATAGCTCAAACTTTGTTTATTTGGGGTGATCATTTAATGTATAGTAAGCATTTTAGTAAAATGCTATCCTTACAGGGCTGCTGAAGATTGCTTTCCCATGGTTGCATCCGCAACGAAATGGCTCCTGTGGATACAGACACAGATGACTGCACATCTCTTTGCCAGTATCCAGAAAGGAAAATTGTGTTTTAAAACATGTTTAAAACACTTTTGCAAAACCAGCTTTATGTAGCTCAGTTGGAGTTTAAAGCTGGATATTTCTGTGCTCCTTTGGGATAAGATTTGGACCATCCCTCCAGTAGAACTGTGTTGTAGAAGAATTGCATGTGTATGTTATTCTGCATGCTGTAGCACTGTGGGTATGTGGAAAGGGGAGGGAGGAGAAGATAAGTAAACTCCAGTGCCGTTATGTGGTTCTTGCCATGGTCTGTTTGCAGCACATAGCCATGGATATGGTTTTAGCATGGCTAAAGCTGTGGCTAGGAGAAGGTGATTTGTATCTTACCCCTGTGTGCTAATTTAATGCTGTTGTTTTCTCTGTCTGTTCTTGTAACAAAATAGAAGTACTCTGCTGTCTCTCTCTGCAACATATCTACAGAAGTCCTGAAAGTCATCAATGCCACTGAAGAACTGATAGCAGAATCCACCGATCCCTGTGATTTCCCAGATGACAGTCAGGACAGAGGAAGAGGAACCCTCCCGCTGGGCACAGATCCTGTCAGACTCGATGAGCAGCTCACCACACTGGAAGAAAATGTAAGGACATGAATCAGTGTGTGAAAGAGTCACGTGTGAGTGAGTGCACCTGTGCATGTGCACCAACTCAAAAGGGAAAGCACATGGGCAGCACTGGTGGATGTTCAAAATTAATTTGGAGTTTTTAAACAAATACACAAACAGAACAAAAAATCGTGTTTCAACAGTGCTTAGCTGTGTTGGTGGGGTTTTTTTATATATACTTTAAAATATTGAGGGGAGGGGGAGTTGGATGCTTTGAGGTTTACAACTAAATTTAGAAACTCTATCTCAAAAGCTCACTTACGCCCTCCAAACCCCTGTGGCTGTGTGGCTATGCCACACCTGGCTGAAACCACACATCTCCCAGTCTTAGCACAGCCTCATCACTCCAAGGACAGGTGGGGAAAGCATGTCCCCAGTCACACAGAGAAGTGGGGAAGCTCTTCCTTCCCCTGCACATCCCCAGCACATTGTGCTGAGCACCCAGGGAGCTGGAGCTGCCTCCTGCACTGTTAGAGCAGGCTGGAGAATCTGAATTAAACAAACATTTGTTTGGCTACGTCCAAATCATCCATCCTTTTTCATGAGTACCTGTCATCTGCAGGAGAAAGTACAATGCTGAATCATAGAGGGAAGTCACTACTCGTTGGAAATTTTTGTGAATCCACTTAATGGAGTTGGTACACGTGCAACTTTCGATTTTCTCTTCTTTCCACATTTAAGTGATTACATTTCAGTGATCTTTCCCTTCATTAGGAGCTCTTAAAGATCTCATAGGAATCTGCACTGTCCCATTATAACATCCTGATCAATTCAAGAAAACAAATCTTGGTTTTCTTTAGCCCCAGGAAATTTTCAGACAGAATCTCGTGTGAGGAGATAAAATCAGTTTCCTCCACGGAAACACATTTCCACAGCAGCCCCAGGCTAAGAACTGAGTGGAAGACATTATATGGCACTAAAAGCCAGTCCTGGCACTGGACTCTTTCTCATGAAATACTAAAGTGTATTCATCTGGTAGGAGAATGAATATGGAATAAAAATCCAAATCCAGGCTGGAACACATCTTCAGAAGAACTAAAATTCTGCAGGACAGAGAGCAATTTGAGGAAATCTGCTCCAACTTTTTTTTTTTTGTGGAGAACTGTGTTGTAAACTACCTAAGGTGCATGTTTTTTTCCCCAACTGCACTCCAATAATCCCTCCCCGTGTTGTGGAGCTTTGGTATCTGTGGTGCTGTGGCCTCCAGTCATTTATTTGGGCCAGGCATTTCTCACTGAGCAGACACTGTGCACAGAGGCAGAGCATTTCTTGCTTTGTCATCACCCTCACTGCAGCATTTCTGGTTTAGCTTCTCCCAGTTCTCTGCAGAATTCACAAGATATCCAGCTCAGCCTTGCTGTGTCCCCACAGTACATCTTTCTCTGTCCCACACAGGACATGAAGTAGGTGGCAAAAACTTCCCAGTTTCAAGATGCCCTCACCATTACACTCCATGGTAAAGAGCCTTTAGAAATCCAGGAAACTATAACTTTTCCCATGGCAGCTGGGGCCATATTTGCATGAACCACATCCTCTTTGCAGCAGCTTCTTCGAGAGGATCTGGGTGTTTATAAACACTTTGTTCATTTTTGCTCTCTCTAGCCTTTTGAGGACTATGCATGCAGCAGTGTGGAGAATGTAGGGCCGTCTGTACCAGCAAAAGGTTGGGGTTTTGTGGAAGCTGTACATACATACCTAAATGATGGTAAAATAAGTCTCCACAATCTAAACGTGAATGTATGAATAAGGACATCATTTAGGGGAGACCTGCAAGAACACCACTGCTGTTCGGAAGTGTAAGAATTGTTCAGGTAACAAGAATGTTCTTTAGAAAAATATTTTCTTTAGATCCCGCTGGAAAATGTTCTTTAACATTTCAAAATTGTAGGGGCTGATTGAGTTACAGAAACACTGATGACCTTTCTTTCCCACATTTTTCTATCAATCCCATTTTCTTTAGATTTTTTCCCCCCTCTTGAAAAGGACATCTTACTATGCAGAGATTTTTTTTGCACAGCACTTAAATGCATCTTTTCTTTAATTTTCTAAAGATGCTTCTGTTCAAAATGTTCTATTTATTCTTTCTCTAAGCTTTTAGATGTGACAGGGAAATGTAAAAAATCGCCTTTTAATCTGTACTGGCTGTGGTATGTCGTACTTAAAGGATGTATCATTTAAATGAGCGGAAAGAATAATTAAACCCCATAAAACCAGGAGCATTTCTATTTAAATCAGCATGTTAACTTTGTGGACCACCTGTGTCTCCAGGTACTTCAGCAAAGATGTTACATCAGATCACTTATTTCTTCTAGGTATGTTTTTCAAACATTTCATTCCTGCAGTTAGAATGTGTTCTTACAAGGTGCAATTTGTACAGATATAGTGATTTTGTTTCTTAGCAAAGTCACATGCATGAAAAAAACCTATATACAACTGACACAAAGAAAAAAAGAAAACCATTGCAAGCAATTAAGAAGCAATAGTGAAACAGAAAAATAATAAGTAAACTATTAAATTTTGATTTGGTCATTCTCCACTATTTTGATCCATGAAGTCACAGCGTTGCCATAAATTATTTGAATAACTCTTATGTCAAAGGACTGAATGATCCAGGAATTGTGGGCAGATATAATGACTGGAGTGGAAGACGTATGAAATTAAGGTACTGGCTCAAGGATCTGCTTCAGATCCCGTTTGCTTGTCCCTTGAACCATGAAGTCAGCCACAGCCATGTTTAATGCATGCTGGGTTTGTAGCAACATGGTCTTTACTGGTATTACAATGGGGAAAATCAGAATATATATTTCATTTCCACTGCGTTGTTACCAGCCTCCTGGAAACAAGTCTCTTGGCTAGCAAGTAAATAGGCAGAAAGTGTAGTATTTTCATGTGATTCTGCACTATTTTAAGCACAGATGTCAAAAGCTAATGCTTGAAAATTACCCTTTTCTATAAACCAGTTACCTCCATCCAGCCATGTACCTTAGGGTGTTTTGTTAAATAAAAGAAACAATAAAACACAGTGTATCACTAATTTCTGCTCTGAGGGGCTGAATGGGAATGAAACCTTTAGCTGTAGTTACAGATATCAGAGGTGGGCCAAAATAGTAAGAGTTGTTCATTTTTAGGGAAGAACTCTGAATTATAAAGTCAGTAATTCTCTCTTACGTGGCCCAGATAAGCCTATTGATCCTCCACAGATTCACTCAAAGGGCCAGGAGGTGGGAAGGTTTTGCCTGTTGTATATTTGGGCGAGAGCAGGATGGGATGGAAAATCATTATACATATAAGCACATTTACTCCATAGGAAGTTAATAACTATTTGCTGCTGAGCAGTTATTCATGCAGTTTTTACTGCCAGAAGGCATTAAGTGGGTTTAAAGAAACACAGATTTATATGAGGCATAATCTGTTGACTTCCCTTTATAGATCAGGGTGTTATGCGATTAAATATCAATAATAAAAAAGCAAACTTTTCAACTTTTTTCTTTGCCGATCAATCTGGAACAAATCTGGTTTGGAATACCGTTGTAGCACCTATGAAATCTGTAATGCAGCCACCTCGTTTGTCCCTTCTCTTTGTGGATGTGTGTTTTTCCGATTATTTCCCCGTGACTTTCCTCTGCCAGGTAAATCTCCCTGTGGTGGGCTAGCAAGCAGGGAAGCTTGCAGGTATGATGGAAAATGCAGTCTGCTCCAACCTGCTCAAACCACCCACAACCCAGAAATCACTGACGCCTGTCCCTGCCTTGGCCCTGCAGGTGTACCTGACAGCCAGCACAGTGTACGGGCTGGAGGGACAGCTGACCAACCTGGAAGACGCCGCACGCAAGATTAACAGTGTTACTGAGGAATCTGAGCTGGCCGATCTGGAGGATCAGGTGGCCACAGCAGCTGCCCAGGTTCATCATGCAGAGCTTCAGGTGAGGACAGCAGCTCCTCCCCATCTGCAGGTTTCACACTGCCTTGCCTAACACCCTCCTCACCGTACGCACTTTGAATATTCTTTTATACTGCCATAGTCTGATGATCTAAGGATGCTGACATCATCACACAAGCTGAGCAGAGCGTAACTGAGCTGTGTAGCTCAGCCCAGCCAGATGTACTGTATCTGTTTCTGCCCTCAGCTTGGTTTTGGACATGGGAGTGCAGCAGCTTCTTACTGCAGTACTAATGCTGGACTCCTCCTTGCTGCCAGGCAGCTCCCATGGTGCGCTCTGTGTCATGCGCGTGGCCCTGGTTAGACTGCAAATAGAGTCTGAGGCAGTTTATCTAATCAGCAACTTGTAAAGCACTTCCCAAAAGATGCCAGTGCTGGCAGCTTTCTACCAGCAAAGGTCAACGGCAGCCAGAGGCTGAGCCAAGCACATAGCCTAGGGCTTGCATGCCTGCTGTGGGATTTAGGTGCTAAGCAGAACACATCCCAGCCAAAGGCAAGAAATCTTGGGCACTGTGATCTAGCACCACTCTAGTGAACTCCAGAAAGTCCGGGGCTCAGAACATGTTGTGATCTGGTGCTAAAAGCTGAACAAGATAACGCTGCCAGAACTCAAGGGGCTGACAGGGCTTGCAGCTCACTGCCCAGTCTGTACCCAGCAAGATACCCCGACCTGCCTGTATCAGGGTTTAATGGGAAGTACCTGGTGATTTTACTCAGTGGAAGCAAGCTCAACTTAGGACTGAGCAAAGATCTGAGAGCCTGACATGTCTCTGATGTCAGGAGTGCATTGTTGCACTACTTGGCAAACTGGCAGTGGTGTTTTGTTGGCTTTGGTCATTATTTTAGGGTATGTCTGTTAATGGGGGTGACAGGGAGAAGGAAAGAGGCCTAAGCTATGCAAGGAAGCCAATGGAAGATCTTTGGCAGAGTGAAGCCAACTGTGGCTTTGACTGTCATTGTGAATCAGGAGTTGGGTTATATGTCTGACTTCTCTGACTCTTCTTTCTCTTTGTCAACACTTGTCTCCACTACTCTCAATGTCAGACTATTTTCTCCTGGCAATTTGTTTTCCATTCAGTATTTTTATATAGTGTGTGCCTGCATTTATGCATGCTTGTGTTTAATACGCATATATGTTTGAACTATAAATATTTAAGATCAAATGTTTAGATTTTGTGACAGAGGATGTACTATGCATGTGTATGAAATTAATTTTGAGTTAGGAATTGTGTCCCACAAAGTTATTCTTTGAATGTAGCCTTTTAAAAACACAGCTTGAATGAATTTGGGATTATGCAGCTAAAGGTAATTGGGAGATAGCAGATGCAGGTTTTCTCTGCTCCTTTCTTTTTTTCCTCAAAAGGAGTAAAATGCCTCTTCCTTGGATTCACAAGGTAGGTTGGATTGTTCTTTTATTCCATCTTTACTAACAAATTAAGCCCCGTTAATGTCAGGACTAAAGAATGCAGGAAAGTGTCAGAATTGCTGCAGAAGTTAGCCATCTGTTTATATTTTCTTATTAAAGAGGATTTTTCTGGGGGAGGGTTATATTTTAGTAGTGGCATCCACAGTAATTTAAAACTTCTTTTCCCCCCTCCCCATCTGTCTGTCTCTCTCTTTTATTTTCTTTGAAGATTTCAGATATTGAGAGCAGAATATCAGCTCTCACTGTTGCAGGCTTGAACGTGGCTCCCTGTGTTCGCCTGACAAGGAAACGGGATGAAAAGCAAACAAACCAGGTGCCAGAACATTATGTAGTATTCAAAAATACATTGGGGAGATCTTGCCTCTTTCTCTGTAATGGAGTTGAGTAATGCATATGTGTTGTTTACAGATGCATACAATAGACACATCAAGACAGCAGAGGAGAAAACTTCCAGCTCCACCAATAAAAGGTGCGCTTAAATTGTTATGTGAATTAGAGAGAGAGAGAGATTCTCTTTATAAGATTCAATGTAATGTACAGGTCAGCAAAGTAGGGAAAAGTTTAACTTAAGAAATGAACGGAGAAAGCCTAATAGACTCCCATCCTCTTCATTTTCCACGTACTTGCATTATGTAAAATACCCCTTTGTCACATTAAAAAGCATCACCACTTTCTCTTCAGTGAAAGTTGTGAGAGTAACAAGTAAAGAAGAGCAGAGGCAGAAGGCTGAGGAATGTTGAAAACTTGCCCTGCAAGAGGGGTGCTGCTGCTCCAGCGTGGCTGGGGTTACTTTGTGAGACCCAAGTGGTCATAGTGTTTTATTTACCAAAAGCCAGTTGCCACCCTCCACAACCCACCACTTCCTTAACGTCTATATTTGCTGATTTCAGTCCATATGAAGTGGTTCAGCAATGTTCCTGGTATGTCAGACAATGGCTATGAAATGTCTTTATAAAATCCAGTGGGTTTTTCCTTTCATGATTTTTTGTGGGTTTTTGTTGGGTTTTTTTTTAACTCTGCAGTGCGTTATCTTTGACAATTCTAGAGCTTGGCTCACTGCACTATTCTTTTGTAATTCCACTGATTGACATGGCCTCAAACTTTAATAAATTTGGAGCACCACAGCCTGCTGTTTTTAATTTAAATTAAATCCAGCTTTCCTCATACATCTTAGGGAAAGTTTTATCTCTCTAGAAGCTATGACTCTTCAGAAGTATTTTTATATCTGCTTCAATCTCTTATGTGAAAAATCTCCCCTTTTGTATTTTACCCAGGTGAAAAAATAGATAGTTCTCCAGTTACCACTGTCAGAACATTTAACAGAAACTTCATGCTTCAAGGATCTCTAACACAAAGAACTAAAGAAAGGAAAAGCACTGCCAAGGACTTAATGGTAAACAAATGTTTTCAAAACTCTGTTAAAAGCTGTTAAATAGGGAGATAGCACTATCTGTGTAGGCAGCTGTATTTCAGCATCTGCAGAAATCTCTTTTTTGATAGTTTGAGGAACAAATATGACCAGTGTCCTGGAAGATGTCTGACTATATACCATAGAATAGCAGCTCCTGAATGTCAGCCTGTGATAATGTAGCCTGGCTGCCAGGTCTCCAGGAATGTGCTACCCTTATTTTTTAAAGAAAAAATGATTTTGTCATCCCCTGCATTTCAGACTTCTGAACCAGACCCTCACAGAACCAGCTGCACATTGTAACTTGGCAGGTGAGAGTCACCTTGAATTTCACTAATTGCTGAGAAATGTTCAAAGGTTACCAAAGTGGAATTTAAGGGGTAGACAGGTCACACATTGGCTCTGCAGGGTTTGAACAAAGAGGCTTCACTCAGGACACCCAGGACAGCTGTCAGTCATTTCTTCTACAGCAGCCATAGAGGGATAAGGAAAAAAGTTGACTGTCCCAAAGCAGTCTGCCACGGGATATGTGGGAAATATGTGGGGGGATGAGAAGGGAAGGGACCTGGTTCTGTTCTTCAGCAGGCTTGTTTAGTCCTTCACTCATGTTTTTTTCTTTCCTGTCCCTTTCTGTTCTAGGAACCTGCTATAGGATCTGCTGTGATGTACTAAACTTACACTTCCCTACTGCCAATAACACACTGCCTAAGGCTGTACACTAGAGTGCCTTTTCTTAACAGCCATTGTGTATGTCCAGCTGAAAATGGACCCTCAAGAACCCACAGAGCCTCAGTTATAGGGCTTCATTTGGATACCTCACTGAGAAAGCTGTCCAAGTCTTCAGCATTGTGGTCTGCTACAGGAAACTCTGCCTTAAAGTTCTCAGAGGACTCTAGACAGGATGCTATGTTTCAAAAGCAAGGCTCCACATTTTAAGATGCACTTTTTCTCCCTATCGATTGTACTAAAGTATGTCGTCTTTAAACTGCAGTATGTTTTTGTACACTCAATCAGTCATAATTACAGGCCAATTAATCTGCCAGAGCAGACCTGTGATCCATATTTGCTGGCCTCTTACTATTCATGTGGGCATCTGTCTTGTCGAGCAATACGAACAACTCTGTGCAGTGTACTGCTCTTCAGCTGCGTGGAGGGAGAGGAGAATCTCTGTACCTCGCTCTGCTCCCAGGGAGCCAGTGGAAGTCTTGGGAGGGTTGGTAGGAGGAGGAAGGCTTCTCTGTTCACTGAGAGTACATTTCGCAGGTTGAATGTTCCAGCTCCAGAGCTAGGGATATTGCTCTAGGCAGCAGGGGTGTCATGCTGAACCAGAAACTGGTGGCCACACATGTGGACCAGATGTCTGCTGAGTTATGATCACAGTGTCTGGAAACATCTGAACACTGTTAAAGAAACCAACACCTTCGTATGTCTCATTCTTCTTGGCACATTGTCCACTTGGTGGTGGCCAGCCATGCTGTAGTTCGGAATAATTCTGTCCAAACCTTCAATATTGGAAAAAGGAAGTGAAAGCATTGGGGATGAGATCTCTGCTGACTGACTAGGGGTTGTAGGGTGGCTGCAGCTTGCAAGAGATTCCTTTCTGACATTCACTGGTGTTTCTGAGAAGGAGGCAAATGTAGCCCAGACATCAGTTCCTATACTAGTCTGGAGCCCCCAGAGAGTAGCTGGGGCCTGTTGCTGGTACCACATGCACCCCACTACCACTGGACCACTCTGAATTGGATTGTGAATAGTAATATTCCTTCTTTCATTTCTTGAGACCCTTAACAGTTGAGTCAAACTAGAAGGCCCTTCGGCAGATGCCCAAGAGGGAGAATGCTGCTTACAGGGTGTCCCTCTCACCCTTTTGTGGGAGAATGTTGCCAATTTGTGGTATTTTTTGCTCTGAAGAATACAAAGAAGGTAGTCAGAGGAGGTGATAAGCCAGTGAATCCCTTACCTTCCACACCAGTTGCAGAGCAGGTACCCAAGTGCAGGTGGGGTTGATGTGAAATGTGCTATGAAGGAAGGCATGGGCTGGCAAGTTCCCCCTCAGCATTAAGGAGTGGCGAGCTCTCCCAAGAGCTGTGGGTACCAGGAAAGAGGAGAGTTCCTTCTTTCTCTGGGCTCCCAGTGAACACCCATGAGCAGAGTGCCACTCATTACCTGCTATGTAGCAGGAAAGCAGTTCCCTGGGACACCAGGCCATGGAATGTCTGTGGTTGGGCAAATACAAGCAAAACTGGGCAAATTTCCTGACTAGCCTGGATTTAAGGGGGTGAGTGGGGAAGACAAGGAATGGCTGGATGGGTTGATTGGAAAAACGGTGCCAGCTGCAAATCTGCCATCCACATTTGACATCTAGCTTGTCAGTCCTCTGATGTCCAGCTGCATGTGAGGAACCCTTGGAAAAAATACAACCATCTTCCCACTTTTAAGTGTCACTCCATCCCTTCAAGGAACTTCCATCTGCCCAAGATCTGACCCAATGTGTTTATTCTGGGTGAAATTAGGCCTTCTTTTACTCTCACACAATACTAGTTCTCAAATTGGTTTGCACAAATGTGAGGGAAGAATTTGGCCCACTCTGTTTAATATATAAATATATATATAAAACAAATAGATTTTATTTATATATGCAATCCAGTAAAGGAGATTAAACAGAGTAGGATGCCTAGTAATTTTTTTTTGTTACTCAATTTCCTCCTCCATTGACTGTTCTCGTGTATGTATACAATACATTCCCAGGTTCTGGTTTATGCAGGTATGCGTGTTATGAAATGTCATTAATGGTGGTTGGTCTGCATATTTGTCTAATAAATAATAACTAATATTGTGTATGTAATATCAATGCAGAAATTACTAATTTTAATAGAATAACTCTTCGGCTTTTTGTTCTGGTAGCGTGATTTAAACAAGCCAACAAAGTTTGGAGTAGGTTGTTTTCCTTAAGAGGCATGAAAAGCAACTATTATCGTGTTACAATGTTAAAATATTCAGTCTTCTTTGACAGACAAATGTGTACTGTGTAGGCATTGCAAAAA